>JARQOD010000006.1:241218689-241288169 GCA_033576555.1 Oophaga sylvatica | reverse complement strand
GGAAAGTGGGGAGAAGAGATAAGCAAAAAATACATTTTCTCCTGATGATCTTTACCCATAAGGACCCTCAAAGGCTCTGTTTCTTGATCCACTGGTCCAGAAGTCAGTAGAGAGCCATCCACAGTCTCCATCTGTACTGAGTAGCCTTCTTCACTGAACGTATCCCCTGTTTCAGAGCAAAGGAGATATCCATAAAATTTCCACTTGCCCTGAGTCGATCATAGCAGAGCTAGACACCCAGACTGAGTCAACCCAGAGTTTGATGGAAAGGAAGTAATGAGAACTGTTTCTTTTACAACTCAGCTGGGACACCGCTGAGGAAACTTGAAAAATTGCAGCGTTTATACCGTCATCGTCCCCAGAACTAACAGAGTTTAAGTCCGAGAAATCAAGATCTCTTGCAGCAGATCTCTCTGGAGCCTGAGGCTCGGACATGACAGAGCTCCTCTCGCAACACTCACAGTGAATGACTGCTGCAGTAGTCTTACGAGAACGGCTGGGGCAGTTTATAATGAAGTGCCCTGACTTACCACAGTAGAAACATAGATTTTCCTTTATACGATGTTCTTTGCGTGCATCACTAACCCGTCTTTGTAAAGAGTCCACCTGCATGGGTTCAGGTTCTGGTTCCCTTGTGATCCTACTCAAAGGTTCCTTAGCTGAGGAGGGAGGTAGTAAAAGGTTAGTGCGATTATTTTCGAACCATCTCTCTTGTCTGCGTTCAGTCAGACGAGCATCAATACGGATACAATAGTTAATAAAGTCACCTAACGCAGTGGGAGGGTCGGCACGAGCAAGTTCATCCTTAATCAGTGGAGACAACCCTTTCCGAAAAATAGATTTTTTAGCGGAAGTGTCCCAAGTGGTATCAAGAGCCCATCTCCTGAAATCCAGGGCATATTCGGCTACTGAACGCTTACCTTGGCGCAAAGTTAACATATCTGCTTCAGCTGTTGCACCTCGATTGGGGTCATCAAACACCTGCCCCATGGCTGAAATAAAAGCATCAAGGTGATTCAAACAATCATCCTCAGTCTCAATCAGAGGGTTTGCCCACATCAAAGCCTTATTGGTAAGCAACATGATTATAGTAAGCACTTTGGATCGTTCAGTGGGAAATTGTGAAGCATGTGCAGAGAAAAATAAATTGCATTGATTAATAAATCCCCTGAATTTCTCACGTTCACCGCCAAAACGGAAAGGAGGTAATTTGGGGATCCCAGAACTCGGGGTTATGGCAGGAGCCTGGGCTCGTTCCTCTAGAGCCTCAATCCTGGCTCGCAATTCCTGGGTAGTCTGTCCAAACACTTGCAAATTATGATTAGTGAGGTCCTGTAGGCTTGCAAAACGGGTTTTTAAAGTCTGTACATCTGAAAGGATTGTATCAGTCACTCCGCAAAGTTCCTTTATGCGGCCTCCATCTTCCAGATCTTTTAAGGCAGAAGTGCTGGAAGGAGAAGAGGAAAGGAAAAAAAAAAAAAACAATAGTGTTTACCTGTGGTAACACTCCAGAGTAAAATTTTAAGGGAATGCGCTCACCTGGAATGGTTGTGAGAAGTCACAACCACTGTCATCACATAAGGTATTAAACGGACATCTGATATCCACAGTCACAGCAGACACGGCTTTCCCAGACCCAGCAGACACTAAACATTGGCTCCTGAATCTTGCCATGTATAGTGTACAGTTCCTATAGCGTCTTGTGCTTGGGTGCGAGGAAAACACAGGAGACATAGGTTGAAATGAAATGACTTGTATTACTTCATACAAGCATGCTGAAAAGTTCACACAGTTTGCAGGAACAGCGACAGGAGACACAGCAGGCCAGAGTAACTTCAAGCACTACAATAAATCTCCAAAGCAGGTACAGGATCTCTTCTCTGTACCGTAATTCCTCTGCAAACATGGATTCACCAAACAGCAGGTTTCCAGAGTCCAAAAGTGTTCCAAGGCTCCTCAGTAGGGAATAGCTGGAGTACAAGTCTAAGGTTTCCAGAAGTCAGGTCACAGACTGACTGAGGCTTGATTCAGGAGCACTGATTGTTCAGCTGAGGCTGCTTAAGAAGCAAGAGGGAAGAATCAGGGCGGGAATATGAAAACTGGAAACTCCATATTAACTGAGGGCAAGAGCTGCAGAAAGACAGAAAGCAAAATGGCCGACGGAAAACTGAGTTTCAAGGAACATGTCAACAGAGACAAAGAACCTTACAATAATGCAGCTACCATAGAGTATAAAGCAGCGCCATATAGTATAATGCAGCCACCCCATAAGAATATATTGCAGCCACCCCATATAGTATAATGCAGTCATAACATAGAATATAATACAGCCACACCATAGAATATAATGCAGCCACCCCATAGAATATAATGCAGCCCTCATATAATATAATGCAGCCACCCCATGAAATATAATGCAGTCCCACATAGTATAATGTAGTCACTCCATAGAATATAATGCAGCTCCCCATAGAATATAATACAGCTACCCCATAGAATATAAAGCAGCCCTGATAGAGTATAATACATAGAATATAATGTAGCCACTCCATAGAATATAATGCAACCCTCATAGAGTATAATGCAGCCACCCCATAAGAATATAATGCCGTCGCACCATAGAATATAATGCAGCCGCCCCATAGAATATAATACAGCCCCATATAGTATATATAGCCACTCCATAGAATATAAAGCAGCCCCATAGAGTATAATGCAGTCCCCCATAGAATATAATTGTAGCCCCCATATAGTATAATGCAGCCACCCCATAGAATATAATACAGCCCCATATAGTATAATATAGCCACTCCATAGAATATAAAGCAGCCCCATAGAGTATAATGCAGTCCCCCATAGAATATAATTGTAGCCCTCATAGAGTATAATACAGCCACCCCATAGAATATAATGTAGCCACTCCATAGAATATAATGCAACCCTCATGTAGTATAATGCAGCCACCGAATAAGAATATAATGCAGTTGCACCATAGAACATAATGCAGCCATCCCATAGAATATAATGCAGCCCCCCATAGAGTATAATGCAGCCTCCATAGAATATAATAGAACCACCACATAGCACATAGAATATAATGCAGTCCCCATATAGTATAATACAGACACTCCATAGAGTATAATACAGCCCCATATAGTATAATATAGCCAAGGTATAAAATATAATGCAGCCCCATAGAGAATAATGCAGTCCCCCATAGAAAATAATGCAGTCATCATAGAGTATAATTCAGCCACCCCATAGAATATAATGCAGCCCCCACAGAGTATAATGCAGCCCCCCATAGAATATAATACAGCCACCACATAGCACATAGAATATAATGCAGCCCCATAGAGTATAATGCAGTCCCTATAGAATATAATGCAGCCATCATAGAGTATAATTCAGCCATCCCATAGAATATAATGCAGCCCCATAGAATATAATACAGCCACCACATAGCACATAGAATATAATGCAACTGTTATAGAGTATAATGCAGCCACCTCATAGAATAAAATGCAGCCCCCATAGAGTATAATACAACCCACATATAGTATAGTGTAATGCAGCCCCTTCATATAGTATAATGCAGCTGCCTAGTCTGCTTCACCTGAACGCGGGCCCTGACAGTGAGCTGCTTACAAAGGAGGGATTGTGGTTGGACCACTTGACAGGAAGGAGCTAGTCTGGGCAGTGGTAACCTCCTGGTAATAAAACATTCATTGTATGGAAACAATAGCACATAGCCTAATATGTGACACATCGCTGAAATCAGTATTTTAACCCCTACATCATGCTGTCCTCAGATTACCTAGCAGAAACCTGATGACAGATTTCCTTTTAATAGTTTACCTGATTGTAGGGAGATGGGAATAGTAAGGGAATATTTTGAATGCATGCAATGTTATGGCTTGTAATGCTTTTCTAAAATTGGCATCATTCTTCAGAACTCAAAAAGTTCTTTATTTTTTTAGCATATTGTGTTGTCCCTTTATTATCTCCACTAGAAATTAATAAATAAGTTTACAACTGGGTGTTACCAGTTTGGGGGGGTGTTGTTACATTGCCTGAAACTGTCCAATCAGTGCTGACAGTGAGAACTTTTGTTCTTTTGGACATGCCCCTTCAACAACAGAAATGGTAGGGCCCAGTTGTCAATTTATTCATAAATCTCTAAGAGGAATAACAGGATCTTCGAGATGGACTGGAAATGTTTAATAGAAAATACAATTTTTTATTAATTTTGATGTGAGGAGAGCAGACAGGCCCATTTTAAATCATCTTCATTTACACAGGCAATGGGAAAAAGCAAAGCAAAGGTATGGTCTTCAGCAAATTTTAAAAAGGACAAATATGGCTTTCACATTTTTGCATAAGAGGATGAGCTGCCCGGTGTGGCGATACATCCCATCACATATAGGAAATGAGCCAAATTCTTAAATTAGTGCAAGGAATTTCCAGGTACAAAACAGAGCATTCATTGTTTCCTAGGATATTTCAGAAGCTATAATATGCCAAGGACCCTCTATGCACTTTACTTCCATTGTCGGCAATGACAGCGCTTATCACAATGGGACATTGTCAATATAAGCTAGCAGAAACAGACTTATTCAGGGTATCTAGGTTCATTTTAATTAAGTTTTCTAAACTGATGTCAATAGAGTAGATTGTTTCTGCTAAATGAGTAAAGAACTCGCCCAGATGGACCGTCTGTTCATGGATGACTACTGATCAGCACTTTTAAATGGAATCTGTCTGTAGGATGAACCCTCCGTCTATATGGTCATGTGGGTCATAGGAAGCTGAATAAAACGATACAAAGATATTTGTGATCCGACTGTCTGTCTTATTCCAGAGAAATACATGTTTTTCTTAATATGTAAATGAAGTGTTAAAATCTCTGTATGAGACTGAGATGTTCCCAACAGTCTGCCTCGAGATCTGCGAGGAAGTGAGGACAGTGGTGATCTGTGCTCACCCGGGTTTTTGTGTTGTCAAGACTGTAGCAAAAGGATCCATTTACATATAGAGGCATCCCTAAGCATTAAAAAAGCCCTGGAGACAGACTCCGGGGAAAATCTATGTCCCGCCCAGAGATCTTAACACTTTATTTATAGATTAAGAAACCCGTGGCTTTTTCTGAAATACGACATCATATCACAGATATCAAGATATCATTTTATTCAGCTTCCTATGACCTACATGCCCATATAGACGGCTTAGGAGGGCTGATCCTACTGACAGATTCTATTTAAGAATACTGGTACTTGCTATACTTCAGCTAAAATTCAGAACAAGTATATTTAAGTGACCTCATATTTTTCACTTCTTAGTATTTTTCATACACTTAATACCTCCTACATATGTAAGCTATATCGATATATATTTCTTTATTGCATTGTATTGCAGCCATTTTATGGATATTTATATTTTAAATTTACATTCAAATCTATAGCTTTAAGCAGTTTATTTTCTTTTTGTAATTTGTAAAGTTATGTTCTGTTTTATTAAACTGTTTTTAATCTATGTGTTCCCAGTTCTCCTTATTTCATTCACGGTAATAATGAAAGTCTAGTCTTACATAAACCCGTACACATGATGCAAATGACAAGACCTTCTCCCTGTTGTACAGGAGTTGGTTCAAGGAAAGATGTAGAAAGGTAGGTGTTCAGGTGAAAGGCCAAGCATATAACACATACACGTCATGTTTGTGCTTATAGAGAGGGATTCCGAAAGGGGCTCACCTTTCTATTCTGTTCATATACCCGAACAGTGTGCATCCTTCAGTTTGCTTTAGTAATAATAAATTACAGTGAGTCTGAAAGGCCATCACTTTCCCTCTAAGCTCCACCTAATTTTCAGAAAGGTGCCGCAGCTGACATAATAACTGTTGAGCAATAATTTGCTACTTTTATACACCAATTTTCTGGTGTAAAGTGTTAGATGAATTCCTCCCTGAATGGATATAGGAAAGATGTGTATCTTCGTACCGTGTTAGCCAGTAGATAGAAAAATATTTAGACTTGAGAGTCCTCAGTGGTTGATACCTTTTAATGGCTAACTGAAAAGATGGTAACAAATTGCAAGCTTTCGAGACTACTCAGGTCTCTTCATCAGGCATAGACTAATACAACATCTGAAGAATCACATATTTATACACAAAATAGCACAGAAAAAATGCAATATGTAGGACAAGTGACATGAAGCAGAACTGTCATTATGGCAGAGGGATTAACATAAATATGACTAGTTCATAGATAAGGAGTGAAGGTTTTATTACCCTCTGATTGGGGTCTGGTATTGTGTTGTGATGACCCTAAAAGGTCAGGGAGGCAGATTCCTTAATTGTTGTAGAACGACATAAAACTCTGGGATATATTCATCCCAGCACTAAGAGTGTCAAAGGTCATCATAAGTTTATATTCCCAGACTTTTCTATCCTTCTCAGATTTGAAGTTAGATTTTAATACAAGTAATTCCATATCTGTCATGCTATGACCGGGCATACAAAAGTGTTTGGCCACAGGTAATGGAGTTATCCATAGAAAACAAGTTATCACCTATCAGGTAGATAAAATGAGCTGCTTGGTGGGTGTAAGACCACTGGGACCTACAATGATCAGCAGAATGGGGAATTTTTATCACCAAGGGGAAACTTTTTTTTTTCCCCCGGTCCAATTAGAGTGGCAGGTCAGATGTCCAATCACTGCTCCATTGATTCTCTATAGAGCTACCAGAAAAAGCCGTGCGCAGTGCTTGGGAGATCAGTGATGAATAGATAGAGTGTGGGCTGCACATGCCCACTGCTGCTCCATTCTAACAGGGATAAAAATCCACCATTCTGCTGATTAATGGGGGTTCCAGTAGTCAGATCCCCAGGGATCAACACACTGTCACTTGTGATGAGTGAGCGTGCCTGCCACTACTGGATACTCGATCGAGCATCAGGGTGCTCAAGTATGCTCATTACTCAATCTAGTATCTTAGGTGATCGAGCGCCATGCTCGAGTCCCCGCCCACATGTTTGGCACCTGACAGCCAATAAACATGCAGGGATTGTCTGCCGTACATGGTAATCCCGTATCCCTGTTTGCTGCTGACATTACCGTGATTGGCTGGTCACATATATAAGACCTGGTGACGGGATGCTTGGCACACCCTCCTCTGGAAGCAGTTCCGAGAGAGTTGATCTAGGAGGGATAGCTTAGATTACAGAAGGCATATAGGCAGTGCTTCATTGCTATTGCTGTACTTTTCAGGGCTACTTACTGTCTTACTGTCCTTTTCTCTAGTAAAACTGCTGTTAACTGCATTCAGTGTAGAGATAGCATGTGGAAGAGGGATGGTTTGGGATTCGAGGAATATTGGCAGAGTTTATTGCCTTACAGTCCTTCAGGTGTACCCCTGCTGTAACCTAAAAACAAAAGTCGTTTTTAGGTCTACATATTTTCTCTTCCTTATTAATATCGGAAGGCTTGCAGACATATATTATACACCTAATTTAAAATGCGCAAGGTGTGCAGTAAAGGATGGTGAAATGAATGTGCTGCTGATGGGGCATGCAGAGACACAGAACGTAGGACAGGTTAAACTTAGCCTGCTGCGGGAGCACAACAAGCACATTCATCCATGAGACCTAGTTCCTATCCCACTTTGCAGGGGATGTGGGACACGACTCTTGAAGTCAGAACAGTAATACAGGTGGTCAGTTGGATGGCAGATTACATTATGTTTCCCAGCACCACCCTGTCTTCCACATGGTCCAGTCTCACTAGTCAAGAGTCTGGACCACATAATCCTCATGTTGATCATCCTTCCTCCCACCATGGCGAGTCCCAGAAGACAAGTCATCCCACACTCGGACACTCCGAGGAGCTCTTTACATTTCCATTTATTAATTCTATCCTCTTGCCAGGGCCGGCTTCAGCACCCGGCACACCAGGGCAAGTGCTGGGGCCCTGAGCAGGCGGGGGGGCCCACTCGCAGTCTGGCACCCCCCCGCCCGTTAGCGGAGGAGAGCGGTGTCAGCGCCGCCACTGGGCCCCCCCCGCTTGCTCAGGCCCCGGCATCAGCTGGCACAATACTTACCTCTCCCGTGCCTCCGCTGCCGCAGCTCCGGGCTCCAGGGGGCGCCGGCGCTTCCTCTCACAGCAGGCCGCTGAATGACGTCATCATTCAGCGGCCGGCTGTGGCACAGAGCGCGCGGACGTCGGACAGGTAAGACGTGTGTGTGTATGTCTCTGTGTGTGTCTGTGTGTATGTAGTGCGGTGCTTTGTGTGTGTGTGTGTGTGTGTGTGTGTATAAGTATGTGAGAGAGTGCTTGTGTGCTGTCTGTGTGTGATGATGGGCAGGCATTGCTGATAATGGGGAGGCATTGATGATGATGATGGGGAGAAGATGATAATGGGCAGGCATTGCTGATAATGGGGAGGCATTGATGATGATGATGGGGAGAAGATGATAATGGGCAGGCATTGCTGATAATGGGGAGGCATTGGTGATGATGGGAGAAAGATGATGATAATGGGCAGGCATTGATGATGGGGAGAAGATGATGATGGGCAGGCATTGATGATGATGGGGAGGAGATGATGATGGGCAGGCATTGCTGATAATGGGGAAGCATTGATGATGATGGGGAGAAGATGATGATAATGGGCAGGCATTGATGATAATGGGCAGGCATTGATGATGGGGAGAAGATGATGATGGGCAGGCATTGATGATGATGGGGAGGAGATGATGATGATGGGCAGGCATTGATGATAATGGGGAGGCCATGATGATGATGGGGAGGCAATGATGATGATAATGGGGAGTCTTTCCACAGCGCCCTTTCCTGAGCTGTAACAGTGCAGAACACAGTACAGCGCAGAGGAGAGCTCCATATTTTGTATGGAGCATTATATGGGGACCAGTATCCTGTATGGAGCATTATATGGGGACCAGTATCCTGTATGGAGCATTATATTGGGTCCAGTATCCTGTATTGAGCATTATATTGGGTCCAGTATTCTGTATGGAGCATTATATGGGGGGTGACATCCTGCATGGGGTATTATATGGGTGATGAGGGGGAGACTGTGGTGCCCATAATATTGTATGGAGGACTGTACTGTCCAATCTGTACTGTGCGCTGTGAGGATTTGGCGGTTTTTGAGCTATTGTACAATTTACAATAGATATCACTCATGTAATGTAAGAAGAGAAGTATTTGGCATTGTACTGTACCCATATTTCTCTGCTGTATCTGTGCATCATGAATCGTGGTCTGTGTTAAAGGGGCCCACTGAGGCTCTTTCGCCCGGGGCCCATAAAAACCTGGAGCCGGCCCTGCCTCTTGCCCTAAACATTTCAAAAGGGACACAAGGAGATCGTGTGTAGTGATGCCTAAATATTTGAGCAGCCACGGTCATAAGAAGACAATGATGGGGAATGAAGATATAGTTCACATAGGAAATTGAGTAGCTGTAAATATATTATATCCCTATAGTTGTACTGGTCCTGGGAGACTTTGGAGCATTTGCGTCATTGAAACTCCTATTTTGAAGATTTATGGTTCAAGAACAAAAAAAAAAAAATACAGGTCCTTCTCAAAAAATTAGCATATAGTGCTAAATTTCATTATTTTCCATAATGTAATGATTACAATTAAACTTTCATATATTTTAGATTCATTACACACCAACTGAAATTTGTCAGGTCTTTTATTGTTTTAATACTGATGATTTTGGCATACAACTCCTGATAACCCAAAAAACCTGTCTCAAAAAATTAGCATATCAAGAAAAGGTTCTCTAAACGACCTATTACCCTAATCTTCTGAATCAACTAATTAACTCTAAACACATGCAAAAGATTCCTGAGGCTTTTAAAAACTCCCTGCCTGGTTCATTACTCAAAACTCCCATCATGGGTAAGACTAGCGACCTGACTGATGTCAAGAAGGCCATCATTGACACCCTCAAGCAAGAGGGTAAGACCCAGAAAGAAATTTCTCAACAAATAGGCTGTTCCCAGAGTGCTGTATCAAGGCACCTCAATGGGAAGTCTGTTGGAAGGAAACAATGTGGCAGAAAACGCTGTACAACGAGAAGAGGTGACCGGACCCCGAGGAAGATTGTGGAGAAGGACCGATTCCAGACCTTGGGGGACCTGAGGAAGCAGTGGACTGAGTCTGGTGTAGAAACATCCAGAGCCACCGTGCACAGGCGTGTGCAGGAAATGGGCTACAGGTGCCGCATTCCTCAGGTAAAACCACTTTTGAACCATAAACAGCGGCAGAAGCGCCTGACCTGGGCTACAGAGAAGCAGCACTGGACTGTTGCTAAGTGGTCCCAAGTACTTTTTTCTAATGAAAGCAAATTTTGCATGTCATTCGGAAATCAAGGTGCCAGAGTCTGGAGGAAGACTGGGAGAAGGAAATGCCAAAATGCCTAAAGTCCAGTGTCAAGTACCCACAGTCAGTGATGGTGTGGGGTGCCATGTCAGCTGCTGGTGTTGGTCCACTGTGTTTCATCAAGGGCAGGGTCAATGCAGCTAGCTATCAGGAGATTTTGGAGCACTTCATGCTTCCATCGGCTGAAATGCTTTATGGAGATGAAGATTTCATTTTTCAGCACGACCTGGCACCTGCTCACAGTGCCAAAACCACTGGTAAATGGTTTACTGACCATGGTATTACTGTGCTCAATTGGCCTGCCAACTCTCCTGACCTGAACCCCATAGAGAATCTGTGGGATATTGTGAAGAGAAAGTTGAGAGACGCAAGACCCAACACTCTGGATGAGCTTAAGGCCGCTATCAAAGCATCCTGGGCCTCCATAACACCTCAGCAGTGTCACAGGCTGATTGCCTCCATGCCACGCCGCATTGAAGCAGTCATTTCTGCAAAAGGATTCCCGACCAAGTATTGAGTGCATAACTGAACTTTATTATTTGATGGTTTTTTTGTTTGTTTTTAAAAAACAGTTTTATTTTATTGGATGGTTGATATATGTTAATTTTTTGAGACAGGTTTTTTGGGTTATCAGGAGTTGTATGCCAAAATCATCAGTATTAAAACAATAAAAGACCTGACAAATTTCAGTTGGTGTGTAATGAATCTAAAATATATGAAAGTTTAATTGTAATCATTACATTATGTAAAATAATGAAATTTAGCACTATATGCTAATTTTTTGAGAAGGACCTGTATTTCAGCTGAGTCAGACCTTAATCTTGGTAATAATGCAATATTGGCATATTTCCATGTTATTAAGGATGGTCGATGCGTAATCATAATTGAAATTATATTAAAATTGAAAGGCTGCCATTGCTGGACAATATATTTAAATGAAAACCTGTCTGGAAAGTTGTGACTGTTAAACACATGATGCTACAGGGCTCTTTGTAAACATGCCCATGTTGTAATTGGTGATTAACTAGGAGGGAGAACATAAAGTTCTGAAATCAGCATTTGGTTCTCACCAATAGTCATCTGGGCGGTGCTGCAGTGGTGACTAGTCACAGTGAGCTCATTGTTAGCCCACCCACTTCTCAGTGATTGACAGGCATCCTGGGCACAGCTAGGGCTATGTTCACATGTGCAGCAGGATGGTAGTTCAGGGTATAGTAACAGCACTGTGACTCGCAACCACAGCAGCACCTCTCAGGATTAATGCTAAGTGGCATTTTCCTGTTATATCATTTAATTTTCCCTCCTAGTACACTGTGTGCACAATTATTAGGCAAGTGAGTATTTTAACCATATCATCACTTTAAGCAGATTTTCTGACTCCAAACTGTATAAACCTATCGGCTTGAAGCAATGATGCTTATATGTGTCATTAGGGAAGCTGTGGCCTAAGAGTATCACCACCCTTTATCCAGGTGTGCAGAATTATTAGGCAGCTTGTTTTTCTCAGGCAAATTAGACCAAAAAAGAGATTTTTCTGACTCTGAAAAGTACAAAATTGTTACAGGTCTTACAGAGGAATACAGCACTCTTGAAATTGCTAAGATATTGGGGTGTGATCACAGAACCATCAAAGGTTTTGTTGCAAATAGTCAACAGGGTCTGTTTTGAGAAAAAGAGACGAACCTTAACTGACAAAGATTCAAGAAGTATCAAACATGAAGCGACCAGGAAGCCATTATCCTCCAGTGCTGTCATATCCCAGAACTGCAACCTCCCTGGAGGCCCAGAAGTACAAGGTGTTCAGTGCTCAGAGACATGGTCAAGGTAAGGAAGGACGAAATCTGACAACCACTGAACAAGATACAGAAGCTGAAACATCAAGACTGGGCCAAGGAATATCTGAAGACAGATTTGTCAAAGGTTTTATTTACTAATGGGATGAGTGACTTCTGTCGAACCAGATGGATGGTTCAGAATGAGCACAGACCTCCACTACTACTCAGGTGCCAGCAAGGTGGAGGTGGACTGTTATTATTAAAGGGGTTTTCCGAAGTCAAACAAAATCCCTATCTAGTGCCATAGCCTAAGCTATTTTCTAATATACTTGTATTAAAAATTTGCTTTGCTTGAGTTATAGTGTAGCTATGGAACAGTGGAGAATTTTTAATACAATTTTATTAGAAATAGTTTAGATAATGGCACTAAATACTCGTATATAGAGATTTAGAATTAAATTTAGTTTGACTTCGGACCACCCTTTTAACGTTGAGCTAGTTGGACCTTTTTATGTTGAAGATGGTCTCAAAATCAACTTCCAAACCTAAAGTCAGTTTTTAAAAGACACATTCTTCAAAACAGTGGTACAGGAAATAGTCTTCATGTTTCAAGAAAACCATGATTTTTATGAGAGGCAATGCTCCAACGTATGCATAGAAGTACTCCACTGCAGGGTTAGCCAGTAATGGCCTTAAAGATGAAAGAATAACGACATGGTCCCCTTCCTCACCTGACTTAAACCCTATTGAGAACTTTTGGGCCCTTCTTAAATGGTAGATTTATGGTGAGGGAAAACATTACTACATGAATGGAAAACTTATGACTGTTATTGAAAAGATGGGTGGCTATATTAATCACTGATGTCTTTTTTTAAATGTCAGAAATATATTTTGTACATTTTGAGTTGTTTGACAATTTTCATCTGTCAAAGTGAAAATAATAACCAAAGACAAACCAGGGAAAATAAGGCAGATCCCACCGCTGTTACCAATTGCCAGGGGAATACAGTAAGCTACATTCATTAGTCAGTACAATTATGCAATTGACGGATAAGTGATGGACGAGACCATGGCTGTTTTGAATACTAGGCCAGTTATTGGGGAACTTACAGTGAGTATATATATATATATATATATATATATATATATATATATATATATATATATACATCCCGGTACAGTCACTGCAAAACTCCACAACAACAAAATGAACTAGCTGCCACCACCAATCATTTATATAGACCAGTTGTACACCAGTTACAAATATAGCATATTGCTTCAGAGGTGCGGATTATAAAAGGAACGAAGCTATTAAATTTTATATATTTAATCCGAAAATTAGGCAGTGTTTATAAAAAATATACAAAGATGTTACAAAAGCGACAAAATAATACTGTATAAACAATTACATAAAATGAAAAGGATAAACATAGAAAATGTACTAAACCTGATGTCGCAGGGTTGGGTCTGTCTCTTATGAAGGGAAGCTCTTCGTTTTTGGGGGGTAAATGTACACAGTGCACTGTGTCTCCCAGGACTAATACTGATCATAGTTTGGCATTTGCTGTTATTAACACAAGTCACGCCCACATACTTCCCCTCCGGTGACTCATAACAGGGCTGGTCAGAGATGTGGCTAGTTATTTTAGAAAATTATGAGATCCCCAACTTCCATAATATCTTTTACCCCTGGAGGTTCCAGGTGGGAGATATTACTGTCATGTTTCCCATTACATTTTACCCTTATATAGACAGGAGACATGGCATGGATAACATCATCCATCTTATAGATATTAATTTGGAGGTGTTGGCTGCAACCATCCAGTGACATAAGACAATGCGTTATGTTCACCATTTTGTCACAACTGAAAATATGTCTTTCATAACTCTAGGACCTGTTCATACAAAACACCCAATATTTATAACTACAATAAAACAGAAGAGCTCAAAGTAATCTGCTTGCCTTTCTGTTGAAGCTAAGGTTAGAGTTGATAGGTTATTTCCACCACCCATTAATCTTTAATCCTAAAATTCCTCTGTCAGCCCTGCCTGGTCTGCAATCCATCAGATAATCATCTTTAATTACTTGTTCACATCACAGGGGTCCCCTTGTACCTCTGTCATCTAAAGTCATAACCTTGCTTTAATATTCATTATCAACTATAAAATAGCTTATAGATTTTACAATTACAGTGGCATGCAAATTTTTGGACACCCTGTTCAAAATTACTATTTTTGTAAACAGTTAAGTAAGTTGAAGATGAAATGATCTCCAAAAGGCCTAAAGTTAAAGATGACACATTTCATTTGTATTTTAGTAAAAAAATATATTATATATATATATATATAAATAAATATATATATATATATATATACATAGTCTTTTTTTTCAAAATTACGAAAAGGAAAATGGGCCATTGCAAAAGTTTGGGCTCACTTGGAGATTTGTGTGCTCAGATAACTTTGACCAAGGTTTCAAACTTAGCCTGTTAGGGTTATGGCTTGTTCACTATCATCATTAGGATCGGCCAGGTGATGCAAATTTCCCAGCTTCATAAAAAGTCAGTCTCCTCTAACCTTGTGCTAAAAACAGCAGCTGTTGGTTCTTCTAAGTAGCCGCCTAGCAGTCTGAAAATGAAAATGATGGAAGCCCACAAGGCAGGAGAAGGATGTAAGAAGATAGCAAAGTGTTATCAAGTTGCCCTTTCCTTAGTTCAAAAAGTAATTAAGAAACAGCAGTTAACAGGAACAGTGGAGATCAAGATAAAGGCTGGAAGACCAAGCAAAATTTCAGTGAGAGATGCTCGTAGGATTGCTAGAGAGGCAAATTAGACCCCCTGCTTGACTGCAAATGACCTTGAGAAAGATTTAGCAGACTCTGGAGTTGTGGTACATTGTTCTACTCTTCAGAAACACCTGCACAAATAAGGCCTTCATGGAAGAGTCATCAGAAAAAAAACCTCTCCTGCGCCCTCACCATAAAATTCAGTGTCAGAAGTATGCAAAAGAACATCTAAACAAGCCTGACGCATTTTGGAAACAAGTCCTGTGGACCGATGAGGTTAAAATAAATTTCTTTGACCACAATGATCAAAGGTATGTGTGGAGAAAAAAGGGCACAGAATTTCAGGAAAAGAACATCTCGCAAACCATTAAGCATGGGGGTGGATCAATCATGCTTTGGAGTTGTGTTGCAGCCAATGGCACGGGGAACATTTCATGGGTAGAGGGAAGAATGGATTCAATGAAATTTCAACAAATTCTTGATGCAAACATAACACCATCTGTAACAAAGCTGAATTTAAAAAAAGGATGTTTTCTACAAATGATAATGATCTCAAAACACATGTCAAATACCTCAAAAGGCATAAGCCGGAGGTTTTAAAATGACCCTCACAGTCCACTGATCCGAACATTATTGAAAATCTGTGGCTAGATCTCAAAGTAAAAGTGCATGCAATACGACCCAGGAATCTCACAGAACTAAAAGAATTTTCCAGGGTAGAATGGATGAAAATCTCTTAAACAAGAATTTAAAGTGTCTTGGCTAGCTACTCAAAGTGTTTACAAGCTGTGATACTTTCAAAAGGGGGTGCTACTAGGTACTAACCATGAAGGGTGCCCAAACTTTAGCATTGTCCCATTTTCCTTTTTGTAGTTTTCTTTTAAATGTAAAAGATAAAAATATATATATATATAGCAATGATTAAAGATGAAGATGGTGGCTGGTAAGTATGAGACTAGGTGTAGGAAAACATATTTTAATTACTTCAACCGATTTATGACTGCAACTGTTAATCGTTTGTTAATCGTTCAGTGATCTCATCTACTGTACACACAATGTGATATATGTCCTATAAAAGGCATATGTGAAACCTTAGGTGGTTGGAAGGAGGGCATAGCAGCAGTTTTTAAAGTTATACCTTCTAATATTATTTACACGCTTCAACATTAAAATTGAAACACCAACAAGGAAAAGTCATAAAATTATGAAAATCATAATATCGATAGACATGGCAATGCTATTCAAATAATGAAGAAATGGAAACAAAACTTCCAAAATGTCTTGATTTATTCAGCATCGAGCATTAGCGCCATTCACAGAAATACACACACACATTGGTGTTGTGAATGTGTTAGAAATGAATTCTGAGCAGAAGCTCCCTCTGGTGGTTACAAACAGTACTGAACCATTCAATGAAGATTGGCAATCAGGAGTTACAGACTAGTCTTATATAAGGGAGGTTCCCTCCCATCATGGTTGCCGGTGATCAATTGTTCTTGTCTAAACTGTGGTTCCTGGTTCACTTGGAAGCTTGCTGAGTCTTGCCTGCATCTTCTGCTATCAGATAAGATATTTTCTGCTTTTATTTTTGTGCTTGCTTTTTGCATTGTTCCCTGCACTTCTGTGGAGGTCAGCCAGGTCCCCTCCAGGGGCTTGTGCTCCTCTCAGTTTATCTGAGCCACTGTTATTTGTTCATTTGCCTTTTCCAGTTTTTTCAGTGGCTGCGGCTTAGTTTTGTGACACCAGAGAACTAATTTAGGTGGTAGAGGTCGTGTGATCTCAGGTGTTTTTGCAATTAGTAGAGTTGGTATTTTTTAGGGTTTTTTGGATTGCAGTAAGTGTCCTTCCTATCCTTTTCTGTCCAGGTAGATTGGGCCCCAACGTTTGCTCATACTATTTTCTGTCTGTGTCTGTATTTCCTCTTGTCTAACCGCCATTACATGTTTGGGGGCTTCCTATGTTCTTTGGGGATCTGCTCCAGGGCAGATAGCTTTCCTCTCTCTATCTTTAGGTGTAGTTAACCTCTCAGGCTGTGACGAGGCGTCTAGGACCAACGTAGGAATGCTCCACGGCTGCCTTTAGTTGTGGTGGTTAGTCAGGGTACTGCAATCCAGTAGATTCCAATCTCTCTGGTGTATTGTCGTTTTTGCCTGCTCTCCTCAGCTACCAAATCATAACACATTGGCATGCTATCAATCCAGTTATTAATGGTTGTCTGAGGAAGGTTCTGTCACCCTGAATGGGCATGTAAATCATCAAGATCCACTTGGATTATGGTGTGGAGCAGCATAATATATAGTAGCCAGACGTCTCTAGTCTTCACTCCAGGTACACTAATAGTCCGGGTTACACTGATCTGGAACCAATAGTATGGCCATTTCTCCAAATTATCACAGATGTTTTTCAAAACAACGCCAGGCAACACGTTGCTCAGACTACTGTGAGCAGTCTGTGTGGTCTAAATGTACTGCCGTGACTTGCAGTGTCTCCAGACCTGTCTCACTTTGAGCACATCAGTGACGTCATTTATTTACAATTGCGAAGGCAGCTGCCAGCAGAGGATCTTGATTCCTCATGCAACCATTATTAACCTTATTGATAGCATGCCACGTTTGTGTATCATTAACATGCCTATCCATCTGGTGATTATCAGAATACCAACACTTTTCCTTCGTGATATTGCAATTTCAATATTGAGGTGTGTATACAGCACCAACACATTGCAATGTGCTACAAAACAAGGGAAGCAGTAAATAAAAAAAAATACATCGCAAAAACAAAAGAACATCAACACAGTGCTACAAAGAGTGAAATCCCTCCTGAGAGCCTACAATCAAAAAGGTGCTGCGGAGAGGAACAAGAGTAATTGAAACAGATTTTTCTGCACCAAAAGTATTGGCAGGAAAAATACTTTGGAAAATATACACACTTTTGACATGTAGTGTTTTTTTCCTCTTTATTCGGAAAATGCTGCAAAAATTCTGAAAGAATTGACATATTGTAGTTTTGAAAAAAAAAACACTTTCATGGTTCACAAGCCAAAAATAAGCTGCATGTGCAGGAGATTTCAGATTTTTTATTTACTTTGTTGGTACAGTAAAGCGCAGCGTTTTATATCCTTTAAAAATGCCTTGGAAATAAACGCTGAGTGTGAACAAGCCCAAAAGGTAAAAAGTGCAAATTTTGTTGAGAACCATTCATTTGTATGTACAACAAGAGGAATATAAATAAAAGTGCATAAATGGCTCAAGCTATGCAAAAAAAAAAAATATCGGCAGGCAACTGATCTAGTGTAATCATTCATATAATAAGATAGAAACAAAACTATCTTTTGTAGTTAGAAATAATTTTACTTTGTGACATTCCTGGGGATCTTTTAACACTATGAAATTTGGGGCCCTCACTAACATTTACACCTCTATTATTGCTGTCTGCACGAACTTCTGTTCTTACTTTTCTGTTTGGGTCCTAAATTCTAAATACTTTTCTATTTGGTTACCATATTGTAATAATTTTAGTGGACTCCAAAAGTTTTTTTGGGAAATATACTGCAATTAATTCCATTGGACCATTGTATATGTGGCCTACCATTTTGGGTTACTGGATAGCCAATAGTAATAGTTGAAGGTCTCTCATGTAGCAAAATTCTGCTGGTCCACTGGCCCTGATATGTTCCATACCTAACGGTTGATTCTAGTTGCACTTGACAATTTTGCTTGATGACAAAGTATCAAGTAAGATCTTAAAATATGTTTAAGCATAAAATTTCACAGGCCTCCATGACATTCTGTTACTTTCGCCAAAAAAGCTGATTATTTGAATCTATCTAATTACCAGCTTGATGAACCGCATATTACTACTGAATTTGCCATTTACATGTAACAAAGTTTATGAAATATTATGATGGCGAAAATGCTTATGATGATCATTTTTGTTCTACATTCAATATTAATGTGTTTCTGTCTTTTCTTTTGGAAGGAGTCCTGCAGTTTGTGGAAATAGTAGCGGGGATCTTGGTACTGATCTGCGTGGTTGCTTCATATGCGGTTCTGAGCGGTTACACGTCTGCTGCCGGTTTTGGTTCCTTCAGCATTGATTCAGCATACAGTCCATTTGAAGGCACAGAACTGCAGCAAGTGAGAGATGCGGACCTGCAATATAGCCAACTGAGAGCCCCAGGAGTGTACGGAGGAGTTGCCTTCAGCTTGTCGTTTTGCGCCTTAACAATAGTGTTTTTGATTCTTGGGAGTAAGCCCATCCACAGGGTGTCTATAAAGTTACTCTTTGCAGAGCTTATATTTGATGTTTTGGGCTGTGTGGGTTACATTGTAGCAATTGCATTATACCTTTACTTCATCAAGAAAGTTAATTCTACTGACATTTGTAAAACTAGGGAGCGCTTATATGCAGGTCGGGGATACACCTGGATGAACTGTGAAGTACAAGGAGGGGACGCTGCTGTCTCGATTTTTGGACTTATCGCTGCATGCGTGTACCTTCCAAGCGCAATCCTGTGTGCAATGTATATCAGAACTGTACGAGACTTCAGGAAGAAACACCTGTCTCATGAATATACACCTACATCCATCAATGACCACCAACAAAGGCTGCACAAATACAGAGAAGAGGACCTTAACTTTCTTCCTAGTACAATAGTATAAATATAGGCAAGGATTATCAAAAAAAAGGGTTTTTCATTGTCATCTAAAGTAAAATAAATATTGATTAGAGTGGAGCAAAAATATTTCAGGTCCCTGACCCTGTGGCCATGCCAATAATCGGTGGCCAATGGTCCAGATTACTGCAAACCTCCTGCCACCTGCGGAATCTGTGGGGTTTGTTCTGATTAGTCGGCTTCCACACTATTATATGTGTGTCCCACCATAACATAACGATGTAATGGGGTGGGCCTCCTAATCACTACAGGTTTGCGTTGTGCTATCGATGTTGCTTATGGAGCAGGGTCCTGTGAATCGTTATGTTGAACTCTAATATTGACAACACTCATACTAGGAAGTTTGCATACTTTTTTGTGCACAACTATTTTATCAGTTTGTCTTTTAACAATAAACATTAGAATAAATCATTGATAAAGCTCTGAAAGAGTATAAATAATCAGAAGAAGCAGGTGAATTACATTCTTCTATCAAGAAGGCAACCGATCTGATTTGACACTTCCTTCCTTGTTCATTCATTTGAAGAAGCCCTGAAGATTACTTTTCATGTAAATGCAGATATAAAAGAAGAGGAAAAACTGTTAAATACTCTTTCAAATTCTGGCTCCTGGATTTTTTTCTCAGCTAACAAGTCAGGAGGGTGGTCTCTCCTACCTACATACTGTTAGCTATGACTATTCCTGTCTGTGATGGGTGAATCATCCTCTAAACTTTCTACAGTCTTTAACGTAAAGTGAACCTGTCTCAATCCCCATGTTTGGCCGCATTAAAATAAAAAAGCTTATACTCATCTTACATGTGGGCACCATTCCAGCGGTGTCGGACTCGCGTTCCTGGGGCTCACTTGAGGTTACAACAATGACGTGAGCCCTGCACCTTATAAGCGATGGCATCCCTGTCCCCGCCTTTAGATGTTTAAGTAATTAGCAGGAAGTTAGCGGCCACCCGCAGCTCTCACGTCCTCTCGCTTACTTATATGTTTGAAGGAGGGGACAGTGATGCCAGTGCTGATTGGGTGCTGGGCTCACGTCATTGTTGCAACCTCACGTGAGCCCCGGGAATGCGAGTTCGATACCGCTGGAACAGCGAACACACGGGGGGTGAGTATGTGTTTTTATTTTAACAGGGCCAAACACTCAGATTGAGAAGGGGTTGTCCTAGTAGTGGAAAAACCCTTTTAATAAGCTATGCATTGCATTGTGTAATCTGGTGATAGACCCATTCAAAGGGTTGTCCACTACTTAAAAATTTATATTGTTAGGATAGCTCGTCAACGCCAGATCAGTGGTGGTCCAACATCCAGCACCCTCCTTAGTACACTAAATAGTGGCTTTATTTTGTGGCGCAGATCAGCTCCTATTGATGTTAATAACTGCAGTACCTGACTGCGGACACTACATAGAGTATGGAGCGGTGCTGTTCCAGCTCTGTTCCGTTTAGATATGGCCAAACCTGCAAATAGCTAAACTATGGGGATGCCGAGTGTCTGACCCCAACTATCTGTTATTTATGATCTATTCTACGTAATGGAAAACTCTTTTAAACTGCATTATTTGTAGCAATTCCAGTTTCCTCGCATCGGGCAATATGTGACAAAATCTGTTTTAACTGGTTATTACTGCGCTATTGTCATAGATTTGTAACTTCAGTACATAGAGATCTTTTTGAACATGAGGTTTATCAAATATCAAGAGGAAAATAAAAATTATTTAGTTTATAATCTGCAATAAAATAAATTATAAATATGGAATTATAATAATTTTTATCATGACTTGTTCTGACTAATCTCTCAGTATAGGATCTGATCCCACCCTTGGTGTACAAAAGGTGGCTTATCCTTGGACTTTAGGCATTCTGATGTTAGAGAATACACTTCTGTAGCTAAAAATGTATCTCAAGCAGTAAAAGACAATAAATGATGTATAGGAACTCCGTAAAATATCATTAATAATGGAAGCTTTCTATGTAGCTGTGAGAGGCATGACAAGTAAGGACAACCAGGGTAAAATGATATATTCCACTTAAAGAATCCTGTGCATGGAGGTCAACAATGAGGTCAGAAAGAAAGACAATTTCAAAGAAACCAAAACCCCTCAACTCCACTCTACCTTCAAATTGCTATCAGTCGATTCTTTAACAGCAATAATAGTTATTCCTTAATAATTTTCTCCAAAGTCATTGACATCATTAAAACTAAATCGATGATATTAGACCATCAGAAACATCAGTGTATTATAAGAGGGTGCTATCCAATAAGTAAGGATTCAACTGAAAATATTTCTTGTTATACAACGTATTGAAAAAAATATGTTTGTGGAAAACATCAGTGATCTTTTGCGGCTATTCTTTGATAATCCAAACAATGTTCATAAGTAAGTACATCTGTATATATACTTTTGTTATATCGTTTTCCATGTTTCTTTGTATTGTTGTGAAAACTGATATTAAAATAAAATGTTATTTTTTTTTCTAATGTAGTAACACCATTCTTCTAACCAAGCGTTCTAGAGTGTAGATGACTTCATCCATAATATTATTATAATATGTACTTTGTGACTCTACTAATTGCTGCATAGTTATATTATTGGTTATTATGTAAATAAAGTCTTAGAGGAACTTTCGCAGGATTTCTTTTCATTTAAAGGGAATCTGTCAGTAGGATCAACCCTCCTAAGCCGTCTATATGGCTTCGAATGGCTTCCTTAGCTGTTCACGTTATGCTGCAATCATGATCCATCCTGGATATAGTGTTGTCTGGTTGTGAGAGATCTTGTGGCACTGTGATGGCAACGAGTCTTTCAGACTGTGAGGATTTGCACTGAATTTGCGAAATAATTCTGTATGTCTCGAGTGAAAGTTACTAAATAATGATGAACTGTGTGGGTATGGTGCTGGCTGGTCACTGCTGTACCAACATGTGTTCAAACAAAACTGCCAACTTGCAGGCATGTGACGTCACTAGTGCAGCACGGACTTTCTCTGGGAAAGAATGTTCGTTCATCCAATGAGTTTCTGCGATTTGATCGCCTTCTTCAGTGATGACACCTGCAGTCCATGACAGTGCTTATATAAGCAGATATCGCATCTCAGATTTGGATCTTTTACTTCTTTATTATTTTCTTATGTTATTAAAAAGCAAACAGTTCTATCTCACTATTGAGACCTATTGGTCTTAATGTATTTAATGTGAATGTTGGAACACGTTTTGGCACAGCAGTGACCGGCCAGCACCATTCCAGCACAGTTCATTTTTTAGTAACTTTCACTAAAGGCATACAGAATTATTCCGCAAATCAAGTGTGGATCCTCATAGTCAGAAACACTCCTTGCCATCACAGTGCCGCAAGTTCCCTCACAACCAAGCGGACAATACTATAACCAGGATGGATCATCATTGCAGTATAACGTGAACAGGTAGGGAAGCCATTCGGGCTATCCTTTCTGAAATTGTCTAAACAGTCATTATTTCTAGATAGCGCGTCTCAGATTTTATTTCATTTTTTGCATTCTTCATTGGACGCAGTCCTGTGTGCACCAAGGCAAAGGGTGCTTCTGAGTATGCAGCAATAAAAGAAATAGGAATATATAGCACTAGTGCTCACTTTTCCCCTCTTTATGGTATATTATTATTATTATTTATTATTATAGCGCCATTTATTCCATGGCACTTTACATATGAATCAATATAATATTTGCTACTTTGCTTAACCGCTTATTATTCTTTGTACATGATTTGTAGGCAAATTCTAATATAATCACCTTATATCAGTACATTATATCTTTTATATTCCTACTGGGACACTAGGCATATTATGTTTCAGGAGCACATATTGTGAGGGATTTGTCTTTCTTTGATATGGTGAACTTTTCCACCTCTTCTCATATCAGTTTTTAGTTGTGCTTCTCTTCCTACTCCATGCTATCTCAGCTTTTTTGTCATGTTATTGTAATGCTGTTTAATAAACTGTATTACTTTTCTAGCTAACCCTCTTTGGTATCTCTATCACCCCGACTAAGGACATTATTTATATTTATTTGATACTATTACTTGTATTTGCTGGGTTGGACTCAGATAGAGACTTCCTTCTTTTGGTTATAATTTCAGGTCTAGGGGTATGCTCCACTTAGCCCAGAGGAAACCTTTTATAGGTTAACGCGTTTCGAAGTCAGGTCAGACCTCTTTTTCAGGAGGACCACAGAGAAGTACTCCTTCTTCAGGAGCCCACAGCTGTCCATACTTTTCTATGGTCCTCCTGAAGAGGAAGTCAGACCTGACTTTGAAACATGTTGAGAATAAACTGCATATATTTTTAAACATCAAAAATCCTGGATTTATTTATTTACTGGCAGCGCAGCACTGCCCGCTGTTGTGAATATGCTAGAAATGAATTCTGAGCAGAAGCTCCCTCTGGTGGTTACAAACAGTACTGAACTATCCAATGAAGATTGGGAAGATTGGCGATCAGGTGTTACTGACTGGTCTTATATAAGGGAGGCTCCCTCCCATCAGGGTTGCCGGTGATCAATTGTTCTGGTCTCATCTTTGATTCCTGTTCACTTTGTAGCCTGCTGTTTCGTGCCTGCATCTTCTGCTAACAGATAAGACATTTTCTTCTTTTTGTTCTCTGTGCTTGCTTTTTGCATTTTGTCCTGCACTTCTGTGGGGGTCTGCCGGGTCCCCTCCGGGGGCTTGTGCTCCTCTCAGTTTAGTTCAGCCACTGTTGTTTGTTCGTTTGCCTTTTCCAGTTTTTTCAGTGGCTGCTGTTTAGTTTTTGTTACACCAGAGAACTAATTTAGGTGGTAGAGGTCGTGTGATCTCAGGTGTTTTTGTAATTAGTAGAGTTGGTACTTTTCAGGGTTTTTTGGGGTTGCAGTAAGTGTCCTTCCTATCCTTTTCTATTTAGGAAGTTTGGGCCCCAACGTTTGCTCATACTATTTTCTACCTGTGTCTGTATTTCTTCTTGTCTAACCGCCATTACATGTTTGGGGGCTTTCTTTGTTCTTTGGGGATCTGCTCTGGGGCAGATAGTTTTCCTCTTTCTGTCTTTAGGTGTAGTTAGCTTCTCAGGCTGTGACGAGGCGTCTAGGACCAACGTAGGTACGCTCCACGGCTGCCTTTAGTTGTGGTGGTTAGTCAGGGTACTGCAATCCCATAGATTCCAACCTCTCTGGTGTATTTCCTTTTTTGCTTGCTCTCCTCAGCTACCAAATCATAACAGTATCACCGGCCCAAAAACTGATATTTGTATGGTACTCACAGAAGGGAAAAATAGTGTTAAAGAAAGAAGATTGTCAGAGTTGTCAGAGATTTTTTTTTCCCTCTGTATCTCTGGGTGCTGAGGAGGATTTTTTTTTTTTCTCTCAATGGAGTTTGCACAGTTGTCTGGCCGTGTGGATCAGCTTGCCACTGAAGTTCGGAGTATTGCTACCTATCTTGCTAGGTTGCCGGTTGTGGAACCTAGGATCCCCATGCCATATTTATTTTTGGGGAATCGAGCTAAATTTCTGAATTTCAAAAATAACTAAGTTGTTTTTTGCCTTGAAATCTAAGTCCTCAGGGAACGCAGCACAGCAGGTTCAAATTGTCATCTCTCTCCTGCGCGGCGATCCTCAGGATTGGGCTTTTTCCCTGACACCTGGGGATCCTGTTTTGAGTAATGTTGATGCATTTTTTCAGGCTCTGGGGTTATTGTACGATGAGCCTAATGTCACTGATCAAGCTGAAAAAGCCTTGTTGGCATTAAATCAGGGGCTTGAGGATGCTGAGTTATACTGTCAGAGATTCCGAAGGTGGGCAGTCCTGACCAAATGGAATGACGATGCTTTGGCAGCCCTTTTTCGGAAGGGTCTGTCAGAGAATGTAAAGGATGTTATGGTGGGATTCCCTGTCCCCTCTGGTCTCAATGATTCTATGTCATTGGCGATTCAAATTGACAGATGTTTGCGTGAGCGTAGAGGTATGCGTGGAATAGTGTTGCCTTGTGAACCAGCTTCTGAACCCATGCAGTGTGATAGAGTGGCTTCTGGGGCACAGCGTCATGAGTTTCGAAAACGCAATGGGTTATGTTTCTACTGTGGTGACGCCTCTCATGCTATTTCAGTCTGCCCTAAGCGGGGAAGACGTTTTGCACGCTCAGTTGTCTTGGGTAGTGTTCAGACTAAATTTTTGTTGACTGTTACCCTGATTTTTCCCTGTCCACATTTTCTGCTCAGGCTTTCGTTGATTCGGGAGCAGCTATTAACCTGATGGATTCTGATTTTGCTAAACGTTGTGGGTTTCCCTTGATACCCCTACGGAAGTCTATTCCCCTACTGGGGATCGATTCTACCCTTTGGCTGAGAATAAACCTCAGTTCTCTACTCAGGTGATAATGAGGGTTGAACCTGATCATCAGGAGAGTTGCAAATTTTTGGTGCTGTATAATCTGCATGACATTATCGTACTGGGTTTCCCTTGGTTACAGTCTCATAATCCTGTTTTGGATTGGAAATCTGTGTCTGTAACCAGTTGGGGCTGCCAATGTGTTAATACCAACACTCTGTTTTTTTTGCCTCCCCCAGGCTCAGGATGTTCCTGACTTTTTGACTGATTTTTCTGATGTGTTTAGCGAAAGTAAATCTGCATCCTTGCCCCCCCATAGGAGCTATGACTGCGCTATTGAATTAGTGCCTGGTAGTAAATTCCCTAAAGGTCGCCTTTTTAACTTGTCTGTACCTGAACATGACGCTATGCGGTCTTATATCAAGGAGTCATTGGAGAAGGGTCATATCAGACCATCCTCTTCACCCTTGGGTGCCGGTTTTTTCTTTGTGGCCAAAAAGGATGGTTCATTAAGTCCGTGTATTGATTATCGTCTCTTGAACAATATCACTGTGAAATATCAATATCCGTTACCCTTGATTTCTGACCTGTTTTCCAGGGTGAAAAGTGCTACTTGGTTTACCAAGCTTGACCTCAGGGGGGCATATAACCTTATTCGCATTAAGCACGGGGATGAATGGAAGACGGCATTTAATACCCAGAGGGGCATTTTGAGTACCTAGTGATGCCCTTTGGGCTCACTAATGCTCCTTCTGTCTTCCAGTCCTTCATGAATGACATTTTCAGGGATTTTGTGGATAAATTTCTGATTGTTTATTTGGATGATATCTTGATTTTTTCCAATGACTGGGACTCTCATGTGAAACATGTTCGGACTGTGTTCCAGATTTTGAGAGAGAATGCTCTGTATGTGAAGGGATCAAAGTGTCTTTTTGGCGTACAGAGGATCTCATTTCTGGGATTCATTTTGTCCCCATCTGTTATTGAAATGGACCCGGTCAAGGTTCAGGACATCTGTGATTGGGTCCAACCTACTTCATTAAAGGCTCTTCAAAGATTCTTGGGTTTTGCCAATTTTTATTGTAAATTTATTGGTAATTTCTCTGTTATTGTTAAACCATTGACTGATTTGACGAAAAAGGGTTCTGATGTGGTGAATTGGCCTCCTGAGGCAGTCTCTGCGTTTCAGGAACTTAAGCAGAGATTCACTTCTGCTCCTGTTCTACGGCAGCCTGATGTTTCCCTGCCGTTTCAGGTAGAGGAGGATGCCTCTGAGATTGGGGCAGGTGCCGTTTTGTCCCAAAGAGATCCAGAGACCTCTAAAAGTAACCCTTGTGCCTTTTTCTCTCGAAAATTTTCTCCAACTGAACGTAATTATGACGTGGGTAATTGGGAGTTATTGGCCATGAAGTGGGTTTTTGAAGAGTGGAGACATTGGCTGGAGGGAGCCAAAAATCAGGTGGTGGTCCTCACGGACCATAAGAATCTGGTTTATCTGGAATCAGCCAAGCGACTTAATCCTAGACAGGTGGGCCTTGTTTTTCACACGTTTTAATTTTGTGGTTTCCTTTCTTCCTGGCACTAAGAATGTTAAGGCGGATGCCCTCTCGAGGAGTTTCCTTGCAGACTCTCCTGAGTTATCTGATCCTGCTGTTATTTTGAAAGAGGGTGTAGTTTTTTCCGCCATCTCGCCCAATTTGAGACTGGCTCTGGAAGGGTGTCAGGAGGATAAACCCGAGCGCTGCCCTATTGGGAAATTGTTTGTCCCAGACCGATGGAAAAAGAGTGTGATGTCTGAGATTCATTGTTCCGCGTTGGCGGTCATCCCGGAATTTTTGGTACCAGAGACTTGGTTAGTCGGTCCTTTTGGTGGCCTACTTTGTCTCGTGACGTCAGGGAATTTGTGCAGTCCTGCGGGACTTGCTCTCGCTCCAAGCCTTGCTCTCGCTCTAGTGGTTTGTTGATGCCATTGCCTGTGCCCAAGAGACCATGGACCCATATCTCTATGGATTTCATTTCCGACCTCCCTGTTTCTCAGAGAATGACCATTATCTGGGTGATTTGTGATAGGTTTTCCAAAATGATACATCTTGTGCCATTACCTAAGTTGCCTTCCTCCTCTGAATTGGTGCTTTTGTGTCAAGGACACCGCACTGCACTTGCTCACTGAGCCAGTGCGTGTGTCCTTAGTGAACAAACTATGCCCAAAGATACCTGTAGCAGAGCCGCAGCAGAGATGACGTGTGTTTCTCAGTAACAGGACCTTCCACATGTGACTGCTAGTGGGCGGAGCCGGCCACACGTCTCTCAGAGTCAGCAGTAGCAGATAGAGAATGCTTCAGACCAAAGGACCTGCAGGCACGTGACTGCTAGTGGGCGTGGCCTAAGCTCCAGAGAGCTATGAGGTGAAGGAAAACTCCTAGAAGGGTAACTACGGGACACAGTTACCAAGGGGCATATACCGAACGGATAATCAGAACGTAGCCAAGGGGTCATACACATAGAGGGCGACGAAGTACAAGAGGAGCAGGCAGAGCGGAGTCAGAACGTAGCCAAGGGTCATACACGTAGAGAGCGATGAAGTACAAGAGGAGCAGGCAGAGCGGAGTCAGAACGTAGCCAAGGGTCATACACGTAGAGGGCAGCAGAGTACAAAAGGGACAGGCAAAACTCAAAACAGGGACACAGCCAAATCAGAACCAGACAAACAGAACGTAGCACAGGCACAAAGCACTGGCACAAGCACAACAGGGTCACACACTCGGCCAAGGGTCAGAGTATAAGCGACAGAGGATGGCCCCACAATGAGGCTATAAAAAGCCTCCCAGAATCCCAGAGTGAGGCCATCCCGGTTAACCCTAAAACCACCTAATCCCAGAAACTCAGCAGACCATGACACTTTGTTCCTTCAGCACGTGGTTCGGTTACACGGCATTCCTGAGAACATTGTGTCTGACAGAGGAGTCCAGTTTGATTCCAGATTTTGGAGGACTTTTTGTTCTAAACTGGGTGTTCAATTGTCTTTCTCCTCTGCTTTTCATCCTCAGACCAATGGACAAACTGAGAGAACAAACCAGACATTGGAGACTTATCTGAGATGCTTTGTGTCTGCTGATCAGGATGACTGGGTCTCTTTTTTGCCTTTGGCTGAGTTTGCTCTTAATAATAGGGCTAGCTCTGCCACTTTGATGTCCCCATTTTTCTGCAATTTTGGGTTTCACCCTCGATTTTCTTCAGGACAGACGGAGGCTTCTGTCTGTCCAGGTGTTGACTCTGTTGTGGAGCGTATGCAGCAGATTTGGGACCAGGTAGTGGAGAGGTTGTCCCTCTCTCAGGAGAGGGCCCAGCGGTTTGCCAACCGGCATAGGACTGATGGTCCTCGGTTTGAAGTGGGGGACTTGGTCTGGTTGTCCTCAAGAAATATCCCTATGAGAGTTGCATCTCCTAAGTTTAAGCCTAGGTTCATTGGACCTTATAAGATCATGGAGATTCTTAATCCTGTTTCCTTTCGTTTACTTCTTCCAGGGACATTTAAGATCCATAACGTGTTCCACAAGTCCTTATTGAAGAGGTTTGTCGAGCCAGTGGTTCCTATGGCTGTGCCTCCTGACCCTGTTTTGGTTGAGGGCAATCTGGAGTATGTGGTTGAGAAAATATTGAATTCTCGTTTTTCTAGACGGAAACTCCAGTATTTGGTTAAGTGGAGAGGTTATGGTCAGGAGGACAATTCTTGGGTGTTTGCTTCGGACATCCATGCTAGGAGACTCATCCGTGCGTATCACAGAGCTCATCCTGACCAACCTGGTTGCTCAAATGAGGGTTCGGTGACACCTCCTCAAGGGGGGTACTGTTGGGAATGTGCTAGAAATGAATTCTGAGCAGAAGCTCCCTCTGGTGGTTACAAACAGTACTGAACTATCCAATGAAGATTGGGAAAATTGGCGATCAGGTGTTACTGACTGGTCTTATATAAGGGAGGTTCCCTCCCATCAGGGTTGCCGGTGATCAATTGTTCTGGTCTCATCTTTGATTCCTGTTCACTTTGTAGCCTGCTGTTTCGTGCCTGCATCTTCTGCTAACAGATAAGACATTTTCTTCTTTTTGTTTTTTGTGCTTGCTTTTTTTTGTCCTGCACTTCTGTGGGGGTCTGCCGGGTCCCCTCCGGGGGCTCGTGCTCCTCTCAGTTTAGTTCAGCCACTGTTGTTTGTTCGTTTGCCTTTTCCAGTTTTTTCAGTGGCTGCTGTTTAGTTTTTGTTACACCAGAGAACTAATTTAGGTGGTAGAGGTCGTGTGATCTCAGGTGTTTTTGTAATTAGTAGAGTTGGTACTTTTCAGGGTTTTTTGGGGTTGCAGTAAGTGTCCTTCCTATCCTTTTCTATTTAGGAAGTTTGGGCCCCAACATTTGCTCATACTATTTTCTACCTGTGTCTGTATTTCTTCTTGTCTAACCGCCATTACATGTTTGGGGGCTTTCTTTGTTCTTTGGGGATCTGCTCCGGGGCAGATAGTTTTCCTCTTTCTGTCTTTAGGTGTAGTTAGCTTCTCAGGCTGTGACGAGGCGTCTAGGACCAACGTAGGTACGCTCCACGGCTGCCTTTAGTTGTGGTGGTTAGTCAGGGTACTGCAATCCCATAGATTCCAACCTCTCTGGTGTATTTCCTTTTTTGCTTGATCTCCTCAGCTACCAAATCATAACAGCCCGCCTTACAGACAATTGTTTGATACTTACGTTAGAGCCTCCAACCAGTGGACTAGCATAATGCTTGTGTCCGTATAATGTCCTTTGTGCGTTTTTTGTCCATTCCTAGTTTTTCATCAATACTTCTTCAAATTGGTGCTGCTGAACTCTTTCGGGAGCAGTTTTTACTTTTCTTCTGTGCTTTTCCATTCCAAAGATAATAATGGTGCAATTCTTTCCTTCAACTGTAAGGGTCGTCCAGGACCGTAGTCATGGCCGAGGACACCTGGGCTTCTGTGTCCTGGCCTTCCTTCACAGAAATATAGCCTTTCTTAGTCAGCGCACCTGTATCTTCAGGTCCAGTTCCTTCTGGTTCTCCCCTTTGCTGTGGGAGATCCTCACCAAGCTGAGCAGCATAAACTGAGACACAGTCTGTTTCAACTTCAACAAGAACTTCTTTACTAGGTTCGTTACACAGCACATCCAAGATCTTCACATTCGTTACAGCAGGCTTCACATAACAATATTCCTTTCCTTCCCCTGCACTTCTCTTACGGTTACACGGCACGGATCCGGGTCGGACCGTACCTGACGGTTCCTCAGTATTCTCTGTGTTCAGCTCCACTACAGATACGCATATCTTGGTCTGTTTCGCCCCAGACACAAGATCATTAGTTCCTGCAGTCATAAGCCCCTGGAATAGAATCCTGCCCTCCTGCACTGTCCCCTGCTTTGGGACCACTTCACCGCTGTACTCACTGCATCTGTGGGTTCCCCAGGCCGTTTCGCCCCAGTCCTAAGGGTGTCTGCCCATGCGATGAGTTGCCACTTACTGGAGTCCCTTTCTGGCTCCCCAACTGCTTCAGCCCGCTGCTGTGGTGTCCGGCCATGGTGAATGGCTGCTGTGCTGCTGGGCATATGTCCCTTCTGGACTGTACAGGCGCCCAGCCCTAACGGGGCTCCTTCAGCTCCCAAGCCGAACTCCCTATCAACCAGGATATTCCCTATCTTACCCAGAGCAGGCCCCTCCTATGTGGTTAACTATTTACTAACTATACTACTATGTACACTGTAGTGATCTCTATACTACCATCTTGTGGCCAAAGTAAATACTGCACTGTCCCTACTATACAATGTTGACTGTACATTTAGCAAGACATTACACACATATTATACAACCGCAAAAGAAGAGTATAAAGTTGTACATGAATAAATATATACATTATAACATATGGTACTGGGACAAGTGAGAAAGGCAAGGTATAACTATAACATTATATACCCCTTTACACTCCCCCTTTCCTTAAATTTGGTCGTCCTCGACCAAACGTTGATAAAACTATTATTTATTTACATGTAATACTCCGTGCAGGGAGGCAACACGAGACAAACAAATAAATGAGTCCAGTGTGGGTTAAGTTCAAATGGCGCTCCACAGTCCGTGCTCCAAATATACAAGCCTGGCTCACAGTCCTCCAGGTGATATAGCAAATAAACTCAGAACTCAACTTCAGTAGAGTGATGATTTTTAATCGTGTCCACAGTAATAACAGAAACGTTTCGGTCCTGAACTTGGACCTTCATCAGTCACATGGACTACTGTGAGTAGTCTGGATGCACGGACTAGCGGCGGATACCGCGTCCACCGCAGGCACATTTTTGCTCCACCGGGACCCCCCAGATATTCCGGGCATAGCCCCTCTTTTTGCTGGGTCCACCTACTCACAGTAGTCCATGTGACTGATGAAGGTCCAAGTTCAGGACCGAAACGTTTCTGTTATTACTGTGGACACGATTAAAAATCATCACTCTACTGAAGTTGAGTTCTGAGTTTATTTGCTATATTTATATGGTGTGGGAACCTACTCAGATACTCCTATACGGCTGTGCACATGATTATTCACTTTGCATTAGTCCTCCAGGTGATGTCCATAATATTCAATAAACCTATACACAAAATACGACCCGCGTCCATGAGCCGGTAGTCCTTTGAGGTAGCGCTCCCCTTCCTTTGAGGGAAGCACGGTCCTGGTATTTAGGACCATAAATACAATTATTTTTCCTATTAGGGCAACAGTCCTTAGGGGGAAGGTGTCCCCCCTTCCTTTAAGAGTGGTACTGCCCGTAAACATTACGTGCACTGCCTGTCCTGTAAACAGTCTGTTGCTGCAGTTTGCACGTAGTCCACAACGCAGTTTCAGACAAGATTCTGCTTTCCAGCAGAAGGGGCACAACAGGTGCAACAGAAATATAAAAACAAAATGTTCACATAGGCCGTCCGGTCGCATCACACTCTCCTCCTGAGGTGTTATTGGGGCTTCTTTTCCCCACTTGGTGCATTGGGCACAACTTTAAAGCATAATGCTGGCAAAATCAGCGGCATGCATCTCGTGCCGCTCCATTAGTGGCAGAATCCCATGCCCTATTGTGGGCCGGGGACGCCTCTGCAGACGCAGGGGTCGTTGGTTGCCACAAAGTTGTGGCGGTAGCCTGAGTGGCAGATGTAGATTGAGCCCGCTCCGGGCCCGACCAGAGTCCCAGGTCTTTCATTTTCTCCAGGGTAACCGCCATTGCATAATACCCCCAGGGACAGTCCTCTTTAATAAATGAGACATGATCTCCTTCCCGCAGGGTTTTTCCAAACTTGACTGATGCCGCGTTCACATAGATTTTGGCATCAGTCCCATCCTCTCTGATGAAACAGTACCCGTGTTCTATGTCGGTATACACCAACCGACTGCGGGCACGCTGGCCAGCTAAAGTGCCCCCTCCCGGTCGGCGCAATTCTGCCCACACCGCCTTCTCTCTTCTCTTTTTCTGCTGTATCACCTCGTCTATCCAGGCAGCCTGCCCGGGTGTGGAGAAAGGGCCTTCCGAGGACCGATGAAAATGAGGGGTGCCCAGGGACATAGCGGTTTTGGAAGCTGGTCGAGCCTCTGGGGTACAGGGCCGGTGCACAGGCACCCCTTCATAGACTCGGGGACGAACAACAGACTCTGCTGCAGGGACCCATGTCAAAGATCCTCCCTCAGGCATAAGGGGCTGAGGTGCACTCACCCTCTCCGGCACGTAGGTCGTGCCCATCTCGGGATCGTTTGATACTCCCGCTGGTAGGCCGACTGTTATGTTTAGGTAGCTGAGGAGAAAAAGCAAAAATGGCAATACACCAGAGAGGCTGGAACCTATTGGATTGCAGTAACCTGAACTAACCACACAACTAGAGGTAGCCGTGGAGCGTTCCTACGTTGATCCTAGACGCCTCGTCACAGCCTGAGAGATAACTACACCTAAAGGCAGAAAGATGAAAGCTATCTGCCCCGGAGCAGATCCCCAAAGAAAATAGGAAGCCCCCAAACATGTAATGGCGGTTAGACAAGAAGAAGAACGGACACAGACAGAAAATAGAATGAGTAAACGCTGGTGCCCAATCTGTCTAGACAGAAAAGTACAGGAAAGAATTCTGACTGCAATCCAACAAAAAACCCTAAAAAATACCAACTCTTCTGATTGCAAAAACATCTGAGATCACACGATCTCCACCACCTAAATCAGATCTCTGGTGTAACAAAACTAAGCCGCAGCCACTGAAAAAACAGGAAAAAGCAAATGAACAAATAACAGTGGCTACAGATAAACTGAGAGGAGCACAGGCCCCAGGAGGGGACCCGGCTGACCTCCACAAAAGTGCAGAAAATTATGCAAAAGCAAGCACAAAAAGAAAAGCAGAAAATATCTTATCTGAAAGCAGAAGATGCATGCAAGACTCCAGCAGACTTCCAAATGAACCAGGAACCACAATTGAGACAAGAACAATTGATCAACGGCGACCATCATGGGAGGGAATCTCCCTTATATCAGTCCAGTCAGTGATCCCAGATTGCCATTCCTCGCTGTAAGGTTCAGTACTGTCTGCAACCACCAGAGGGAGCCTCTGCTCAGAAACAATCTCCAGCACATTCATAACAGTACCCCCCCTTGAGGAGGGGTCACCGAACCCTCACTTGTGCAACCAGGCCGATCAGGATGAGCTCAGTGATAGGCACGGATCAGTCTCCTAGCATGGATGTCCGAAGCAAACACCCAAGAATTGTCCTCCTGACCATAACCTCTCCACTTAACCAAATACTGGAGTTTATGTCTAGAAAAACGAGAATCCAATATTTTCTCAACCACATACTCCAGATTGCCCTCAACCAAAACAGGGTCAGGAGGCGCAGCCATAGGAACCACTGGCTCGACAAACCTCTTCAATAAGGACTTGTGGATCACGTTATGGATCTTAAATGTCCCTGGAAGAAGCAAACGGAAGGAAACCGAGGACCATCAGTTCTATGCCGGTTGGCAAACCGTTGGGCCTTCTCCTGAGAGAGAGACAACCTCTCCACTACCTGGTCCCAAATCTGCTGCATACGCTCCACAACAGAGTCAACACCCGGACAGACAGAAGCCTCCGCCTGTCCCGAAGAAAATCGAGGGTGAAACCCAGAATTGCAGAAAAATGGAGACATCAAGGTGGCAGAGCTAGCCCTATTATTAAGAGCAAACTCAGCCAAAGGCAAAAAAGAGACCCAGTCATCTTGATCAGCAGACACAAAACATCTCAAATAAGTCTCCAAGGTCTGGTTTGTTCTCTTGGTTTGTCCATTGGTCTGAGGATGATATGCAGAGGAGAAAGATAAATGAACACCAAGTTTAGAACAAAATGTCCTCCAAAATCTGGAAACAAACTGGACTCCTCTGTCAGACACAATGTTCTCCGGAATGCCATGTAACCGAACCATGCTGAAGGAACAAAGACACCAATTCGGAGGAGGAAGGTAACTTAGGTAATGGCACAAGATGTATCATCTTGGAAAACCTATCACAGATTACCCAGATAACGGTCATTCTCTGAGAAACAGGGAGGTCGGAAATAAAATCTATAGAGATATGGGTCCATGGCCTCTTGGGCACAGGTAATGGCATTAACAAACCACTAGAGCGAGAGCAAGGGTTGGAACGAGAGCAAGTCCCACAGGACTGCACAAATTCCTGACGTCACGAGACAAAGTAGGCCACCAAAAGGACTGACTCACCAAGTCTCTGGTACCAAAAATCCCGGGATGACCAGCCAACGCGGAACAATGAGTCTCAGACATCGCACTCTTCTTCCACTGGTCTGGGACAAACAATTTCCCAATAGGGCAGCGCTCAGGTTTATCCTCCTGACACCCTTCCAGAGCCAGTCTCAAATTGGGCGAGATGGCGGAAAGTACTACACCCTCTTTCAAAATAACAGCAGGATCAGATAACTCAGGAGAGTCCACAAAGAAACTCCTCGAGAGGGCATCCAACTTAACATTCTTAGTGCCAGGAAGAAAAGAAACCACAAAATTAAAACGTGTGAAAAACAAGGCCCACCTGGCCTGTCTAGGATTAAGTCACTTGGCTGATTCGAGATAAACCAGGTTCTTATGGTCCGTGAGGACCACCACCTGATGTTTGGCTCCTTCCAGCCAATGTCTCCACTCTTCAAAGGCCCACTTCATGGCCAATAACTCCCGATTACCCATGTCATAATTATGTTCAGTTGGAGAAAATTTTTGAGAGAAAAAGGCACAAGGGTTACTCTTAGAGGTCTCTGGATCTCTTTGGGACAAAACGGCACCTGCCCCAATTTCAGGGGCATCAACCTCCACCTGAAACGGTAGATAAACATCAGGCTGCCGTAGAACAGGAGCAGAAGTGAATCTCTGCTTAAGTTCCTGAAACGCAGAAACTGCCTCAGGAGGCCAATTCACCACATCAGAACCCTTTTTGGTCAAATCAGTCAATGGTTTAACAATACCGGAGAAATTACCAATAAATTTACGATAAAAATTGGCAAAACCCAAAAATCTCTGAAGAGCTTTAATGAAGTAGGTTGGACCCAATCACAGATGGCCTGAACCTTGACCGGGTCCATTTCAATAACAGATGGAGATAAAATGAATCCCAGAAATGAGACCTTCTGTACGCCAAAAAGACACTTTGATCCCTTCGCATACAGTGCATTCTCTCTCAAAATCTGGAACACAGTCCGAACATGTTTCACATGAGAGTCCCAGTCATTGGAAAAAATCAAGATATCATCCAAATAAACAATCAGAAATTTATCCACAAAATCCCTGAAAATATCATTCATGAAGGATTGGAAGACGGAAGGAGCATTAGTGAGCCCAAAGGGCATCACTAGGTACTCAAAATGCCCCTCTGGGGTATTAAACGCTGTCTTCCGTTCATCCCTGTGCTTAATGCGAATAAGGTTATACGCCCCCCTGAGGTCAAGCTTGGTAAACCAACTAGCACTTTTCACTCTGGAAAACAGGTCAGAAATCAAGGGTAACGGATATTGATACTTTACAGTGATCTTATTCAAGAGACGATAATCAATACACGGCCTCAATAAACCATCCTTTTTGGCCAGAAAGAAAAAACCGGCGCCCAAGGGTGAAGAGGATGGTCTGATATGACCCTTCTCCAATGACTCCTTGATATAAGATCGCATAGCATCGTGTTCAGGTACAGACAAGTTAAAAAGGCGACCTTTAAGAAATTTACCACCAGGCACTAATTCAATAGCGCAATCATAGCTCCTGTAAGGGGGCAAGGATGCAGATTTACTTTCACTAAATACATCCGAAAAATCAGTCAAAAAGTCAGGAACATCCTGAGACTGGGGAGAGGCAGAAAAAACAGGAGTGTCAGTATTAACACATTGGCAGCCCCAACTGGTCACAGACACAGATTTCCAATCCAAAACAGGATTATGAGACTGTAACCAAGGGAAACCAAGTACGATAATGTCATGCAGATTATACAGCACCAAAAATTTGCAACTCTCCTGATGATCAGGTTCAACCCTCATTATCACCTGAGTAGAGAACTGAGATTTATTCTCAGCCAAAGGGGTAGAATCGATCCCCAGTAGGGGAATAGACTTCCGTAGGGGTATCAAGGGAAACCCACAACATTTAGCAAAGTCAAAATCCATCAGGTTAATAGCTGCTCCTGAATCAACAAAATCCTGAGCAGAAAATGTGTACAGGGAGCAAATCAGGGTAACAGTCAACAGAAATTCAGTCTGAACACTACCCAAGACAACTGAGCGTGCAAAACGTCTTCCCCGCTTAGGGCAGATGGAAAGAGCATGAGAGGCATCACTACAGTAGAAACATAACCCACTGCGCTTTCGAAACTCATGATGCTGAGCCCCAGAAGTCACTCCATCACACTGCATGGGCCCAGGAGCTGGCTCACAAGGCAACACCATCTCACGCATACCTCTGCACTCATGCAAACGTCTGTCAATTTGAATAGCCAATGACATAGAATCATTGAGACCAGAGGGGACAGGGAATCCCACCATAACATCCTTTACATTCTCTGACAGCCCCTTCCGAAAAAGGGCTGCCAAAGCATCATGATTCCATTTGGTCAGGACTGCCCACTTTCAGAATTTCTGACAGTAGAACTCAGCATCTTCAAGACCCTGATTTAATGACAACAAGGTTTTTTCAGCTTGATCAGTGACATTAGGTTCATCATACAATAACCCCAGAGCCAGAAAAAATACATCAATATCATTCAAAACAGGATCCCCAGGTGTCAGGGAAAAAGCCCAATCCTGAGGGTCGCCGCGCAGGAGAGAGATGACAATTTGAACCTGCTGTGCTGCGCTCCCCGAGGACTTAGGTTTTAAGGCAAAAAACAACTTACAGTTATTTTTGAAATTCAGAAATTTAGCCCGATCCCCCAAAAACAAATCTGGCATGGGAATCCTAGGTTCCACAACCGGCAACCCAGCAAGATAGGTAGCAATACTCTGAATCTCAGTGGCAAGCTGATCCACACAGCCAGACAACTGTGCAAACTCCATTGAGAGAAAAAAAAATCCTCCTCAGCACCCAGAGAAAAAGAGGGAAAAAATGCAATAAACAGAAAAAAAAAAAGATCTCTGACAACTCTGACAACTTTTTTTTTTTCCACACTATCTTTCCCTTCTTTGAGCACCATATAATTTTCAGTTCAGGCCGGTGATACTGTTATGTTTAGGTAGCTGAGGAGAAAAAGCAAAAACGGCAATACACCAGAGAGGCTGGAACCTGAACTAACCACACAACTAGAGGTAGCCGTGGAGCGTTCCTACGTTGATCCTAGATGCCTCGTCACAGCCTGAGAGATAACTACACCTAAAGGCAGAAAGATGAAAGCTATCTGCCCCGGAGCAGATCCCCAAAGAAAATAGGAAGCCCCAAACATGTAATGGCGGTTAGACAAGAAGAAGAACGGACACAGACAGAAAATAGAATGAGTAAACGCTGTGGCCCAATCTGTCTAGACAGAAAAGTACAGGAAAGAATTCTGACTGCAATCCAACAAAAAACCCTAAAAAATACCAACTCTTCTGATTGCAAAAACACCTGAGATTACACGATCTCCACCACCTAAATCAGATCTCTGGTGTAACAAAACTAAGCCGCAGCCACTGAAAAAACAGGAAAAAGCAAATGAACAAATAACAGTGGCCACAGATAAACTGAGAGGAGCACAGGCCCCAGGAGGGGACCCGGCTGACCTCCACAAAAGTGCAGAAAATTATGCAAAAGCAAGCACAAAAAGAAAAGCAGAAAATATCTTATCTGAAAGCAGAAGATACATGCAAGACTCCAGCAGACTTCCAAATGAACCAGGAACCACAATTGAGACCAGAACAATTGATCACCGGCGACCATCATGGGAGGTAACCTCCCTTATATCAGTCCAGTCCGTGATCCCAGATTGCCATTCCTCGCTGTAAGGTTCAGTACTGTCTGCAACCACCAGAGGGAGCCTCTGCTCAGAAACCATCTCCAGCACATTCATAACAGATGACGTTCTCCAGTGATGACGGTTGAAGCTCCGGCTTCGTCCCGACTTCCGGCGTTGGTTCCTCAAGGGTGGACGCCAGTTCCGGTCTCCCCTGAGTTAACAAAGGTTCCAGGTGACAGGATTCCGCCGTTTGACATCATGTCGCCGACTCAGCAAGATGTTTCGGCTCCAAAGAACGTGGTGAGGACTGCTCCGCTCGAGGTGGCTCCGACCTCTGGGACAATGATGACTCCGCTGGCTGCCGACCCTGGGTCCGGGAAAACTCAGTGGATTGGTGAGTTGGAACCTCCGCTGTTTCTTCCCAGGTCTTTCCGGGCCGAGTTCTCGTGTCTTCCTGCCACCGCAACCACTCTATGCTGCCTATGCCTTGGCAGCTCCGGGTACAGGAGTGTTCTATCACTGCCGGTCCAGGGTCACAGAATGGCACCGCGCAGCTGCATTCAGGGTTTTCTTCTGGGTCCCACCCGTTTCCAGGTGGGGTTGCTTCCGTCAGCTCCACCCATTTGCTGTTGTCCTGTAGAGTAGGGCGAGGTCTTCTTTTCTTCATCCACACCCACCAGGGGTGGACTGGGGCATACTGACAAGTGGCTTTTGGCGCCAACACAACGCTGGCACACCCACTAAGGGCGAGGTCCTTGTTGTCTTCTTCGTCGCCATTTCCTGCCAATGTCACGGCCGCCATCTTGGCCACCACAATATCATTCTCTTTCAGATCATTAGACAGATTCAAATTAGTAGGCACATCTGGTACCTCAAAAACATACACCAAATTTTCGTCTTGCAAATTTCTGGACACAGCAACCATGGACACATTTTCCCTGCTATTCTTCAGGGGCACAGCAGTTGCACACACATCATCATCAGCCTTCGTGGTTTTTCCGCATTGTCTCAAATATTCAGTCTCATCTTTGCTTACATTTCTCACAGCGTTCCCTCCCTGCACGGTGTCGGCATCCTGCCGACTACGCCAAGTGTAAGGGTTGGCCAGGACCGTAGTCATGGCCGAGGACACCTGGGCTTCTGTGTTCTGGCCTTCCTTCACAGAAATATAGCCTTTCTTAGTCAGCACACCTGTATCTTCAGGTCCAGCTCCTTCTGGTTCTCCCCTTTGCTGTGGGAGACGCTCACCAAGCTGAGCAGCATAAACTGAGACACAGTCTGTTTAAACTTCAACAAGAACTTCTTTACTAGGTTCGTTACACAGCACATTCAAGATCTTCACAATCGTTACAGCAGGCATTACATAGCAATATTCCTTTCCTTTCCCTGCACTTCTCTTACGGTTACACGGCACGGATCCGGGTCGGACCGTCCCTGATGGTTCCTCAGTATTCTCTCTGTTCAGCTCCATTACAGATACGCATATCTCGGTCTGTTTCGCCCCAGAAACAAGATCATTAGTTGCTGCAGTCATAAGCCCCTGGGAGAGAATCCTGCCCTCCTGCACTGTCCCCTGCTTTGGGACCGCTTCTTCACCCCTGTACTCACTGCATCTGTGGGTTCCCCAGGCCGTTTCGCCCCGGTCCTAAGGGTGTCTGCCCATGCGATGAGTTGCCACTTACTGGAGTCCGTTTCTGGCTCCCCAACTGCTTCAGCCAGCTGCTGTGGTGTCCGGCTGTGGTGAATGGCTGCTGTGGCAATGGCCCTTCTGGACTGTACTGGCGCCCAGCCCTATCTGAGCTCCTTCAGCTCCCAAGCCCGACTCCTTATCAACCAGGAAATTCCCTAATTTACCCACCGCAGGCCCCTCCTATGTGGTTAACTATTTACTAACTATACTACTATGTACACTGTAGTGATCTCTATACTACCATCTTGTGGCCAAACTAAATACTGCACTGTTTCTACTATACAATGTTGACTGTACATTTATCAAGACATATTACACACATATTATACAACAGCAAAAGAAGAGTATGAAGTTATACATGAATAAATATATACATTATAACATATGGTACTGGGACAAGAGAGAAAAGCAAGGTATAACCGCAACATTATATACCCCCTTACACAACCACCTGGGCGAAAACCACAGTACTTATTTGTGGGCATGGCCCTGTTTTGATTGGTTAGCACCAGAGGAGAAAAAGCAAGCACCCAAAAAGAAGTTTTAGGTACGTGCCCAATTAGTTAAATGTTCACCATTATTACCAGGAGCGTATCTTTGGAACAGAGGAAATAGGAGCACAGAAGAAAAAGAAAAACTGTTCCAGAACCAGTGGTACAGCAACAAATGGAGGAAAAATTCAGTTTTAATTAAAAAATCCAGTGAAAAGTCCTCTTTACTAGAGTTTTCCCATGAATATGTTTTATGATATGACTAACACATGCAATAAAAGTTTGATCAGTGACTGCTGTGAACCCCCACCAACCTCCGAACTGCGGGGATGATAGTCCCTGTTCCGCGCAGAGAAGTGGTCCTTCATGCATGCATCCACTAAAATATATAGGATGGTTGAGATAATGCTGATCATTTACTCTATTTCAGTAAAACAATAAAATAAAAAGCCTACTTTAGTATTTTGTACATCATCCTGACTCCAGCAAATATAATTCATTTCTTATCTTGTACTGATCTTGAGTTATAGTATTCATATAATCCAGAGCCTCATTTATAATTTTGCATGCCTCAGAACTGAATAATAATTTGCAAGGTATAGTAGCAGCTCAATCAAACTGACTGCAATCTGGAGGTTGCACAGCTACAAGATACTCAAGTTTTTCTGTAGATTTTATCTATATGAAATTTGCAAAATGATCAAAAACATTACATTGTTACTAGGATCCAGCCTGCAGCATACTGATATTGGCCAAATCTTTCACATTTTCTAGAAGTATCGTGTTTCAGATAAATGATCATGATTCCCACACTACAGACTTGTATTTAATCAAGAACATGAAAATAAAATCATTGGGATGGAAGGGTAGGATTGACTGGGATGGACTGGTATATTTAGGTAATGTGACTTTACCCAATAAATAAATACTGCACACAAATTGTAACGCCTGGCCTTTAACGAGTGCCGGCTTTCGGAGATCACATTCAATAAAATGTGATAAATGTATTAAAAGTTTATAAGATTACGTAGGATACTTTTGACCTGCCCTCTTACTGGTAATAAGGGTTTGCAGTAGTGGTACCAGTCTTTGTGCTGGCCTGGGACCCTTTTATCACATACTCTACTGTACTAGAGTCCTAAATAGGTAAATCAGAGTTTATTCCACAACCACTGTCTTTGGTTCTTTTATGCTCTATAACAGGGGTCGACAAAGTTGTTCAGAATCTAGGAGCCAGCCAAAAAATTTAGGAGCCAGAATTATTTTTTCATTTCATCATCATCGCCTCCCCATCATCATCGACTCCTCATCATCATCATGGCCACCCCATCATCATCATGGTCTCCCCATCATCATCATTGCCTCCTCATCATATCATCGCCTCCCCATCATCATCATCGCCTCCCCATCATCATCAATGCCTGCCCATCATCATCAATGCCTGCCCATCATCATCGCCTCCCCATCATCATCATCGCCTCCCCATCATCATCAATGCCTGCCCATCATCATCAATGCCTGCCCATCATCATCGCCTCCCCATCATCATCATCGCCTCCCCATCATCATCATCGCCTCCCCATCATCAATTCCTCCCCATCATCATCAATGCCTCCCCATCATAATCAATGCCTCCCCATTATCATCAATGCCTGCCCATCATCATCAATGCCTCCCCATCATCATCAATGTCTCCCCATCATCATCAATGCCTCCCCATCATCATCAATGCCTCTCCATCATCATCAATGCCTGCCCATCATCAATGCCTGCCCATCATCATCATCGCCTCCCCATCATCATCATCACCTCCCCATCATCATCGCCTCTCCATCATCATCATCGCCTCCCCATCATCATCAATTCCTCCCATCATCATCAATGCCTCCCCATCATCATCAATGCCTCCCCATTATCATCAATGCCTCCCCATCATCATCAATGCCTCCCCATCATCACTGCCCTCCCCCCACCACCATCACACATGCAGCACACAAGCACTCTCTCACATACACACACACACACTGATGCACACAGACAGACACACACACACACACACACACACACACATACACATCACATCTCACCTGTCCGGCGTCCGCGCTCTCTGCCACAGCCGGCCGCTGAATTATGACGTCATTCAGCGGCGCCCTCTGGAGCCCGGAGCTGCGGCAGCGGAGGCACGGGAGAGGTAAGTATTGTGCCAGCCGCTGCTGGGGCCCTGAGCAGGCGGGGGCGGGTGGCGGCGCTGACACCGCTCTCCTCCACTAACGGGCACTGGGGTGCCCGACGGCGAGTGGGCTCCCCGCCTGCTCAGGGCCCCGACAAACCCGGGCGCCAGGCATGATTTTCTAGGTGCCACTGGCGACCTGGCGCCCGGGTTTATCGAACCTTGCTCTATAAGATAGACCTGTATTTGAACTGTATGAGAGCAAAAGGTTTTTAACCCCTTAGTGACAGAGCCAATTTGCAGCTTAATGACCTGGCCAATTTTTACAATTCTGACCACTGTCACTTTATGAGGTTATAACTCTGGAACGCTTTAACAAATCCAGCTGATTCTGAGATTGTTTTTTCGTGACATATTGTACTTCACGTTAGTGGTAAAAAAAATTTATATGACTTGCTTTTATTTATGAAAAAAACGGAAATATGGCGAAAATTTTGAACATTTAGCAATTTTCAAACTTTAAATTTTTATGCCCTTAAATCAGAGAGATATGTCACACAAATTTCTTAATAAATAACATTTCCCACAAAAAAATTTTTTGTTACTAAGTTATAAGGGTTAAAAGTTGACCAGCGATTTCTCATTTTTACACCATTTTTTTTTAGGGACCACATCACATGAAGTCACTTTGAGGGGTCTATATGATAGAAAAAACCCAAAAGTGACACCATTCTAAAAACTGCACCCCTCAAGGTGCTCAAAACCACATTCAAGAAGTTTATTAACCCTTTATGTGCTTCACAGGAACTGAAGCAATGTGGAAGGAAAAAATTAACATTTAACTTTTTTTGCAAAAACTTTACTTCGGAACCAATTTTTTTTTTATTTTCACAAGTGTTAAAAGAAAAAATGAACCACAAATTTGTTGTGCAATTTCTCCTGAATATGCCGATACCCCATATATGGGGGTAAACCACTTTTTGGGCGCACGGCAGAGGCCCCAGGTGAAGGAGCGACGTTTGACTTTTTTAACGCAGAATTTAATGGACGCCATGTCGCGTTTAGAGAGCCCCTGATGTGCCTAAACAGTGGAAACTCCCAACAAGTGACCCCATTTTGGAAACTAGACCCCTTAAGGAACTTATCTAGATGTGTGGTGAGCACTTTGAACCTCCAAGTGCTTCACAGAAGTTTACAACGTAGAGCCGTGAAAATAAAAAATCATATTTTTTCAACAAAACCGATCTTTTCACCCAATTTTTATTTTCCTAAGGGTAACAAGACCCCAAAAGTTTTTGTGCAATTTGTCCTGAGCATGCTGATACCCCATATGTGGGGGTAAACCACTGTTTGGGTGCATGGCAGAGCTTGGAAGGGAAGGAGCGCCGTTTGACTTTTTCAATGCAGAATTGGCTGGACGCCATGTCGCATTTGTAGAGTCCCTGATGTGTCTAAACAGTGGAAACCCCCCACAGTGACCCCATTTTGGAAACTAGACCCCCAAAGGATCTTATCTAGATGTGTGGTGAGCACTTTGAACCCCCAAATGCTTAACAGAAGTTTATAATGCCCGGGCATGAAAATAAAAAATCATATTTTTTCCACAAACCTGATCGTTTAGTCCCCAATTTTTTGTTTTCCCAAGGGTAACAGGAGAAATTAGACCACAAAAGTTGTCCAATTTGTCCTGAGTACGCTGATACCCCATATGTGGGGGGGGACCACTGTTTGGGTGCACGGCAGGGCTTGGAAGGGAAGGAGCGCCGTTTGACTTTTTCAAACCAAAATTGGCTGGAATTTAGATTGGACGCCATGTCGCGTTTGGAGAGCCCCTGATGCACCTAAACAGTGGAAACCCCCCACAAATGACACCATTTTGGAAACCAGACCCCTTAAGGAACTTATCTAAATGTGTGGTGAGCAGTTTGAACCCCCAAGTGCTTCACAGAAGTTTATAACGTAGAGCCGTGAAAATAAAAAATAATTTTTTTCATCAAAAATGATTCTTTAGCCCGCTATTTTTTTTATTTTCCCAAGGGTAACAGGAGAAATTGGACCCCAAAAGTTGTTGTGCAATTTTTCCTGAGTACGCTGATACCCCATATGTGGTGTGGAACCACTGTTTGGGCTCATGGGACAGCTTGGAAGGGAAGGAGCGCCATTTTGTAATACAGACTTTGATGGAATGTTCTGTGTTGTGAGTGGGCTTGGGATGAGTTCTGAGCAGAGGCTCCCTCTGGTGGTTACAGGCGGTGCTGGTCTGTCCAGTGAAGATTGTGAAGATTGTGAGGATTGGGAATCAGGTGTTACTGACTGGTCTTATATAAGGGAGTCACCTTCCCATCAGGGTTGCCGGTGATCAATTGTTCTGGTCTGAATCCTTGATTCCTGTTTCCTTTGTAGCCTGCTGTGTCGTGTCTGCATCTCCTGCTAACAGATAAGACATTTTCTTCTTTTTGTTTTTGTGCTTGATTTTTGCATTTTGTCCTGCACTTCTGTGGGGGCCTTCAGGGTCCCCTCCGGGGGCTTTTGCCCTCTCAGTTTAGTTCAGCCACTGATGTTTGTACCTTTGCTTTTTCCAGTTTTTTCAGTGGCTGCTGTTTTGATTTTGTTACACCAGAGAACTAATTTAGGTGGTAGAGGTCGTGTGATCTCAGGTGTTTTTGAAATTAGTAGAGTTGGTGCTTTTCAGGGTTTTCTGGGATTGCAGTAAGTACCCTTCCTATCCTTTTCTATTTAGTTAGTTTGGGCCCCAACGTTTGCTCATACTATTTTCTGTCTGTGTCTGTATTTCTTCTTGTCTAACCGCCATTACATGTTTGGGGGCTTTCTATTATCTTTGGGGTTCTGCTCCGGGGCAGATAGCTTTCCTATTTCTATCTTTAGGTGTAGTTAGTTTCTCAGGCTGTGACGAGGCGTCTAGGACCAACGTAGGAACACTCCACGGCTGCCTCTAGTTGTTGTGGGTAGTCAGGGTACTGCAATCTCATAGATTCCAACTGCTCTGGTGTATTGCCTTTTTTGCCTGCACTCCTCAGCTACCGAAACATAACAGTATCACCGGTCAAAAATTTAAAATTGTATGGTACTCACAGAAGGGAAAAAATTTGTGAAATAAAAAACGGTTGTCAGAGTTGTCAGAGATATTTTTCTGTTTGTTGCATTTTTTTTTTTTTCCCTCCGTATCTCTGGGTGCTGGGGAGGATTTTTTTCTCTCAATGGAGTTTGCACAGTTGTCTGGCCGTGTGGATCAGCTTGCCACTGAGGTTCAGAGTATTGCTGCATATCTTGCTAGGTTGCCTGTTGTGGAACCTAGGATTCCCATGCCAGATTTGTTTTTAGGGGATCGAGCTAACTTTCAGAATTTCAAAAATAATTGTAAATTGTTTTTTGCCTTAAAATCTAAGTCCTCAGGGAACGCAGCGCAGCAGGTTCAAATTGTCATCTCTCTCCTGCGCGGCGATCCTCAGGATTGGGCTTTTTCCCTGACACCTGGGGATCCTGTTTTGAGTGATGTTGATGCATTTTTTCAGGCTTTGGGGTTATTGTACGATGAGACTAATGTCACTGATCAAGCTGAAAAAGCCTTGTTGGCATTAAATCAGGGGCTTGATGACACTGAGTTATACTGTCAGAGATTCCGTAGGTGGGCAGTCCTGACCAAGTGGAATGACGACGCTTTGGCGGCCCTTTTTCGGAAGGGTCTGTCAGATAATGTAAAGGATGTTATGGTGGGATTCCCTGTCCCCTCTGGTCTCAATGATTCTATGTCATTAGCGATTCAAATTGACAGACGTTTGCGTGAGCGGAGAAGTATGCGTGGAATAGTGTTGCCTTGTGAACCTGCTTCTGAATCCATGCAGTGTGATAGAGTGGTGTCTGGGACACAGCGTCATGAGTTTCGAAAGCGCAATGGGTTATGTTTCTACTGTGGTGATGCCTCTCATGCTATTTCAGTCTGCCCTAAGCGGGGAAGACGTTTTGCACGCTCAGTTGTCTTGGGTAGTGTTCAGACTAAGTTTTTATTAACTGTCACTCTGATATGCTCTCTGTCCTCATTTTCTGCTCAGGCTTTCGTTGATTCTGGAGCAGCTATTAACCTGATGGATTATGATTTTGCTAAACGTTGTGGGTTTCCCTTGATACCCCTACAGAAGTCTATTCCCCTACTGGGGATCGATTCTACCCCTTTGGCTGAGAATAAACCTCAGTTCTCTACTCAGGTGATAATGAGGGTTGAACCTGATCATCAAGAGTGCTGCAAATTTTGGTTCTGTATAATCTGCATGATATTATCGTACTGGGTTTCCCTTGGTTACAGTCTCATAATCCTGTTTTGGATTGGAAATCTGTGTCTGTAACCAGTTGGGGCTGCCAATGTGTTAATACCAACACTCCTGTTTTTTCTGCCTCCCCCAGGCTCAGGATGTTCCTGACTTTTTGATTGATTTTTCTGATGTATTTAGCAAAAGTAAATCTGCATCCTTGCCTCCCCATAGGAGCTATGACTGCGCTATTGAATTAGTGCCTGGTAGTAAATTCCCTAAAGGTCGCCTTTTTAACTTGTCTGTACCTGAACATGACGCTATGCGGTCTTATATCAAGGAGTCATTGGAGAAGGGTCATATCAGACCATCCTCTTCACCCTTAGGTGCCGGTTTTTTCTTTGTGGCCAAAAAGGATGGTTCATTAAGGCCGTGTATTGATTATCGTCTTTTGAACAATATTACTGTGAAATATCAATACCCGTTACCCTTGATTTCTGACCTGTGTTCCAGGGTGAAAAACGCTACTTGGTTTACCAAGCTTGACCTCAGGGGGGCATATAACCTTATTCGCATTAAGCACGGGGATGAATGGAAGACGGCATTCAATACCCCGGAGGGGCATTTTGAGTACCTTGTGATGCCCTTTGGGCTCACTAATTCTCCTTCTGTCTTCCAGTCCTTCATGAATGACATTTTCAGGGATTTTGTGGATAAATTTCTGATTGTTTATTTGGATGATATCTTGATTTTTTCTAATGACTGGGACTCTCATGTGAAACATGTTCGAACTGTATTCCAGATTTTGAGAGAGAATGCTCTGTATGTGAAGGGATCAAAGTGTCTTTTTGGTGTACAGAGGATCTCATTTCTGGGATTCATTTTGTCCCCATCTGTTATTGAAATGGACCCGGTCAAGGTTCAGGCCATCTGTGATTGGGTCCAACCTACTTCATTAAAGGCTCTTCAAAGATTTTTGGGTTTTGCCAATTTTTATCGTAAATTTATTGGTAATTTCTCGGTTATTGTTAAACCATTAACTGATTTGACCAAAAAGGGTTCTGATGTGGTGAATTGGCCTCCTGAGGCAGTCTCTGCATTTCAGGAACTTAAGCAGAGATTCACTTCTGCTCCTGTTCTACGGCAGCCTGATGTTTCTCTACTATTTCAGGTGGAGGTTGATGCCTCTGAAATTGGGGCAGGTGCCGTTTTGTCCCAAAAAGATCCAGAGACCTCTAAAAGTAACCCTTACTGACCATAAGAATCTGGTTTATCTGGAATCTGCCAAGCGACTCAATCCTAGACAGGCCAGGTGGGCCTTGTTTTTCACACGTTTTAATTTTGTGGTTTCCTTTCTTCCTGGCACTAAGAATGTTAAGGCGGATGCCCTCTCGAGGAGCTTCCTTGCGGACTCTCCTGAGTTATCTGATCCTTCTTTTATTTTGAAAGAGGGTGTAGTTCTTTCCGCCATCTCACCTAATTTGAGACTTGCTCTGGAGGGGTGTCAGGAGGATAGGCCCGAGCGCTGCCCTGTTGGAAAATTGTTTGTCCCGGACCAGTGGAAAAAGAGTGTGATGTCTGAGATTCATTGTTCCGCGTTGGCTGGGCATCCCGGAATTTTTGGTACCAGAGACTTGGTTAGTCGGTCCTTTTGGTGGCCTACCTTGTCTCGTGATGTCAGGGAATTTGTGCAGTCCTGCGGGACTTGCTCTCGCTCCAAGCCTTGCTCTCGCTCTAGTGGTTTGTTGATGCCATTGCCTGTGCCCAAGAGACCATGGACCCATATCTCTATGGATTTCATTTCCGACCTTCCTGTTTCTCAGAGAATGACCGCCATCTGGGTGATTTGTGATAGGTTTTCTAAGATGATACATCTTGTGCCATTACCTAAGTTGCCTTCCTCCTCTGAATTGGTGCCGTTGTTCCTTCAGCACGTGGTTCGTTTACACGGCATTCCTGAGAACATAGTGTCTGACAGAGGAGTCCAGTTTGTTTCCAGATTTTGGAGGACTTTTTGTTCTAAACTGGGTGTTCAATTGTCTTTCTCCTTGGCATTTCATCCTCAGACCAATGGTCAAACTGAGAGAACAAACCAGACATTGGAGACTTATCTAAGATGCTTTGTGTCTGCTGATCAGGATGACTGGGTCTCTTTTTTGCCTTTGGCTGAGTTTGCTCTTAATAATAGGGCTAGCTCTGCCACTTTGATGTCTCCGTTTTTCTGTAATTCAGGGTTTCACCCTCGATTTTCTTCAGGACAGACGGAGGCTTCTGTCTGTCCAGGTGTTGACTCTGTTGTGGAGCGTATGCAACAGATTTGGGACCAGGTAGTGGAGAGGTTGTCCCTCTCTCAGGAGAGGGCCCAGCGGTTTGCTAACCGGCATAGGACTGACGGTCCTCGGTTTAAAGTGGGTGACTTGGTCTGGTTGTCCTCAAAAATATTCCTATGAGAGTAGCATCTCCTAAATTTAAGCCTAGGTTCATTGGACCTTATAAGATCATAGAGATTCTTAATCCTGTTTCTTTTCGTTTGCTTCTTCCAGGGACATTTAAGATCCATAACGTGTTCCACAAGTCCTTGTTGAAGAGGTTTGTTGAGCCAGTGGTTCCTGCTGCTGTGCCTCCTGACCCTGTTTTGGTTGAGGGCAATCTGGAGTATGTGGTTGAGAAAATATTAGATTCTTGTTTTTCTAGACGGAAACTCCAGTATTTGGTTAAGTGGAGAGGTTATGGTCAGGAAGACAATTCTTGGGTGTTGCTTCGGACATCCATGCTAGGAGACTCATCCGTGCGTACCATAGAACTCATCCTGACCGACCTGGTTGCTCAAATGAGGGTTCGGTGACCCCTCCTCAAGGGGGGGGTACTGTTGTGAGTGGGCTTGGGATGAGTTCTGAGCAGAGGCTCCCTCTGGTGGTTACAGGCGGTGCTGGTCTGTCCAGTGAAGATTGTGAGGATTGGGAATCAGGTGTTACTGACTGGTCTTATATAAGGGAGTCACCTTCCCATCAGGGTTGCCGGTGATCAATTGTTCTGGTCTGAATCCTTGATTCCTGTTTCCTTTGTAGCCTGCTGTGTCGTGTCTGCATCTCCTGCTAACAGATAAGACATTTTCTTCTTTTTGTTTTTGTGCTTGATTTTTGCATTTTGTCCTGCACTTCTGTGGGGGCCTTCAGGGTCCCCTCCGGGGGCTTTTGCCCTCTCAGTTTAGTTCAGCCACTGATGTTTGTAACTTTGCTTTTTCCAGTTTTTTCAGTGGCTGTTTTGATTTTGTTACACCAGAGAACTAATTTAGGTGTCAGGAGTCGAACCCAGTACCTCTTGTCCACTGGCCAGCAGCTCTACCATCTGAGCTATTCTGCTGGCTGCAAAGTTCCTTGCTGAACCCTGATACCATTGACTGTTCTTCCTGATTAGCTACACCTAGTGCTCTTTTGATTGGGCCTCTGATTGCCAATTACACACCCTATATAAACCTGGCCCTGTGGGTGTGTCATTGCGAGATTATTGAGCTCCAAGCCTTTAGTCAAGCGTTTCCTGCTGATCCATTGCTACAAACACTGCTCTCCTGTGAACCGACCTCGGCCTGCCTTCTGACTACGCTCTCCGCCTGATCCATTGCTACAAACACTGCTCTCCTGTGAACCGACCTCGGCCTGCCTTCTGACTACGCTCTCCGCCTGATCCATTGCTACAAACACTGCTCTCCTGTGTACCGACCTCCGGCTGCCACCTGACTACGTTATCTGCCTGCTCCTCTGTTACCGAACTGCCTTTCCTGTGTACCGACCTCCGGCTGCCACCTGACTACGTTATCCGCCTGATCCATTGCTACAAACACTGCTTTCCTGTGTACCGACCTCCGGCTGCCATCTGACTACGCTACCTGCCTCTGCTTCCCCTAGTGTTTGCAGTAACATCGGCTCCAACCCAGACGGGATCTTGACAGAATAATCTCGCGCCAAAATGGAGTCTGCTGTGAACACCCTGAGACGGCAAGTTACGGAGCTTCAAAGTTTTTGTACTGACTCTCAAGGAAATATGCCAAGTTACAAACTGATTTCACGGCGATACAACAGGAAGTAATTGAGCTACAAAAACAACTTCTGGACGTGCGCAATTCAGGGTCCGAATCAAACGCGCGGCTGCCGCTGCCTGCAAAGTTCAGTGGGGATCGCAAGCAGTACCGAGGATTCCTCAATCAATGCCGCATATACTTCCAGATGCAACCTGCTCCCTTTACCAGTGAGAGGAAGAAAGTTTTTTTCATGATAAATCTCCTGACGGATGAAGCTCTTGCTTGGGCTTCACCTTATGTAGAAAAGGACTATGACCTCCTTAATGACCTGGAAGCCTTCACCGCAGCTATGAATCAAGTTTTTGATGACCCAAACCGCTGTGCCACAGCAGAAACCAAATTACATAATTTGCGCCAAGGACGTCGCTCTGTTGCGGAATACACATCGGAGTTCCGTCGCTGGGTGGCCGACACCACCTGGAATCCAGGGGACCAGAGAAGTCAATTTCGACGAGGGTTATCAGAACCAGTGAAAGACGAGCTTGCCAGGGTTGAGACCCTGACCAGTTGGAGGACTTTATTCAACTATGTATCCGGATTGACCAGAGACTTACTGAAAGGAGAAAGGAGAGACTGCGAGCACTTGGGAATAGCCCTGGCTTCTCATTTTCAGCATCGGACCACCAAGAAAAGACGCAAGGCGTGTCTGAACCGATGCAGATCGACGTCATCCGAAGACCACTCTCTGCACAGGAGAAGGAGAGGTGACGTGCAGTACATCTCTGCCTCTATTGTGGGGACCCTGGACACTATGCCATCAACTGTCCTAACAAAAGGACTATAGCCTTTACCAACAACAGGTCTGCCAGCAATATGGACCTTTCTCAGCAGTCGGATTCCATCTTGCAGACTATCTCATCAGTAACGCCAGAAATAGACAAATACATACTACATCATCTCATTTTGTAATCCCCATTCAGGTTGTAATGGGCACCCAAAAAATACAATGCTCTGCCCTGTTGGATTCGGGAGCAGGAGGGAATTTTATGGACTTAAAATTTACACGTGATAATAATATTTCCAGTAGGACCAAATCCACACCAATTGAAATGGAAACGGTGGATGGATCACCCTTGTCTTCTGGACCTGTCACGCATGAGACAATCGAACTGGAGATTTGTATCGAACCGGATCATCATGAAGCTGTCAGTTTCCACCTTATCTCATCTCCGAAATTTCCGGTTATTCTAGGGATCCCCTGGTTTTCAGTCCATAACCCTTCTATCAACTGGGCATCAAGGACCATCACCTTTCCATCTGACTACTGTAAGAATAATTGTCATAAGGAACCCCCTTTTCTCCAACAAGTCCAAATCTCTGAGATTTCGCATGAGAAGGAAGAGAAACTACCACCTCAATATCAGCAGTTCTCTGATGTCTGCAGTAAGAAGAAAGCAGATCAATTACCTCCTCACCGTCCTTACGACTGTCCCATTGAATTGCTGCCAGGAGCAACCATTCCATTTGGACGGATTTACAATCTTTCCGAACCTGAATTGAAGGTATTAAGAAAGTTCCTGGATGAAAATTTAGAGAAAGGCTTTATTCGACCTTCCACATCTCCAGCTGGGGCACCCTGTTCTTTGTTGAAAAGAAAGACTCCACTCTGCGGCCATGTATTGACTACAGAGAGATGAATAATATCACTGTCAAGAATCGCTACCCGCTACCCTTGATTCCTGAACTATTTGAGAGACTCCGTTCTGCGAAAATCTTTACGAAGCTGGATCTTAGAGGGGCTTACAACCTCATACGGATTCGCCCAGGAGATGAGTGGAAGACCGCCTTCAGAACGAGATATGGACATTTTGAATCTCTGGTTATGACCTTTGGTCTTAGCAATGCCCCAGCCACCTTTCAACATTTTATTAATGATGTATTTCGAGATTTCTTGGACCAATTCGTTGTGGCTTATCTCGATGACATTCTTATATTTTCAGACACCTTGGAAGAGCATCGCAGGCACGTCCAGTTAGTCTTGGAACGACTACAGGAGAACCATCTTTACATTAAACTTGAAAAATGTGAGTTTGAACAAACCAGTATCCAATTTCTGGGATATATCATCTCCCCAGAAGGTCTGAGCATGGATCCCGGCAAAATCAATGCTGTAGTGGACTGGCCTGTTCCAAGAAATTTAAAAGACGTCCAGCGTTTCATAGGATTTGCAAATTTTTACCGAAAATTTATAAAGAACTTTTCCCGGATCATACTACCAATTACTACACTAACAAAAAAGACCAAAGCATTTTTCTGGTCTCCGGAGGCACAGGAGGCTTTTGACAAATTGAAAACTCTTTTTACGTCTGCTCCATTGTTAGTACACCCAAATCCTGAATTGCCATTTACTGTCGAAGTGGACGCCTCGGACTCTGCAGTGGGAGCCATTCTGTCTCAGCGAGTTGGGGACAAAATGCAACTTCACCCATGTGCGTTTCTTTCCCACACCATGTCATCTGCAGAAAAGAACTACGACATCGGTAATAAAGAACTGTTAGCCATTAAAGTTGCCTTCTCCGAATGGAGACATCTTTTGGAAGGTGCCAATCACCCTGTGACTGTCCTCACGGACCACAAGAATCTTGAATTCCTCCGTACAGCAAAAAGATTGTCTGCAAGACAAGCACGATGGGCCTTATTTTTCTCAAGATTCAATTTTATAATTTCTTACCGGCCTGGTTCAAGAAATGGCAAGGCTGACGCCCTGTCCAGGATGTGTTCGGAACCTCAGGAGAGGTCTAGTAATGACGATACAATTCTAGGCCCTAAAAATTTTTTGGGAATATTGCACTCTAGAGGACTATGTAATAGAATTAAAGATGGATATCAAGAGGACTCTTTCCTTAACCATCCTTCGGAAGACGTCGATCTTTCATTCAAAGAGGGGTTTTGGATGCAGAAACACAAAATATATGTACCTGAATCTTCTCGCCTTGAAGTCCTCAAAAGTGTCCATGATTCTAAACTGGCAGGACATCCTGGAGTTGCAAAAACACAAGACTTACTACTTCGTTTCTTTTGGTGGCCTAATTGTAGGAAGGACGTGAGGAAATATGTTTCAACCTGTTTAACATGCGCACGAAACAAGACCCCACGATCGTCTCCTCTAGGACTCTTGCAACCACTTCCAGTTCCATCCAGGCCTTGGGGATCTATTTCCATGGATTTTATTGTGGAACTACCCCCTTCCAAACAGATGACCGTCATCCTTGTCATAGTGGACCGACTCACAAAAATGGCCCACTTTATTCCAACTGAAGGAATTCCTACTGCTGAAAAAACTGCAGAACTGATAATCAAAGAGGTATTCAGGTTACATGGAATTCCTGACAGCGTGGTGTCTGACAGAGGCGTTCAGTTTACGTCAAAATTTTGGAAGAGTTTCTGTACAGCCTTGGGAGTCACGGTGAATCTTTCTACCGCTTTCCATCCTCAGTCTAATGGCCAGACGGAGAGAACGAACCAGACTTTGGAGCAATACCTCCGTTGCTTCATTTCCTATCTTCAGGATGACTGGGTGGACTATTTACCAACAGCAGAGTTTTCCTACAACAACTCCATACATAGCGCTACATCTCAAACCCCATTTTTTGCTAATTATGGAGTACATCCAGTATTTATCCCCAATCTGCCAGTGAACACTCCCATTCCTGCTGTAAATGACAGGCTTGCAAAATTACAGGAATCCCAGAAGGAATTATCAGAGATATTACTCAAGACCCAGGAAGTATATAAGGAAGCAGCAGATAAACATCGGAGAGTGCCCCCTGCTCTTCAGGTTGGAGACAAAGTTTGGCTGTCCACTAAAAACCTTAAGACACATGTGCCATCCTCCAAATTGGGTCAGAAATTCATTGGACCTTTTCAAATTTCTGCAAAAATTAACCAGGTTGCTTTTCGTTTGGAACTTCCCAACAATCTAAAGATTCATCCAGTGTTTCACATATCCTTGCTCAAACCCTTCTGTGAAAACCCGTTTCCAGGAAGAATTCAGCCACCTCCTCCACCAGAAAGGATCCGTGGTGAAGAAGAATACATTGTGGATAAGATTCTGGACTCCCGAAAATTCAGAGGTAAACTGCAGTATCTGGTGCAGTGGAAGGGTTACGGACCAGAGGAAAATTCATGGGAACCAAGGGACAACGTCCATGCTCCTAGACTAATAAGAGCCTTTCATCAGAGGTACCCGGATAAGCCAGCTCCTGAGATGTCCAGAGGCCATCCTGGAAGGAGGGGAGTACTGTCAGGAGTCGAACCCAGTACCTCTTGTCCACTGGCCAGCAGCTCTACCATCTGAGCTATTCTGCTGGCTGCAAAGTTCCTTGCTGAACCCTGATACCATTGACTGTTCTTCCTGATTAGCTACACCTAGTGCTCTTTTGATTGGGCCTCTGATTGCCAATTACACACCCTATATAAACCTGGCCCTGTGGGTGTGTCATTGCGAGATTATTGAGCTCCAAGCCTTTAGTCAAGCGTTTCCTGCTGATCCATTGCTACAAACACTGCTCTCCTGTGAACCGACCTCGGCCTGCCTTCTGACTAGGCTCTCCGCCTGATCCATTGCTACAAACACTGCTCTCCTGTGAACCGACCTCGGCCTGCCTTCTGACTACGCTCTCCGCCTGATCCATTGCTACAAACACTGCTCTCCTGGGGTACCGACCTCCGGCTGCCACCTGACTACGTTATCTGCCTGCTCCTCTGTTACCGAACTGCCTTTCCTGTGTACCGACCTCCGGCTGCCACCTGACTACGTTATCCGCCTGATCCATTGCTACAAACACTGCTTTCCTGTGTACCGACCTCCGGCTGCCATCTGACTACGCTACCTGCCTCTGCTTCCCCTAGTGTTTGCAGTAACATCGGCTCCAACCCAGACGGGATCTTGACATTAGGTGGTAGAGGTCGTGTGATCTCAGGTGTTTTTGAAATTAGTAGAGTTGGTGCTTTTCAGGGTTTTCTGGGATTGCAGTAAGTACCCTTCCTATCCTTTTCTATTTAGTTAGTTTTGGCCCCAACATTTGCTCATACTATTTTCTGTCTGTGTCTGTATTTCTTCTTGTCTAACCGCCATTACATGTTTGGGGGTTTTCTATTATCTTTGGGGTTCTGCTCCGGGGCAGATAGCTTTCCTATTTCTATCTTTAGGTGTAGTTAGTTTCTCAGGCTGTGACGAGGCGTCTAGGACCAACGTAGGAACACTCCACGGCTGCCTCTAGTTGTTGTGGTTAGTCAGGGTACTGCAATCTCATAGATTCCAACTGCTCTGGTGTATTGCCTTTTTTGCCTGCACTCCTCAGCTACCGAAACATAACAGTTCTGCGGGTGTCATGTTGTATTTGCAGAGCCCTTGATGTGCCTAAACAGTAGAAACCCCTGCAAGTGACACCATTTTGGAAACTAGACCCCCTAAGGAACTTATCTAGATGTGTGGTGAGCACTTTGAACCCCAAATTGCTTCACAGAAATTTATAAACGCAGAGCCGTGAAAATAAAAAATTTTTTTTTCCTCAAAAATGATTTTTTTACCCAGCTATTTTTTATTTTCCCAAGGGTAACAAGAGAAATTAGAACCCCAAAATTGGTGTGCAATTTGTCCTGAGTACGCTGATACCCCATATGTTCGGGTAAACCACTGTTTGGGCGCACGGCAGGGCTCAGAAGGGAGGGAGCGCCATTTGACTTTTTGAACGCCACGTCGTGTTTGGAGGCCCATGATGTGCCTAAATAATGGAAACCCCTCAATTCTAGCTCCAACCCTAACCCCAACACACCCCTAACCCTAATCCCAACCCTAACTCTAATCCTAACCCTAATCCCAACCCCAATCCTAATTGTAACCCTAACCCTAATTGTAACCCAAATTCCAACCCTAACCCTAATTATAACCCTAACCCTAAGGCTAGGTTCATATTGTGTTTTACCAACCCGTTCAACACATAGCATTGACGGGCTGGTAACGGTATAGCATAACGCGATTGCGTTATGCTATACCCGCTAGCGCAGAGGAATCAGCAGATGATTCATCTGCGCTAGTGGTGACGGAGCCCAGACGCTGCAGGCCGCGTCCAAGGCTCCGTCACTGAATGACGGCACGTTTGTAAACGCATGCCGCTTTACGGCATGCGTCACGATGCGCCCTCAAATGGGGGTGAATGGCAGCGTTAACGGACTGCGTTACACCGCATTATACCCCAGTATGAACCCAGCCTAACCCTAAGGCTAACCCTAACCCTAATTGTAACCCTAACCATAATTATAACCCTAACCTAACCCTAATGGAAAAATGAAAATAAATAAAATTTCTTTATTTTATTATATGTCCCTAACTAAGGGGGTGATAAAGGGGGGGGGTGGGGTTATGTACTGTTTTTTTTTTTTTTTGATCACTGTGATAGTTTATCACAGTGATCAAACTGTACTTTTCCTGAATGAGTGAATCTGCCGGCAGGATGAAGAGGCCGGGAGGATCGGAGGACAGGGGGAGCTGCCGGGGGACATGGGGAATACCTGGAGGTACCGTGGGGGGATCGGGGGACCCTATTTCTCTCCCCTCTGATGTGCGATCACATCAGAGGGGAGAGAAAATACATGCAGGATCGCGGCTTTGCATGGTTTTATATGGTTAATAACGGCGATCGCAAAAGAGTGGGGACTGCGGGGAACCCTTATTATGTTCTCTGGGGTCTTGGCTACCCCAGGCAGCCAAGACCCCAGAGAAAATCGCCCAACCCCCCCGGCGACTCACGGCAGGCGCACTACGCATGCGCCCGCCATTGGAGCATGGCGGCGGCACCGGGGGACACATGAGGGCCCTAAGACCACCAGGGGCCACAAAGGGGGTATCGGGGACCCTATTTCTCTCTCCTCTGATGTCCGATCATATCAGAGGAGAGAGAAATTAAATGGCACATCAGATTTTTTTTTTTTTGCGATCGCCGTTATAGGGTTAATAACGACGATCGCAACACCGGGGTCGGTAAAAACCGACCCGATTCCTGTTCTCTGGGGTCTCAGCTACCCCCGGTAGCCGAGACCCCAGAGAAAATCCGACTGTGGGGGGCGCTATACAGTGGTTTAAGTACCCTTAATGACCGCCGTTAAAAGGCGTATCGGCGGTCGTTAAGGGGTTAAAGGAAATCTGCCACCAGCTTTTTGCTATGTAATCTGAGAGCACCATAGGAGCAGAGAGTCTGATTTCAGCGGTGTCACTTACTGCGCTGTGTTTTTATGTATTAATACAAGCAGTTTTATCAGCAGATTATCACTACAGGACAACTTGGCATGTGGCTTGTAGTCCAACCACTTCCCCACCATTCATTAGCAGCTCTCTGTCACTATGCAATATACACCGAAAGCTGTGGTGTTTGCGGAGTTATAGACAGATGAACAACTGAGCTCTGCTAGATCTGCAGTAGAGAAAACTGACTATCATAACTGCTGCACTCATATATCATATAGAGTCATTACAAACAGAGTGATCTATTTCAAGTGTTTATTTCTGTTAATGTTGATTATTGTGGCTTACAGCCAATGAATCTCAAAAGTCATTATCTCAGTAAATTAGAATACTTTATAACACCAGCTTGAAAAATGACTTTAAAATCCGAAATTTTGGCCTACCGAAATGTATGTTCAGTAAATGCACTCAATACTTGGTCGGGGCTCCTTTGGCATCAATTACTGCATCAATGTGGCATGGAGGTGATCAGCCTGTGGCACTGCTGAAGTGTTATGGATGCCCAGGTTGCTTTGATAGCAGCCTTCAGCTCATCTGCTTGAGTCTGGTGTCTCTCATCTTCCTCTTGACAATACCCCATAGATTCTCTATGGGGTTAAGGTCAGGCAAATTTGCTGGCCAATCAAGCACAGTGATACTGTTGTTTTTAAACCAGGTATTGGTACTTTTGGCAGTGTGGACAGGTGGAAAATGAAATTTCCATCTCCAAAAAGCTTGTCGGTAGAGGGAAGCATGAAGTGCTCTAAAATTTCCTGCGATGACTTTGGTCTTGATAAAACACAGTGGACCTACACCAGCAGATGATATGGCTCCCCAAACCATGACTGAGTGTGAAAACTTCATACTAGACCTCAAGCAGCTTGGATTGTGTGCCTCTCTACTCTTACTCCAGACTCTGGAACCATAATTTCCAAATGAAATGCAAAATTTACTTTAATCTGAAAACAACACCTTGGACCACTGAGCAACAGTCCAGTTCTTTTTCTTCTTGGCCCAGGTAAGATGCTTCTGGCGTTGTCTATTGGTCATGAGTGGCTTGACACAAGGAATGCGACACTTGTAGCTCATGTCCTTTATACATCTGTGTGTGGTGGTTCTTGAAGCAGTGACTCCAGCAGCAGTCCACTCCTTGTGAATCTCCCCCAAATTTTTGAATGGCCTTTTCTTAACAATCCTTTCAAGACTGTGGTTATTCCAGTTGATTGTGCACCTTTTTCTACCACACTTTTTCCTTCCACTCAACTTTACATTAATATGCTTCGATACAGCATTCTATGAAAAGCCAGCTTCTTTAGCAATGACATTTTATGGCTTACCTTCCTTGTGGAGAGTATCAATTATTATTATTATTATTATTTATTTATATAGCACCATTGATTCCATGGTGCTGCACATGAGAAGGGGTTACATACAAATTACAGATCTCACTTACAGTAAACAAACTAACAATCACAGACTGGTACAGAGGGGAGAGGACCCTGCCCTTTCGGGCTTACATTCTACGGGATGGGGGACGGAGACAGCAGGTTGGTGGGTTGCAGCAGTTCCGGTGTTGGTTGAGGCAATATCTCCGGTAGTGATGAGGAGGCAGCGGGGTCATTGCAGGTTGTAAGCTTTCCTGAAGAGATGGGTTTTCAGGTTACGTCTGAAGGATCCGAGAGTGGTTGATAGTCGGACGTGTTGGGGCAAAGAATTCCAGAGGATGGGGGATATTCGGGAGAAGTCTTGGAGGCGGTTGGGTGAGGAGCGAATAAGTGTGGAGGAGAGGAGGTCTTGGGAGGACCGGAGATTACGTGAGGGAAGGTATCGGGAGATTAGTTCAGAGACATATGGGGGAGACAGGTTATAGATGGCCTTGTAGGTCAGTATTAGTAATTTGAATTGGATTCGCTGAGGGAATGGGAGCCAGTGGAGAGATTTTCAGAGGGGAGATGCGGAGGAGTAGCGAGGAGAGAGATGAATTAGTCGGGCAGCAGAGTTAAGGATGGACTGAAGAGGTGCGAGGGTGTTAGCAGGGAGGCCAGAGAAAAGGATGTTGCAGTAGTCGAGGCGGGAGATGATGAGGGCATGCACAAGCATTTTAGTAGAGTGAGGGTTGAGGAAGGGACGGATTCTGGAAATATTTTTGAGCTGGAGGCGACAGGAGGTAGAAAGAGCTTGGATGTGTGGTTTGAAGGACAGGCAGAGTCAAGGTTTACTCCGAGGCAGCGGACCTCCAGTACGGGGGAAAGAGTGGTGTTGTCAATTGTTATAGATAGGTCAGGTAAGGAAGATCTGTGAGATGGGGGAAAGATGATGAGTTCAGATTTGTCCACATTGAGTTTGAGGAAGCGGGAGGAGAAGAAGGAGGATATGGCTGATAGACACTCAGGGATTCTGGACAGCAGAGAGGTGATGTCTGGGCCAGAGAGGTAGATCTGAGTGTCATCAGCATAAAGGTGGTACTGGAATCCGTGGGACTTTATGAGTTGCCCCAGGCCAAGTGTATAGATTGAGAAGAGTAGGGGTCCTAGAACAGAGCCTTGGGGGACTCCAACAGAGAGAGGGTGGGACGAGGAGGTAGTGTGGGAGTGGGAGACGCTGAATGTGCGGTTGGAAAGGTATGAGGAGATCCAGGATAGGGCGAGGTCCTTGATGCCAAAGGAGGAGAGAATCTGTAGTAGAAGGCGATGGTCAACTGTGTCGAAAGCAGAGGACAGGTCAAGAAGGAGGAGTATAGAGTATTGTCCGTTAGCTTTGGCTGTAAGTAGGTCGTCAGTAATCAATGACCGCCTTATGGACATGTGAAGTCAGCAGTCTTTCCCATGATTGTGGAGCCTACTGAAACAGACTAAGGGACATTTTTAAACACTTAGGAAGCCTTTGCAGGTGTTTTTGTTTATTCTAATTTACTGAGATGACTTTTGGGTTTTCATTGGCTGTAAGCCATAATCATCAACATTACCAGAAATAAACACTTGAAATAGATCACTCTGTTTGTAATAAATCTATATAATATATGAGTTTCACTTTTTGTATTGAAGAACTGAAATAAATTAACTTTTTGATGATATTCTAATTGTGTGAGAAGCACTTGTATAAACCACTTCTATGTACGGAATTCACATGTACATTATCTGCAAAGGGAAATGTGAACATTGTGCAATCATAATAAGGTAGCGGCTAGCTCTGCTACATCCTAAAAGGCACATAAACTACAACTTTGGGGCATTACACATTCACTCATTTTTGTCAATTTCTCTTGTCTCTCCAGTGGATCATGCTATCCGTCCTCTCAGTTTACTGTCACTTTAAGGACACCAACGTCATGCGGCTCTGCTGAATAGTGATCAGATCAGATATATTCTCTAGCTGAAAGCTAGGCTCCATCTGACTCAATAACAGGAAATCATCTCTGATCTTTTTGCATAGCCCCTCCCTCTCTGAAATTTAGAGGACATTTGTCACAAGGTTCATGCTGTCCAATACTGAGGACAGGCAGAGAGCTCTGAGAGTAAAAGGCCTACAAATACAGAAGACTACACATTGCATAGTAATAATTGAGAAGACTAGCAGATCTGCAGCTGATAAAATAGTGTTTCCATCAAACCTGTAACAAGAAGCCCAGTACATGACCCAGTGAAATAATCATGGCCCCAACTTTATACAGCTTTGAGATCAGGCAACATAAACTTGACAGATTCTCTTCAAAATGATCCATATATTCAATGTTTGTCTGTCTCTTAATCCCTTTCTGACATTGGACGTACTGTCCCGTCCATGTGCCCTGGGCCTTAATGCCCATGGACGGGATGGTACGTCATGGGCGATCAGCCGCGCTCACGGGGGGAGCGCGGCTGATCACTGCTGGATGTCAGCTGATTTTCACAGCTGATACCCGGCACTAAGTGCCAGGAGCGGTCATGACCACTCCCGGCACTTTAACCCCCGGAACACTGCGATCAAACATGATCACAGCGTTCCGGAGCAGGCAGAGGGTCTGTCAGCTCTGACAGCCCCTCTGCCTTTGGATCGCTCCCATGGTAACCCATTGTTGTCATGACGATATCCGAGTTACCAGAGCTCAGAGACTTCTTATCATGCGCAGTGCATGTCAGGAAGTCTCTGAGGTAAGTGACAAATCCCTGCAGCACTGACAGCTTATATGGCATGCAGATCTGCATGCCATATAAGCGATCAGCCTGCACAAAATGAGTGTCCCATAGTGTGACAAAGTGTAAAAGTAAGAATTACATTAAAAAATTTTTAAATAATTGTAAAAATATTTTAAAAAAATAAATAAAAAAATCAATATTTATCATATCAATAAATAAATATTTGAATTAAAAAAATCTAAACAATAAAAGTACACATATTTAGTATAGCCGCGTCCGTAATGACCCGACCTATAAAACTGTCAGACTAGTTAACCCCTTTAGTGAACTCCATAAAAAAACAAGGCAAAAAAAAATTCTTTATCATCATACCGCCGAACAAAAAGTGGAATAACACGCGATCAAAAAAACGGATAAAAATAAACTTGGTACCACTGAAAACGTCATCTTGTCCCGCAAAAAACAAGCCTCCATATAGCTCCATCACCGGAAAAATTAAAAAGTTATAGCTCACAGAATAAAGCGATGCAAAAATAATTATTTTTTATATAAAATAGTTTTTATTGCATAAAAGCGCCAAAACATAAAAAAATGATATAAATGAGGTATCATTGACATCATACTGACCCGAAGAATAAAACTGCTTTATCAATTTTACCACACGCGGAACGGTATAAACGCTCCCCCCAAAAGAAATTCATGAATTGCTGTTTTTTGTTCATTCTGCCTCGCAAAAATTGTAATAAAAAGCAATGGTACCAATAAAAACGTCACCTCGTCCAGCAAAAAAACAAGACCTCACATGACTCTGTGGGCCAAAATATGGAAAATTATAGCTCTCAAAATGTGGTAATGCAAAAACTTTTTTTTGCAATAAAAAGTGTCTTTCAGTGTGTGACAGCTGCCAAACATAAAAACCCGCTATAAAAACCTGCTATAAATAGTAAATCAAACCCCTTAGTTAGGAAAAAATAATAAAATAAAAAAAAACATTTATTTCCATTTTCCCATTAGGGTTAGGGCTAAAGTTAGGGGTCGAGTTCCCGCTTCTGCACAAGGGGAATCTTGAGCCGTCCCTGCTGCGGTCTCCAATCCATCTCCGGCCGGAGTGGACTCTGCTTAGCTTAGATGTCGGTCCCAGTGTCTCGCCCAGTCTAACACTGTGCAGAGGATTACTGCTGCTCCTCCAGGCTCTACTATTGTAGCCAGTACTGGTTAGCGGCGAGCAGACGTCTTTAGGACAGTCTTTGCTTTCCCCTTCTGAGCATGCCCAGAGTAAGATCTCTCACTGGAGATCAGGGGTCACATGCTCAGGTACTGCAGCAACTCCTATTGGTCTGCCAGGAAGGTCCTGAAACTACTTGTGTTCTGGAACAGTTTCCTATTGGTCCTTATCTGGCAGGTCCTGTAGCTGCTACTATAAAAGGGTGGCATGGTCGTGCCGCCATGCGCTAGTATCAATCACATTATGTGCTTTGCGCCAGGGTGATCTTGCACGCATGTGTTAGGGCTCGGCTGAAATAAGCCCCTAGAATACCGGCTTCTCCGGTGAGGAGATTGTCTGATTGCGTTGCTGATTGCGTTACTACGGACTGCTGTCCGCACAGCAGTTGTCTGTGCAATCCTGTGGAGTTAACAGGACACAGTCCATATTTCTGCGTTTCTACCTTAGCGACTCTGTGGTGTAACAGAGTTCGCTTATACCGCCATATAGTGCCACAATGTCTATAGTTGCGACTGTGTGTGTGGAGTAACAGAGTTCGCCATACCGCCATCCTACTAGCAGCAGGCTCTGCCTGCACGGTGGACCTCGGGCTGCGAACGCACTTATTATTTATATTTATTTTTTGCGTTCCGCCAGCCCTAACAGTTAAGGTTGGGGCTAAAGTTAAGGTTATAGTTGGGGCTAGAGTTGGGGTTAGGGTTTGGATTAGGGTTGGGATTAGGCTTAGGGGTGTGTTAGGGTTAGGTTTGTGGTTATGGTTAGGGCTGGGATTAGGGTTCAGGGTGTGTTGGGGTTAGGGTTGGAGTCAGAATTGTGGGGTTTCCGCTGTTTAGGCTCATCAGGGGCTCTCCCAACGCGACATGGCGTCCGATCTCAATTCCAGCCAATTTTGCATTGAAAAGTCAAACGGCGCTCCTTCCCTTCCAAGCTCTGCCATGCGGTCAAACAGTGCTACACCCCTATATATGGGGTATCAGTTTACTCAGGACAAATTGTACAACAACTTTGGGGTCCAATTTCTGCTGTTACCCTTGGTAAAATAAAACAAATTGGATCTGAAGTACCGTAAATTTTTTGTGAAAAAAAGTTAAATGTTCATTTTTTTAAAAACATTCCAATAATTCCTGTTAAGCACCTGAAGGGTTAATAAACTTCTTGAATGTGGTTTTGAGCAAGTTGAGGGGTGCAGATTTTAGAATGTTGTCACTTTTGGGTATTTTCTATCATATAGACCCCTCAAAGTGACTTCAAATGTGATGTGGTCCTTAAAAAAAAATGGTGTAAAAATGAGAAATCGACGGTCAACTTTTAGGCTAAGTTCACACGTTGCGGAATTGCCGCGGAAATTTCCGCGGCAATCCCGCACTTCTCCCGCGGGAAATACGCACGTTTTTTATAAGTGTATTCCCGCCAGAATAATAGCGTTTTGCAAGCGTAATTTGCTTGCAGAATGCTAGCGTTTTCCTAGCGATCTGTAGTATCGCTTGGAAAACTGATTGACAGGTTGGTCACACGAGTCAAACATAGTGTTTGACTCGTGTGACCAACTTTTTACTATTGATGCCGCCTATGCCGCATCAATAGTAAAAAGATCTAATGTAAAAATAATAAAAAAAATAATAAATAATGATATTCTCACCTTCCGGCGGCCCCCGCAGCCTTCCCGCGGCCCCCGCAGCTATCCCGCCTTCAGCGACGCTCCCGGCAACTCCGGTCCCAGGAGTGCTTTGCGACAAATCACACCGATGACGTAGCATCTCGCGAGACCGCTACGCCATCTGGGTGATTCTCGCAAAGCACTCCTGGGACCGGGAGTTGCCGGGAGCATCGCTGAAGGCGGGAAAGCTGCGGGGGCCGCGGGAAGGCTGCGGGGGCCGCCGGAAGGTGAGAATATCATTATTTTTTATTTTAATTATTGTTTTACCAGGGATATGGTACCCAGGGCCTGGAGGAGAGTCTCCTCTCCTCCAGACCCTGGGTACCACTGCACATGAACCGCTTACATTCCGCAAAATTAATGAACATGTTGCTATTTTTTCCGCGAAGCGTTTTTTTCGCGGAAAAAAACGCAACATGTGGCCAAAACATGCGGAATCAATTAACATGTATAGGATGCTTAATGCTTGCGTTTTTATCGCGTTTTTACCGTGGAAAAACCGCAAAAAAAACCGCAAAAATTCCTGAACGTGTGCACTTAGCCTTAATCCTTATAACTTCCTAACAAAAACAAATTTTGGTTCCAAAATTGTGCTGATTTAAAGTAAACATGTGGGAAATGTTACTTATTAAGTATTTTGTTTGACAAATCTCTGTGATTTAAGGGCATGAAAATTAAAAGTTGGTAATTGCAAAATTTTCGCCAAATTTCCGTTTTTTTCACAAATAAACGCAAGTCATATCAAATAAATTTGACCACTATCATGAAGTACAATACGTCACGAGAAAACAATGTTAGAATCACCATGATCCATGGAAGCGTTCCAGAGTTATTACCTCATAAAGGGACAGTGGTCAGAATCGTAAAATTTGGCACGGTCATTAACGTGCAAAGCATCCTTGGGGTAAAAGCTTAAACAGACTGATACTGTATATTTTATTGCGCTTACATTTCTTAAACTTTTAAGTTGGTGGTGACTAAGGCTAGATACAAACTGTGGAAGAATAATATTTTCCTACACAGTAGGCTGTGTTTCCATGGTCAGGAAACACAGCGCTTTGGACGGAGTGGAAATTCCGCTCAGTCTAAGCCCCGCCCCCTTTCTGACGCGCGCTCTTTCCGGAGGTGTTCAGGACACCTCCGGAACACCTCCGGAAAGAACGCAGGGCTACATAGCCCTGTGTTAAATTCTGTTGCGGCGACGCACCGTCGCCGCAACACGCGAGAACATGCTGCGGTCTGAAAAGACGCGCCGCATGTCCGTTTACGCAGGTCTGCCACCTGCGTGTTGTTACGCATAGTGGAGACGGGATTTCTTGAAATCCCCTCCACTATGCTGTAACATCTGGACGCTGCGTGTTTGGCGCTGCGCCAGCGCACAGCGCCAAACACGCAGCGTTTACTGATCGTGGAAACTCACCCTAAAACACACATTATGATGACATATACTAGCCAGAGGCCAGAGTGCGTTGTGAGAATACCCTGTAATTGTGCACATCGCACAGTGCACATCGTGCAGGGACTAGCGCGGCCCGTAAAAAGGAGGTCACTGATGACGCTTCGTTTCATGGAGGGGGCAGAGGCAGTGAACCACTGACTCTGCCCCATGATAATGCTTAGTTTGAGCATGCACTGGGATTCTCAAAGCGTCATCAAAAAGGAAGTGAAAAAAAAAGAAAAGCAGTTAGATAGCGTAGTTAGGGAAGGATAGGAATTTTTAATGCAAGTATATTAGAAAATAGTTTAGATTATGGCACTAAATATACTGAACAAACATTTAAACGCAACATTTTTGTTTTTGCTCCCATTTTTCATTGGCTGAACTCAAAGGTCTAAAACTTTTTATATCTATACAAAAGGCTTTTTTCTCTCAAATATTGTTCACAAATCTGTCTAAATCTGTTAGTGAGCTCTTCTCCTTTGCCGAGACAATTCATCCACCTCACAGGCATGGCATATCAGGATGCTGATGACACCAGGATTATGGCACAGGTGTGCAGAATACAGAGCGGTGACTGAAGAAGCCCTGGCGCCACCCCCATGACTGCTCGCAGCTGCGGCAGGTGCCAGGCAGCAAAATAACACTGTTATCCTGCATATTAACCCCATATCTGCAGGTTAACAGCATTATTTATGGTGACAGGTTCCCTTTAAATAAAATGATACCTTGATATCTGCCATATACTGATATCTCCCTCATTCATGGAAAATAATCACTGGAGGCAGATTCTCATGCAGATCAGTGTCCGGCCCATAGTCCTGAGCAGCTCATTTACATATACAAGAAATATGGATTTTTCTGGAATAAAACAATGGATGTCAGATATCAAGTTATCATTATATTTAACTCACTATGACCTACGGCTTAGGAGGGTTGATCCTCCTGACAGATTCCCCAGCAATTGACAGCATCTTGGGTTTTTCTGTTTATGAGTATACATTTTTTAAAATGCAATAAAGGGCGATTAAAAGATCGCATACAGACCAAAATGGTATCAATAAAAACGTCAGCTGAGCACACAAAACATAAGCCCTCACCCAGCACCAGATCCTGAAAAATGGAGATGCTACAGGTCTTGGAAAATGGAGCCTTTTTTTTTTTCCAGAAACTTTGGATTTTTTTTTACCACTTAAATAAAAAAGGACCTAGACATGTTTGGCATCTATGAACTCGTAATGACCTGGAGAATTATAATGGCAGGTCAGTTTTAGCATTTAGTGAACATGATAGAGAAAAAAAAAACAATTGTGGAATTGCACTTTTTTTGCAATTTCACCGCACTTTGATTTTTTTTCCAGTTTTCTAGTACACAATATAAAATAACCAATGGGGTCGTTCAAAAGTACAACATGTCCCACAAAAAAACAAGCCCTCACATGGCCATTTTGACCAAAAAAATAAAAAAGTTATGGTTCTAGGAAGACAGGGAGCAAAGAACGGAAACACAAAAATGGAAAACACCATGGTCGTGAAGGGGTTAAGAATCAATTGCTTTTAGCCACAAAACACTTATCAACAATCGTATAATCAGTGGGATCATCCATGGTCATTGCTTTATAGACCACACGGGTAAATTATTGATGTACAGTACAGACCAAAAGTTTGGACACACCTTCTCATTTAAAGATTTTTCTGTATTTTCATGACTATGAAAA
>JARQOD010000006.1:241102661-241218589 GCA_033576555.1 Oophaga sylvatica | reverse complement strand
CCAAAACAATGTCTTTAAAGGTTTTCATGCTTTTCGTGTATCGATTTGATGAAAAAAAAGATAGAAGTGAAGACGAGTACGAAAAAAGGGCCCTATAAAAAAAATTTTGGGTAATGGGTAGATCTTTCCCCAAAAATGTATAACTTGGTCCAAATAAAAGGTTGATGAACAAATAGTTCATTCGGGAAGGTCCCCATTCCCCCAAATATTTTCCCCAGAAAAGCCAGCAAAATATGGAATAAAAATTTGGACACTTTTGAAGAAAAAATTTCTATGCGGTAAATGTCAGGTTTACTAAAAAAAGAAAGGGGTAAGCCCTGAAAAAATCGGGGCATGGAGTATTTGGTTGATTGACACAAGGATGAAGGGGCAAAAGTGATTGTGAAACTTTTTTACGTCTTCCAGTTGGGGAGCTTAAAAAAAGAGAAATGCCCATTAGGAACAGTTAGAAAAAAAGCTGAGTTCAGAAGGTATTTTTAAAAAAAGATTACACTTTCCAGTTTTTTTATAAAGACAAAAAGTGGTTTTATGTCCCCAAAAAAAAAAAAAATGTTATTTTTATGAGCACGATGAAAAGGGTGCTGCAATAAGGATAGAAAAGACAAAAAGGGACTAATAATGGCTCAATGAACAAAAGGGGTGTAGATACGCTTGCCCAAAATCGTAAATATTACACTTGAAAACAAAAATAATCGGGGGCCCAATGATTTTTTTAAAATATTTGGTGTGTCCCCCAAAAACCCCTTAGTTTTTTTTTGGGTGAAATTGATAAAAACGGAACAAAAATAAACTACAAAAGAAAAATGTTTTGGGGGAAATTGGGAAAACCCCTTATTAGGTTTTTTGCAGAAGGGAAAAATAATCCAAGAAGTGAAGGATAATTAAAAAGTTTTAAAAAATCAGAACAAGTCAAAAAACCCCCACCAGCTTGCTACCGAAACATCCCTTACAAGCCCCAAATACAAGCAAAAAAAAAAAAGATGCAGCTTTTGTCCTCCCGCCCGTGACCGAAAAAAAATATATTTTTTTTAATTGTGAAAATATTTTGAAAAAACCCTGTTTTTTATTGTTGTGTAAATTGCAAAAAATAATTAGTGAACTTTTTTGAAAAAAATGAAATTTTTTTTTTTTTCTGATTATTTTTTTTATTTTTTTTCAAATGTTTTTATGTTAAAATTTTTTTTTAGTTTTAAGTTGTTTTACTAAAAGTTACCCAAAAATTGTTGGAGTTGTTGTAAAAGTTGTTGTTTTTTAAGCACAAGTTTGTTATTTGGTGAAAATGCAAAAAGGTGTTTTTCATTAACAACCAAAAAATTTTAAAAAAAATTAGTTTTTTTATTCAATTTTTTTTTGTAAAGAAACAACTTGATCCCCACAGTATAATAATGCAACAGGTATTCAAAAAGAACTTTTCAGTGGCTCAAAACAACATTTTAATAGGTTGGGTCAAAAATGACCCGAACATAACAAGTGTATAGTAAACCCCGAACAGAACAGCAGGTTAATATGAAAGCAGCATAATGTAGGGGCCAAGACTCCTATTCCAGGGATGTCACTCATTAGGCTGTCTGCTGTAGTATCCAAACAACCAGTGTTCTATCAGCAGAAGATTATCACTGCTGGAATAGGTCCAGTCCAGCTAATCTGTGTACATCACCCACCACTGATTGGCAGCTTGCTGACCATGCACAGTGTATATGGACGCTACTAATCACGGGTGTGGACGTGGTTATACAGAGCTCAGCATTCATGGCACTGCTAGATCGGCAGCAGAGAAAATAGGGGCTCCTCTAAATTGCACCAAGCAGAGCCGTAAGTGTCACATCACTGGAATCCGGGTCTTTGCCTCTACATTATGCAGCTCTCAGATTACATGGCATAAGCTGCTGACAGATCCCACTTATGCAGGTTTCAGCTCCACTCTAAACACTTTTTTTTGCCTTCTTCTAGTAAACATTGTGGTTTAGGATGAATGATGTTGTATCATATATGTATCGTATGTAGTTTTCTTTAAGTGAAGATCTGATTGCCAATACTTTCACTTCTCCATCTAATCTCATCTCACTTATTTTACACTGGAAAATGAAATATATTGTAAATGTTTAATTTTAGCAGACTAAAAAGAATACTTTTCTGTAAAATTGTTATGTGTGAAAAAAAGCTTTGCTCACTGTCTTGCATCGTCTTCACTTGGAACTCACTGTACTGTGCTGAAATGAATGTAAATGGACTGGCTTCTCATGTATGCGGCACAATGTGGGGAATTTCCACCCTGCCCTCTCCTTGAAGTAATAATCCGATCCTTTGGAACGACCTTGCTCTGATAGGTATTTGTTGTGTCTTGACTGCTGTCTGTACAGTCCAGCTTAGGAATAGGACACGGCGCAGTCACGTCGCTGCTGGCACGTTTTCCAGTAAAAACCTGTTGAGCCTCACTTCTCTCTCGTATTCAGTATTTGTTTTTCTGGGGCAGCTCAGGAAGCGATAAAGATCATCATCGTCTATTTTGTGAGCAGGTTCAGCTGAAGTAGTCATCCCTGACTGTTATATAATGAACTTCCTGTAATCCTGGTTATAATGGCTCGTATTTACCTTGGTGATTCAGCGAGGTGTCATTAGAACACAAAGCTCCTCTTCCATCTCATGTGCACACGGTGGAGCTTGCGTGGTTTTCTGAATGGTTACAAAATTTGATAAGACACAATTCTAGCTATACTTGACCTGGTATCTTACAGGCGTGATACTGCTCAAAATACAATCCAAAGCATTGAGGTTTGTTCACATATGGCAGCAGAAGAATGCAATAATTCACCCCTCCAAAATGTACTAAAGTCCCCACAGATGAGCGCCAGCCGAACCCATTGATAGACTGGCTTAGCCAACTGGCCAATGTGTATATGGGAGCCCAGGAAAAGATTAATTGTCCAGCACTAAGGATCTGGCATGTCTGATTTTGGGGCGCTGATCTATCCAGGAGGTAGACACTGGCTCTCACAGAGAAGGGAACCCACCAGACGTTAACCAGTTTTACACACGGGCACCATGCTGGTCCAGGTAGGCACTGGGAGTGAGAGGATGTAGCCCATGCAATCACTGACGTGGCACCACACTCGCTCACAATCCTGACAGGCTGAGATGCCTTTCACTAAAGGGTATGCCACACTAAACAAGATCGCTAACGAGATCACTACTGCGTCACCATTTGACGCAGTAGCGATCTCGTTAGCGACTTAGCTGTGTGATTCCAAACACAACTCATCAGCGATCTGTGATTCCAAACACATCTCATCAGCGATCTGAATAACGACCTCTGCGGTCGTTGGGAAAACCTAGTCCCACCTGCGATGCTGGTGAAGTCGTTCATAAAGGGTGTCACACTCAGCGATTCAGGCTCACCAGCGGGACACCAACGACCAAAAAACGGCTCAGAACATTTACAAACGATCAGTGACATCTCAGCAGGGGCCACATCGCTGCTACATGTCACACACAGCTAAGTTACTAACGAGATCGCTACTGCGTCATAAATGGTGACGCAATTGCGATCTCGTTTGCAATCTCGCTTAGTGTGGCATACCCTTAACACCTAGAAACAAAGCACTGCCAGGCGAGGTCCTCGTTAGATATAAGCCTGGTCCATTAACTGGATTATATCGGTCCAGAAACCAGCCCCAGTAGCAAACTGAGAAACAGACGTGTGGACCGAGATAATAGAGCAGGTCAAGGTTAAATTGTGTATTTAATTGCCTTAAGTGCACAATATGCAATACACGATGGCTGCACACTTACAATAGTCAGATATGCAAATACAGATAGTGGTTGGACAAAATATATAAGCAGAATGTCTATTATCAGGTGATGTTAGATCACTGAGCCACGAGGGGCACAAGCTGCCATCTGTCTCCTTGGTCCCTTAGCACGTTACTCGATGCGGCTCCGCATACACCAGAGAGACCACATGGCCGTACACTAGCCTGTAGCCCCTTTTGGTCACTCCCCTCCAGCCCTTTGGGCTGAACCTAAATCCCCCTCCCCTTCCCTCTGCAGCTGCAAACTCCAAAACCTATGAAAGATCATGACTCGTTTCTTAAAGGTCCTAGGGCGGTGGTTCTGACGCCGTCGGATCCACCCAGGCCCCTGCTACGCGTTAACACAGCTATGTTATCTGGCATACTGGCTGTTCTATGTCTCTCCATGCCCCTGGGTGCTAGAATGGGTCGAGACCCAGCCGGGTGTTCGCCGTGTTCTGGTGATCTCGGAAATATAACTGGTGTGTGGCCAGCACATGCGGTAAGTTCATATTCTCCTTATGAAATCATGGCTGATTCAACAAAGCAGTTAGGCTGGTTTCACATTTGCGCTTTAGTCCGTTGCGTTTGATGCGTATACATCCGTATACGTCCTGCGTACCTATCTTTAACATGGGGTACGCAGGGACATGCGTTCGGGTGTGTTTGCGTATGGTTGCGTCTTTTCGCGGTATGCGGCGGGGCGTGCCAAATGCATCTTGTTGCAATTTTTGCAGCATCAAATATCCGCAGTCATCTGCATGCGGATGATGTGCGTAAAAAAAAGCATTAGTCTATGTAAACACAAGCGTACGCAATGACAAGTGTACACTTTGTTTGCATACTCAAGAATTTACATAAGACATGCCCGTGGCTTTGTAAATTCAAAAATTCGCTGGGAAAATAGCACTTGCCTATCGTCCGCAACTGCAAACGCATGTATTTTTGCATGTGGTTGCGGACGATACGCTGCGAATTCAACCACAAAAGTGAAACCAGCCTTAGACCACATGGTTTGGATCCCCATGGCAAGCAAGCCTTTTGTTCTGCCCTGAGTTGACTTGGTGTGAGATCTGTCATTCATAGCCTTTGAGGGTTGACCTTGCCCTGCTGAACTGGCTGCACACTGAAGGGGGTCTTATAATCCCATGCCACATAGCATACAAACGATTGGCATGAAATTATATCTCCAATATTCTTCACACAGATAATAAAATAAAAAAATCCATGACGAATAAATCCCCAGTACCTACGCCAAACTACATTATATTTTGCAGTGCACAAAGCGTATTACTTAAGAGAAGCCCCCATTGTCGCTCAAATGGTGGTAAAGAACAGACTAAAGACTATGGCCCGGATTTCCTCAAGACTGGCGTTTTGTGTTTTTTTTTTTGTTTCCCTCCCCCCCTCCTCTTGCCAATGTTAATGAATGGGCATGTTAATCAGACACTCCTGATGAATTACGAGATGTGTGCGCATCTTACTTCAGTCCCTAGGGAACACCACAGCTGAATTAGACTAGCTGTGGCGTCGCACCCCTGTCCTGCCCCTGCTCCACCCATTTTGTCAGAGCTAGGAGAAACTAGTGTCAAAATACCAAAGGTCACAAGTTTTTGGAGACTTTTAAAAAGCAAATTAGTCCAGAATTCTGGCGAAAAATTGTTTTGATGAATTGTGGCCAATAACTTATTGGCTTGGCGCTAGTGTTGGTAAGTATTTTTAATCAGTAGTTAACCATAGTCTTAGTTTTTCACTCAGTTGTTCTCGCCACTTTTTTTTTATTTCCAGAAAGTTCTTTTGACTTGAAGGGTATCTTTGTCCCTCCACACTGCTTTAGCATGCAGATGATACATCCTTCCCTCCTAGTCCATCTCTACACCATCCATTGTCTCTAATCTACTGAGGCTCCTTCTGACTCCAGCTCAGCTCTTGGGCTGCAATCGTCTTTCTCCAAAGTGTTATTGCAGCCTTCTTTTATACGCATAGGGAAGACAGAAAAATAATACGCCGATTCTGATTAAAATCTACTTATACACACTTTGATGTTCTCCTATACAGCTAGAAACGTGTGCTGCAAATGCAGAACGTCTGCACATACTGGGAGTAGGAAAAACCCAAGTTTTTGACTGCATTTTTTTCCCATTAATTTTGGAAAACCGCTAAATTGACATGCAGCAGAATTGAAAGAAAGGAAAAAAGCGCTTTATGGATTCAATTCTTTAAGAATAAAATAAGCAGCATGTGCATCAGATTTCAGAAATCTCATTCACTTTGCTGGTACTATAAAAAGCTGCATGTTTTTCTGCAGCAGAAATACATGAGGGAAAAACCTCCAAGCAAAAAAACAATGTGCATACAAGCCCTTTACATCAGCACCTCAGATAAAACATCAATTGCTTCTATGCTGATCAGTTTCGCCTCCTCAGGCTGTCTCAAGGGTCATCAGTATTCTGACCAATCTACTCATGAGGCGTGTATATAAATATTTTTGCAATTTTTAAATTTTTTTTTTATTGTAAGATCTGAAATGAGATTTCCACGTGTGAACATGGGTTGTTTGAAGTGTTTCTCCTTTGCAGTATGCAGATTGTACATTTGTTTTTTTTGTTTTGGAGTCAGTAGATTAGATTAAGGATTTCCCCAGTTTCACCTTTTCTGTTGTCAGATTTCTTACCCAATTGGTGTTTAGGTGCAGTTTTGTTACCTGTAAATATTTTTATTTCTAGAACGCCAACACATTCCACAGCACTTTTAGAGGGGACTTGTACAGACAAAGACTTTACAAAAAAAGCATAACTTGGATATCAAAGGGGTGAGGGCCCTGCTCGTAAGCTTGCAATCTGTGAATACTGTTTTAAAAATGTATCATACCTCTCGGAATAACTTCCCATGTTATCTAATATGTATGTGTGTGTGCAATATACATTATAATCTTCAGCAAGCCAGGTACCTTAGTTAGGTGATCTCCCAAATCTGACACATGCTGGACATACCTCAGCACTTGGGAAACCTACAAGACGAGACTCTCGGGGTTTCTCTGCGTGTTTGAGGTTTTAGTGTCTCAGCTGTTAGGCGATATATACAGAACAGAGGACAAGGAGAAACAAGGTATACATTTACCTGCACAATTCCCATCCCTTCACCAGACTGTACGTTTAATTGATTTTGCTTTTCATTACACGTCTCAGAACTCAATTAGCGTGCGTCTCAAGAGACTGGTTAGCGTTAATATGAGATCTGCTGGGAAGCCGGCCAATGGCTGATGTCATGAATGTGTAAGGCAGTGCTGAAGTATGTGGCTGCGCTACTCTCTTTATGCTTAGAAAAGCTAGAATTGCCGTTTTCTGGGATAAAGGTGGCAGTAATAGATCTTAACTAGGTTTACAAATATATATATATTTTTTTTCCCCTCAATTTGTCCAGACTTTACTTTGCTTATTGAAATACAGCTTCATTGCTTGTGTTCCTGGTCACACCTGACGTGGACCTGTCAACAGCTTTCACAATGTAAACTGCGCACATTATAAAATCGATCTTAGACCGCATGGGGTTGGTGTACTTACTATGGAAATCCGTGTCAAAATGGTTTTGTATTCCTGATTTTTAAAGTGAGCAATTTTGCACTAAAAAACAAAAGCTCTTGAGTCTAAAGGTACTGCCACACTAAGCAATCCCGCTAGCGATCTCGTTAGCGTTGCATACTAATGAGATCGCTAGCGGGATCGTTTCTATATCGCTAAATGCGGCCACATTTAGCGATATAGTTAACGACGCTATCGCCGTTAGCGATCTTCTTAACGACTTTAGCGGTACAAAAGTACCGCTAAATCGCTAAGAAAAGGTGCCACACAGCGATAAGATACTTACCCAGCGGGAGCGCCAGCGATGAAATAGGGTCCGGAACGATTCCAGCGACGAGCGAGATCACAGCAGGAAGCTCGTCGCTGGAAGCTGCCGCACTGAACAATATCGCTAACGGGATCGCTAAATAGTGACGTTTTTTAGCGATCTCGTTAGCGATATTGTTTAGTGTGGCATACCCTTAAGTGCATTCAATCTCTACTACCAGGTTGGCTTGACATTTGCAGCTTTTCCTGAGCAGTGTGAGATTTCATCAGCAGCAAGGAAAGACTTAAGGAGCTGTCAATCATGCTTGGTGCGAGGAGTGGATTTAAACTTGGCATTTCAAAGTAAGTACACCATCTTCATCAGGTCACAGATCTAATTAAGTGAGGGGGATGCTTCCTTTGTCAAACACAAAGTTGTTCAACTCTCTGAACAGGTCTCGTTCCCTTCTGCGCAGGCACAAGAGTGTAACGGGCTGTTTGGATGCCCATTAGAACCGTCTGCTCTGATTAGCATGCTGGTGGGTCATTTTATAAAAGGCATTTTCAGAAGTATGCAGGCAGCTAGGCTCATATTTAGAGGTTGCAGGGAGGCTATTAGAGGATTAAAGAGTGCTGGACAAGGTTTATGGAGGGAAAACTTGTGGACAAGTTCACCTTTTTAATAGTTGCTGAACATCAGCTTATTGGAATCCATAAGAATAGGGCTTTGAACACAATGCAATTAAAATAGATCGAACAGATCTTTGTCTTTCAGGTATATTTTTGAGGGTGTTCTATCCCCTTTAAAGAGAATTGATGGCCCTTTAAAAAGTTTCCAACTTTTTGTTTTGTTTTTGTCAGCTGCTTTCAGATATTACGGATGGTATTGAGCTTAATAGTATTCAATTATTCTGTGTTGTGGCTTTTACTCTGGTTGTGTGTGTGTCTTGTTCTTATTTATAAAATAAAAAAAATACATACCACATATAATATTTCTGGTATTGGTCGGTGTAGCAAGACGAATTGCAGGTTAGTGGATGAGAAGGCAAATTTTAATATTGCAGCCACTTTCCTGATGGCTTATAGTTGGTCTCAAACTATCCTACTAATATTTATAATATTTTTGTAATAGTTCTATAAAACTCCCAAATGTTGAAGTGTTGAACTCTATTACCTTCCTTTTTGAAGAAGCCTCCATCCAATCCACTTTCATCAAAATGACTAGCTTTTCAAGGAAAAATATCAATAGGGGAGGGGTGAGACGTTTGCAGGATAAGCCAGGTATGAAGTATTGTTTTGGATCCAGCTGTTTTACCATGTGTAAAAGTTTCCAGCATCCACATATCCCAAAAGGGCCCAGATAGGACCAAAGTGGACAAGATTGGTCAAGTGATTAGTTACAGAAGTCCAAAAAGATCAATGGTTTATTTGATGAGTAAGACTACACTAAGTGATTCGCTTCCTACAGTTAGATTGAGGGAAGATGCCCACCCTTTGCCCTCTTCTAGGGGTTTATAGGTCCTATGACACAGGCTGAAGTATTTTTATATATCGTGGTGAAGGAAGACACTTGTGGCGATCCTCATTGTCAGTAGGGTTGGTGTAGTGAGAGCTGAGAGATCCTTTGACTATTGGGTCAGTGAGCTTAGTGGTCCGGTTTTGACTTTAGAACCAGTAATGTGATGTGTTTGGTACCAGTCAGTGCTGGAGAGCCACATAGCGGGGGCCTAGAAGCACATGGAGCGCCAAGCCATTGCTTTTATTTCTATCCATTAGTTTGTAGTAACACATTGTTAAACCCCTACCTATGTGTAAGGAGAACACCGTAAATGTCACCCTGCCAGAGCTGAAGGCACAATGTCTGCATAGTGGCTACGGACACATTATGCTTCCAGCCAACATACGATGACTGATAAATTTGTCTTAACCATTATGGTGCTTCAGGCTACATAAAATGTGTGCGGTTTCAGCAATCCTATCAAGCTCTGCTGAAGGCTAATTGACCTTTCTAACTGGCTTATGGGCACTTAGGGCTTGGGCACAGCTCTTAGAAATGGCCTTTCCAGACATGATTTGCTTTGACTTTCTGTTTATGGTGAAGGGAAACTCTTGGGGGGTGGCTTTATTTTTCCTATTGAAATGGGGTCATGTTATGTAGTAATCTTCTGATCTTCAATTTCTCTGGTATAGAGATGTGGATGATGATTCTCCAGGGGGTTTCTAGTATATATAAACTGTATGTACGGATTGTCCAGCTGACAGATGTGGACATTATACAAGATTCCATATCTAAGCAGTCTTGCTGTGTATCCAGTTAATTTCATTTACATAGTAACATAATTATTAAGGTTGAAGGAAGACTTTAAGTCCATCTAGTTCAACCCATATCCTATCCTAACCTGCCCGAACATGTTGATCCAGAGGAAGGCAAAAAAAAAACCCAAGTGGCAAACAGTAAGCCTCACATTGGGGAAAAAAATTCCTTCCCGACTCCACATAGAAGCTAACTAGCGATCGCACCAACGATCTCGCCAGGTCGTGTCGTTGCCGTGATCGCTGGTGCGATCGCTAAGTGTGACAGAGCCTTTAATGGAGAATTTTTTTTATCACTGATCATGTTATCTGTCATGGGATTTTCTTGTGTAAATACTGTTGAAGAAAAGTCATTTAGCATATTGGCCTTTTTCGTCATCCACCATTTCACCCAGACTATTTTTAAGGGGACCAACACTATCATTTTTTAGTTTCTTGCTATTTATGTAGTTAAAGAATATTTTGGGATTATTTTTACTTTCTCTGGCAATGAGTCTCTCTGCCTCAATCTTTGCTGTCTTGATTTGCTTTTTACAGAATTTATTCAGTCTTCTGTATTTATTTAATGCCTCATCACTACCTACTTGCTTTAATTCCCTAAACGCTTTCTTTTTGTCACTTATTGCGCCCCTTACAGCTCTATTTAGCCATAGTGGTTTCCTCCTAATTCTAGCATGTTTATTCCCATAGGGTATATATTGTGCAGAGGTCCTATTCAGGATGCTAATAAACGTCTCTCATTTTCTTTGTGTATTTTTATGTCTCAGGATATCATCCATCCATTAAAAAAATTATATTAAGAACAATATTGGGGAATATTTGAGAAGTTCTCTATTTAAAGCTTCCCTTTCCCCAGTTTCCCAATGTTAAAGGGACTTTCCGCACCGAATGACTGTTCTAACGAAGTCCCATCGCTCTGTGCTTCACGGCGGGGCGATCATTTATATACAGCTGCTTGTAGTGCCTCCATCTCCACCACCCACTTATTTCATTGACTGCTCTGGTTTCATAGAGCCAGAGAATGGCGGAGATAGAGGGAAAGCAAGCAGGTGGAAAGGTGCACAAATGTGTGGTGCTGCCATGACGCACCAAGCGGCTGTACTTAGCTTAAAGGGACTGTCAGCACGGAATGACTGTTCCAGCCGACTACATCATAGAGTAGTAACTGCTGAATTAAGTCACTTTTTTTTTTCTTAACGAACCACACCCCCTCCTTATGTATATACTCTGGCAAAGTATGTGGTGCAATGTGCCTCATTTCCACTATAACCAAGGGAGTGTTTGCTACCATCCCAACTCCCCTCACCTGATGAAAACTCTCTAAAGGTACTGTCACACTAAGCGAGATCACTAACAAGATCGCTAAAGTGTCAGAGATTTTATGACGCAGTAGCGATCTCGTTAGCGACTTAGCTGTGTGTGACATGTAGCGGCGATGTGGCCCCTGCTGAGATGTCGTTGATCGCTCATGAACGTTCTGAGACTTTTTTGGTTGTTGGTGTCCCGCTGGTGAGCCTGAATCGCTGAGTGTGGCACCCTTTATGAATGACTTTACCAGCGGCGCAGGCGGGACTAGGTTTTCCCAACGACCGCAGAGGTCATTATACAGATCGCTGATGAGTTGTGTTTGGAATCTAACTAGCGATCACATAGTGATCGCACCAATGATCTCGCCAGGTCGTGTCGTTGTCGTGATCGCTGGTGCGATCGCTAAGTGTGACAGTGCCTTTAGATTCCTCTCGGCTGGTGCTTGCTTTTTTCCCTGTATGACATTGCCCCATCATAAGCAGGCAGAACTGGTTTTCACTGTTTGACATGGTAAGTTTATGCATCAGTACCGGTGTGGTTCACGCCGGTCTTGATGGAGGGGTGGCTAACGTCACACTACTGATTGATGAAGGGGTGCATGCCTTTTCATAAATCTGTCGTGTCTGACGAATGGCATGTTATAGGGCTATTCACATGTCTGTGTTTTTCTGGGATCATGAATGACCAGGGTAAATGTAGGTTTATAGGTCTGTGAAAAACACGGTACAGCTCATGTATGACGTACTGATGAAGAACACTGACACGGTACCATTTTTTTTTCTTGCATATGTTTGACCATGAACATGTGAATAAATGTATGATGGATTGGGTGAAACTGTTGCTTCAGTTGACTAAATAATGTAATGTAGATAAAATACAGATACTAACAGCAGCAAAAAATGTAAGGTGTTCTAACAAGAGTTTAGTACAAAATACCTTAGTTCTTCCATTTTTGGGTGATTGTAGCCCAGAAGTGTGGTTCACTGTGTTGGTGTGATTGATGGTCTGACATGTCAGTGCACATGGAAACATCAGCTACAAAGAATGGCTGAACATGCTGCCTGAGTGCTGTACAAATCGCTGTGGGATTCTTTTACACAGACAGCGATGGGAATATTTTGTTTCCTAATCCAGAAAGGAACCATTGCTCCGATACTTCAGTTCTGTTTACATGACCTTGTACAAATAGGGGATGATAAAGTGTCACTTCACGTCGGTGACATGCCCAACACTACTGCACTCATCTGTGCAGGGCTGGTATGCATACACCAAAACAATGGCTCTCGTGACCTAGAACCAGTAACCAGTCTGGCCAGAGATTATTAATGGGCGACTGGCTTGGGGAAAGACATCTCCCTTCTGTTATCCCACAGAATTAGGTTTTGCGTATGACCATGTTATTCCTGATGTGATGGAGAAATCCCAAATACCTGGTGCATTATAGAGACGGGTTCATCTGTTTGCTGTCCCAGCTATTAGTGGTCAGTATGTGGTATGTTTGGGGACCGAGAATGCGCTGGGAGCCGGGTCCAGCTGGACAAACACTTGGGATTGCGTGTCTTTCTTCCGCTTGGCATTTGTACGTACTGGAATGTCACTTGGCGGATGACTGGGATTAGTGCACGAAGCACAGGTCATTCAGCTTCTGCTCTTCTTACATGTCGTGTTAGGCATTATCTGCTAAACTTTGACTTGTGACTAAATTCAATGGCTGAAAAAGATCAAATTGCTCAGACCATGGGTGAGTAGTACGAATATCCGGATTTGTATCTCTTTACTTGACATACATGACATGGCAGCCCATACAGTGGGGAGGTAAAAAGGCTGAGACTGCACGCAGTTTGGTGCGGGGGATAAAGCAATGACTAGAGTTGAGCGATACTTTCCGATATCCAAAAGTATCGGAATGGTATCGCCGATACCATTAAAATATCGGCGATACCCGATACCGGAAGTCCCATGTAAGTCTATGGGTACAAAATATCGTAACTAAAAAAACCTTTCTTTCCTTGTAAACACTAAATATACACACATAGAATACATATATATATATATATATATATATATATATATATATTATAATATATATATATATATATATATATACATGTCATCGTGACATATATATATACATATATGTATAGTTTATACACTTCTACATAGTAAAATATCCTCTGATTCAATTGCCGGGTAAAGCCGGCTTCTGTGAAAAGACAGAAGCACCCGACATGAAATGACACTTGGTGTACATAGGGTTAACCATGTCCTTTCATGTCCTTTGCTATCTGATTTGCACAAACAATTACATCAGTCTATGTGTGCAAAATTTCACACCTGTAGGGGTTAATTAAAGGTGTAAATTCGTTGTAAAAAAAACGGACTTTTTTGCTATGAATTTACACCTTTAATTAACCCCTACAGGTGTGAAATTTTGCACACTTACACTCATGTAATTGTTTGTGCAAATCAGATATCAAACTACATGAAAAGACATGGTTAACCCTATGTACACCAAGTGTCATTTCATGTCGGGTTCTGCATTTTCACAAAAGCCGGCAATTGAATTAGCGGCTATTATACTATGTAGAAGTGTATGAACTATAAATATAAATATATATATATATATATATATATATATATATATATATATATATATGTGTGTCACAAATTCAATGACATGTATATATATATATGAGGTGTAAAATTGCTGAAAAAAAAATGCGTGGGCTCCCGCCCTATTTTCGCAACCAGACAGACAAAGCCAGTGAGTGGGGGCAGATAATAGCCCAGAGAGGGACCATTTTTTTTGGCCCCCCCGGCTACTTAACATCTGCCCCCAGACACCCCATAAAGGGCAAATCTCTAATTAGATTTGCCCTTTCTGGCACTTTGCCCGTCTATTCCCATTGCCCTGTAGCGGTGGCGAATGGGTTAATAAGGGGTTAAAATGACCTTGCAATTGAAAGGTCACTTTAAGCCAGGTTAATAATTGAGAGCTGTCAATTAGACAACTATCAATTATTAATCCTATTGTATGAAAGAAAAATCAAACACACACACTTTAATAAAAAAGAAGTTTAATGAAATAATCACACAGTTTTTGACCATATTTTATTTACCTGCTAAAACCATTTCCTGTAATAAAAATAAAATAATAAAGCAAATGATTCTTACCAATCCGATGCACAGTCAGGTCCCACGGTGTAATCCTTCAGAAAGGGTTAATGTTTACTGCAGGGACCGCAGCTAATGCTGCAGCCTCACAGTAAACCCCCAAATGAATGAGCTCCTCTCCTGGCTGACAGGAGAGGAAGTGGAAAGCTTAATTGATTGCTTTCCACTTTCACTTCAGGTCAGCCAGGGACACCATCAGTGACGTCAGAGGGAACTGATTACCAAAAATAGGGGTTCCCTTCGAAAAAAAAATGGCGTGGGGTCCCCCCTATTTTTGTTAACCAGCCAGATGAAGCAGACCGCTGAGGCCTGGATTTTCAGGCTGTTAAGGAGCCAAGATCCATGGACCTTGCCAGCCTGATAATACCAGGCCACAGCAGTCTGCATATCTTGGCTGATTAACAAAAATAGGGGATCCCCTCGAAAAAAATTGGCGTGGGGTCCCCCCTATTTTTGTTAACCAGCCAGATGAAGCAGACCGCTGAGGCCTGGTTTTTCAGGCTGGTAAGGATCCAATATCCATGGACCTTGCAAGCCTGATAATACCAGGCCACAGCAGTCTGCGTAGCTTGGCTGGTTAACAAAAATAGGGGATCCCCTCGAAAAAAAAACGGCGTAGGGGTCCCCCTATTTTTGTTAACCAGCCAAGTAAAATGCAGACTGCTGCGGCCTGGTATTGAAAGACTGTCAAGGCCCATGGATTTTGGCCCTCAACAGCCTGATAATACCAGGCTACAGCAGCCCCACATTTGGCGCATCAAAAGATGTGCCAATTGTGGCACTTTACCGGCTCTTCCCACTTGCCCTGTAGCGGTGGCAAGCGGGGTAATAAGGGGTTAATGTCACCGTTGATTGCACGGTGACAATAAGCCCGGTTAATAATGGAGAGGCGTCAATAAGACACCGATCCATTATTAATCCCAAAGTTTTTAAATGTGTAAAAAAAAAGACACAGCAAGAAAAAAGTATTTTAATGAAATAAAGAGACAACACAGTTTTCATTTTTTTTATTACTCTCTCATTCCTGCGACGCCATCGATCTCCTGTAAAAAAATAAAAAAAACCAACAGTATACCACCTGTCCGACGCAGTCCATAGTAACAACTGTCCCACGACGATCCAGCTCTGCTACATCGCAATGACAGGCAGAGCCTGTCATCCCGGCGCAGCACAGCTGCTTACCAGCTTCCCGGCGGTGACGTCATCGGACTGACTGCTTTACGGCCGCGATTACCCAGCAGTCACTGCAGTTATCGCGAGAAACTGCATGTGACCGCCGGGGAGAAGAGGATGGCGGCCATTAAGCAGTCCGGGATGTGACCGCCGGAGATCTTCTGCTGGGTAAGTGCCGCTGACTCCTGACAGACCCGACCGACGGACACTGACAGTGACAATTCCGATTCCGGTATCCGATATGACGAAAATATGGGTACTCGGAATCGGAATTCCGATACAGCCAATATCGGCCGATACCCGATATTTGCAGTATCGGAATGCTCAACCCTAGCAATGACACTTTTCAAAGTGTGAGGGGCTGGAAAAACTACGGTGCCGGGACGAAAATCTTTACAAGTTTAACAAAACCACAAAATCTTAACATTCAACCAATAGGAGTGCAGCTTTCATTTTACCAGAGCAGTATGAGAAGTAAAAGCTGAGCTTTGATTGGTTGCTGTAGGCACTACATGGGGGGACACTGATGATCTCCCCCATTATGTGCACTTTTAACCCCTTCATGACCTGTGACACAGCGTATGTGTCATGAAAGGATCGCGTTCCTGCGGGTCGAGTGACCGGGGTCACTGAAAGGTCACCCAACACGCAGGCACAAGACCCTTTGTGCTCCACCACAGGGGGGTTGGCTTAACCCCTACGTGGCTACGATCGATCTGATTGGCTGTTAAAAGTGAAACAGTGCTCCCTTTCTTCCGAGCCCTGACGTGTGCCCAAACAGTGGTTTACCCCCACATATGGGGTATCAGCGTACTCAGTAAAAATTGCACAACAACTTTGGGGGTCTAATTTCTCCTGTTACTCTTGGGGGGAAAAAAATTGGGGACTAAAAAAATGATTTTTGTGGAAAAAAAATGATTTTTTATTTTCACATCTCTGCATTATAAACTTCTGTGAAGCACGTGGAGGTTCAAGGTGCTCACCACACATCTGGATAAGTTCCTTGGGGGGTCTAGTTTACAAAATGGGGTCACTTGTGGTTGGTTTCTACTGTTTGGGCACATCAGGGGCTCTGCAAACGTAACAAGATGACCGCAGACCATTCCATCAAGTCGGCATTTCAAAGCGTCACTACATCCCTTCCGAGCGCTGACGTGTGCCCAAACAGTGGTTACCCCCACATATGGGGTACCAGCGTACTCAGGACAAACTGGACAACAACTTTTGGGGTCCAATTTCTCCTGTAACCATTGTGAAAATAAAAAATAGGGGGCTAAAAAAATCATTTTTTGAGAAAAAAAATGATTTTTTATTTTCAAGGCTGTGCGTTATAAACTTCTGTATAGCACCTGGGGGTTCAAAGTGCTCACTGTGCATCTAAATAAGTTCCTTAGGGGGTCTTGTTTCCAAAATGCTGTCATTTGTGGAGGAGCTCCAAAGTTTAGGCACACAGGGGCTCTCCAAACACGACATGGTGTCCGCTAACGATTGGAGCTAGTTTTCCATTAAAGTCAAATGGCGCTCCTTCCCTTCTGAGCCTGCTGTGCACCCAAACAATGGTTCCCCCCTCATATGGGACACCAGCGTACTCAGGAAAAACTGGACAACTACTTTTGGTGTCCAATTTATCCTGTTACCCTTGGGAAAATAAAAAAATAGGCTAAAAAATCATTTTTGAGAAACAAAAATGACTTATTTTCACTGCTCTGCGTGTATAAACTTCTGTGAAGCACTTGGGGGTTCAAAGTGCTCACTACACATCTAGATAAGCTCCTTGGGGGGGTCTAGTTTCCAAAATGGGGTCACTTGTGGGGGGTTTCTACTGTTTAGGCACATCAGGGGCTCTGCAAACGCAACATGACGCCCGCAGAACATTCCATCAAGTCTGCATTCCAAAATGGCGCTCCTTCCCTTCTGAGCTCTCCCATGCGCCAAAACAGTGGTTCCCCCCCACATATGGGGCATTGGTGTACTCAGGACAAATTGCACAACAACTTTTGTGGTCCAATTTCTCCTGTTACCCTTGTGAAAATAAAAAATAGCAGGCTAAAAAAATCATTTTTGAGGAAAAAAAATGATTTTTTTATTTTCACTGCTCTGCGTTATAAACTTCTGTGAAGCACCTGGGGGTTCAAAGTGCTCACAACACATCTAGATAAGTTCCATAAGAGAAACTGGGTCTGAACTGAAAAAGTAAGTTAATGTGTATGCAAAATGTAAATGCATATCAAACACATGACCATTAAACAGAGAAAACAAAAACAAGAAACAAATATCCTAAAATAAAACAAAATAAAAAAATATATTGCAAAACATGCATGAAGTCGTAGTAATAATAATAATAAGGGTATTTGGTAAACATAATTTTGATCAAAAGAATGTACAAGCCATCCCGCCACGTCAAGGCAACCCTTTGTGGGACAGTCCTACTCTAATATTAAAAACCTTTCCACTTGTCAAGTGACGTAAATGTGAACAAGGCAGAGGGACTGATCCTACCAGTTGAAGCATAGGCCAGACAGGATGGATTTTTCAGCTCAAAAGCAGGGCGGTCACACCCTTATATGCACAAGATGCACTAAGAACTAAATGAAAAACTGGGTCTGAACTGAAAAAGTAAGTTCCATAAGAGGTCTAGTTTCCAAAATGGTGTCACATGTGAGGTTTTTTCATTGTTTAGGCACACAGGGGCTCTCCAAACGCGTCATGGTGTCCGCTAATGATTGGAGCTAATTTTCCATTCAAAAAGTCAAATGGCGCTCCTTCCCTTCTGAGCCCTGCCGTGCGCCCAAACAGTGGTTTATGACCACATATGAGGTATCTGTGTACTCAGGAGAAATTGCCCAACAAATTTTAGGATCCATTTTATCCTGTTGCCCATGCAAAAATGAAAAAATTGATGCTAAAATAAAATTTTTGTTGGAAAAATTAAAATGTCCATTTTTTCCTTCCACGTTGCTTTAGTTCCTGTGAAGCACCTGAAGGGTTAATAATCTTCTTGAATGTAGTTTTGAGTAGCTTGAGGGGTGCAGTTTTTATAATGGTGTCACTTTTGGGTATTTTCTACCATATAGACCCCTCAAAGTGTCTTCAAATGTGAGGTGGTCCCTAAAAAAATGGTTTTGTAAATTTTGCTGTAAAAATGAGAAATCGCTGGTCAACTTTTAACCCTTATAACTTCTTAAAAAAAAAAAAATGTTTGCTTCCAAAATTGTGCTGATGCAAAGAAGACAAGTGGGAAATGTTATTTATTAACTATTTTGTGTCACATAACTCTCTGGTTTAACAGAATAAAAATTCAAAATTTGAAAATTGCGAAATTTTCGCCAAATTTCCATTTTTTTCACAAATAAATGCAAAAATTATTGACCTAAATTTACCACTAACATGAAGCCCAATATGTCACGAAAAAACAATCTCAGAATCGCTAGGATCCATTGAAGTGTTCCTGAGTTATTACCTCATAAAGGGACACTGGTCAGAATTTCAAAAAATGGCAAGGTCATGAAGGGGTTAAGAATTGAAATCGTGACATGGATTTTACATGTAAATGGTGTTTTGTTTTTTATGCCGGCACTTATCTTCAGGTATAGTTCATAGTTTTACCTATCGGGGACTGGACTTTGCCTTTCCAAAAGCAAAAGTTCAGCCTTAATGTATGCCAGAACCAGATTAGTTTATATACAGACCAGGTAGAAAAAGTTCAGTAACACATATGGCAAATGCCAGGGTCAGATAGCCGTAGGCACTACAGCTGTAGTGCTGCTTAATGGCAGCCTGTATTGGGCTCCTTTTCTACAGTCTCCAGCTTTCCCCACTGAGTTAAAATGATCCCTGCACTTTCAGACAACTTTCTCATGTGACGTGCTAATTGCAGTTTACAAATTACTTTTCTCAAATTTTGCAGTCGCCCCTCACACACTAAATAAAAATCAGCTCCCAGAACTGGGCACATTGCCAAAGGAAATGAAATGCAGCAGCTCCTCTAGGATGCGGCGTGCACCTGACCTGTGTAGAGACGCAGGGCAGGTGCACACTCTACCATGGCTGCTCCCCATTATACTGTATGAGCAGCACGCCAAGAGAATTCATGGTGGGGTCCGCTGCGCTTTGGGCAGCTTTTGGTGGGGTCCCGCAGGGCTCTCCTGCTCAGCATTTGGTGGGGTCCCCGCAGGGCTGCCTGGGCAGCATTTGGTGGGTTCCCCGCAGGGCTCTCCTGGGCAGCATTTGGTGGGGTCACCGCAGGGCTCTCCTGGGCAGCATTTGGTGGGGTCACCGCAAGGCTCTCCTGGGCAGCATTTGGTGGGGTCACCGCAGGGCTCTCCTGGGCAGCATTTGGTGGGGTCCCCGCAGGGCTGCCTGGGCAGCATTTGGTGGGTTCCCCGCAGGGCTCTCCTGGGCAGCATTTGGTGGGGTCACCTCACCGCAGGGCTCTCCTGGGCAGCATTTGGTGGGGTCACCGCAGGGCTCTCCTGGGCAGCATTTGGTGGGGTCACCACAGGGCTCTCCTGTGCAGCATTTGGTGGGGTCCCTGCAGGGCTGCCTGGACAGCATTTGGTGGTGTCCCTGCAGGGCTGCCTGGGCAGCATTTGGTGGGGTCCCTGCAGGGCTGCCTGGGCAGCATTTGGTGGGGTCACCGCAGGGCTCTCCTGGGCAGCATTTGGTGGGGTCACCGCAGGGCTCTCCTGGGCAGCATTTGGTGGGGTCACCGCAGGGCTCTCCTGGGCAGCATTTGGTGGGGTCACCGCAGGGCTCTCCTGGGCAGCATTTGGTGGGGTCACCGCAGGGCTCTCCTGGGCAGCATTTGGTGGGGTCACCGCAGGGCTCTCCTGGGCAGCATTTGGTGGTGTCCCTGGAGGGCTGCCTGGGCAGCATTTGGTGGTGTCCCTGCAGGGCTGCCTGGGCAGCATTTGGTGGGTCGCTGCAGGGCTGCCTGGGCAGCATTTGGTGGGGTCGCTGCAGGGCTGCCTGGGCAGCATTTGGTGGGTCGCTGCAGGGCTGCTGGGCAGCATTGGTGGTGTCCCTGCGGGCTGCCGGGCAGCATTTGGTGGTGTCCCTGCAGGGCTGCCTGGGCAGCATTTGGTGGTGTCCTGCAGGGCTGCCTGGGCAGCATTTGGTGGTGTCCCTGCAGGGCTGCCTGGGCAGCATTTGGTGGTGTCCCTGCAGGGCTGCCTGGGCAGCATTTGGTGGTGTCCCTGCAGGCTGCCTGGGCAGCATTTGGTGGTGTCCCTGCAGGCTGCCTGGGCAGCATTTGGTGGGGTCCCTGCAGGGCTGCCTGGGCAGCATTTGGTGGGGTCCCTGCAGGCTGCCTGGGCAGCATTTGGTGGGGTCCCCGCAGGGCTGCCTGGGCAGCATTTCATGAGGTCTCCGCAGGGCTTCCTGGGCAGCATTTGGTAGGGTCCCCGCAGGGCTGCCTGGGCAGCATTTGGTGGGGTCCCCCCGCAGGGCTGTCAATAATATCTATAAAAACTCCTTGTGGCTGGTATGCGGTTAGCAATCATGTAAACGTGTGATGCCTTATTGGATGGCCCAAATATCTTTTCACTTGACCCAAAGTATCATCTTGGAACAGAGGGTCATTCTGTTCCGGAGGAACACTTTGAGCTGGATGAAAGGATTAGGCCTCATGCACATTTGACTTTTGGATTAACTTTGTGATGTGTAAACCTACCTTTTTTAATGATTTCCGGTTATAATTGTTTGGCGTCCCAGTCTTCGGTGCCGCCTCTGCTCCAGTCTGTGCTTACTGGCTGCAGTGGTGACTATTGGGCACGTCATCTCTTCTGTCCATCACTGAGCTCAGCAGCTGTGCCTGTGTACACAACACAAGGTGCAGCGGTGATGTGCGCTGTAGACACGACGTCACCGCTGCAGCCAGTAAAACGAACAGTAGCAGCTATGCAGCATCAGACGCAGGGAGTCTGACCACATCGGATGTTTAGATTAACCCAGTACAGGCCATTAGAGGCCAGAAACCTGTAATCTGAAAACTCCTATTCACCAGTCTGGAGCTGGAAAAATCAGTTTTCTGATAGTGGAAAACCTTTTTAAAAGAAGTGTTTTTCACTAATCTTTTTTTGCATTTTGGGTTGTGCTGCTATTTAATGTGTTGGGGCTTCCCACCTATACCCCGATGGATTATGAATTCCAACCTTCCGTTCCTTTTGTTCTATGGGCAGATAAGCCGCTGACTGGTGATTGAGGGGTTCATAAAGTAAGCTCCTGCCATGGAGAACATGGGTGTGCTCAGCTGCACCATGTTATGTATGGGGAGTCAGGGAGCTGGCTGTAATTGCTCAGCTGACTATTATCTAATATAGGAAAGATGTGTATCTTCCTACCGTATCTAATAGGCATGGCCAGCTTTAGCCCCCCAAAATCAGGCTGTTTAGTGCCTGATAGGAATTGCAGGAAGTTAGGGATGGGTATTGTTATCTTTGTCCCAGCTTTGTTTTTGTAAGGCATTGGACAATGCCAGCTGCAATGTATGTTAAGTGAGGGAAAAGACCATCCAGTAACTGTAATGCTGGCAGAATGCTGATACAGAATAACTTACCAATCAAAAAGTTTGGCAGGTTACTAAACTTGAGAATTTCTACAGTTTCTGGACATTTTAGATTTGCATCTACAAAAATTGCAATTTTTAACTTGTGGGGATTGAGGACAGTTTTGTCTGGTGGGTGCAATACATATAGGAGCTCTGAGAAGCTGTCAGTATTGAAATCTGCCCTTTATAGAGACTGTGCATGTTCCCTGCCATTGACCTCCTTTTATTGGCCAGAAGAAAAGCTCCTGCAAAGAGCCACATCTCTGGAGGCCTCTTAAATGCGGAGGACATTGATGTTTGAGACATGGTTGACCTTGTTCTGTGACACCTAGGTAAGGGGTGTCTGTTCTGCTTGGCCAACCACCAGCATGTTGAATTCTGGTACAAACTGTTCCTTGGGATGAGTTCAAACTATCAGTTTATGTAGATGATATCTGTAAAATGTGGGCCTACAGTTGTATTTTGCTTATTCTGTGGCGGTATAATAATTATTGTAGAACGCATTACCCTGTGCTGAACCATCTGACAGATTATGTAAATTGCACCTCCTAAATATTTAGAAGGGAACTGTCATGGATGGTAGAGGCCGGCTGCACAGCGGGCTCATTTACAATATTTCTGAATATTTTCATGCTGTAAATCCGTTCCGTGTCGATATGCCAGCTTTCCACTTGACAGCTTCTGTTTAGCATGTTTTCACTTCAGACTGTTGAGCGAACTAGGTCATGAGTATAGCGGTGCTAGGAGTAGCCTTTCTTGTTTTGTGTTGGCACACAAAGACTTCAGTGCCCTGGTGCTGAAATGATGGAGGCGGCATCAGCAGAGTTCAGCAGCGGGGCAAGACGGCATTATTTATACAGGGCATGGCTGCTAGCAGCTATGGCGGAACGGTTTTTTGCAATATGTAATGATCTCTTTCCATATCGCCCAATAAATTGTGCCGCACTGTCCAGTGTTATGTCATCTAGGTTGATAAATGGTAATCTTTGCTTTTGTCTTTTGTGTAGTTGGTGTACAGTTTTTTTTTTTTATATGTTCTGTCATCTGGAAGAGGTTCAGACAGATCAACCTCCTTTTCCTTTTGACCTTCTATTTCCTCGAGATTTTTCTCGAATCAGCCCTTCCGAAGCGCTCTTCCTTATGTTTGTGTTTAGAAATACGCCGCCTTCCACCTCCCTTTTCCTTCCATTTCCTGCTGTCATTTTCCTTGGCACCAAGCCACATGCCGTGCCAAAGGGGAATTTTCCATCTCGCTGGCAAGAAGTTTGTACTTGATGTTTTCACAGCCTAAACCCCAGATGTTATCGGCAATAGATGCACGCTGAGGGCTGTCCGCGTTGCTGTAGTGTGTAGGTACGTCGCCACTTGTATGTATGTCTCATCACGCGTACATTAGCCGTCTGTGGTGTGTATGACTGGTCTGATTAGCACCTCAGCCCAATAAACAATGCAGTGCTAGCTGCATGCAGCACATTTCTGCCTCATAGACACTTGTCTCTATTTTTAACTAAATTATGCAATCTGAATCCTGTGAATTCCTCTTCCAATGCACCAGGCGCTATGTATTCTCAGCCAGAGAAGTGCCAAACAAATGTGCATTGGCGCCTTCTCAGAGCTCAGGAGGAGATGACAGCAGCTGCAGCACAAACTGACAAATGTTGGCAATTGAGCCTTACGCCGTAGCTTCGCTGGCTTTAGCAAGTGTTTCTTTGGCTAGAAGAGCTTTCTGTACTAAGATTACACACGTCTGCACTTAAGAAATTAAAGAAATCATTTATTGAAGAGGGGGATGGGGCTCACGGCTGTAAGGCAGGAACGCTGGAGTAGTGCTGTTATGTAACTGTTAGACGTTTGCTTCTATATTAAAGCCCGTGATCAGAAAGTAACTGTAACGTGCCACATTTTTCATGAAACCCAGTTGCAAAAATTATTTTTATCCTCAATTACATGCATTTACGAACAGTGACTTTTAAAAAGAATCTTTCACCAGGCTTTTGCTACCTCATCTGAGCATAGCATAATGTAGGGAAAGAGACCCTGATTCCAGCGTTGTGTTGCATAGTTTGCTGGGTGCAACAGCTGTGATGACAGAATCCATTTTTAGATATAGCGGATCTCAGAAAGCCAACCCTGCCCACACCACAGGTTTCTGTGTACACTGTCTACTGACAGTGAGCTCCTTATTAGCTGAGGGGGTGTGGTCGGACCAGGGCTCACATGAGCTGTAGTCCAGGCATTAAGCTCCTGGTAATAAAACCTTCATTGTATGTGAACAGCACACAGCCGTATAAGTGACACATTCCTGAAATCTGTGTCTTGGCCCTTAGTCCTCACATTACAAAGCAAAAACCTGCTGACAGAATCCCTTTATGGCAACTAGGCAATCTATGGAGTGTCAGAAGTATTAAACTGGGCGCAGTCATAGGACAGATCTTTTTTGCAAGTTTCCCCCAGTCTCTGGGAAGTCACTGACCTCAAGGATGAAGAATCAAATATTAATATAATCAATCTTTCAGAGGTGGTTTCGGTACTGCCTGGGACTCTTCCAGGTGGTCATTTCTTTCCTTGCCTGATTATGATCAGCCTACCCCCTTTTTGTATATTTTTAAGGGCAAGTTCGTTTCCCGACTTCTGATTTTTGCCCATTGTATCATCTGCTGTAGTCTTGTGGAGCAATATGGCATTAGTACTGTTTATGTAGCGTATTGTGCTGCCATGTAAATATTTTTATATAGTGTTTTACAATGAAGTATCTAATATCAGAGAAGTGCAGTGAAGACAGTATTTTCTGCACCATATTAAGCACCCACTAAAGTGATGGTTATAAAATAAACCCCATAAAGGGAGATTGCGGGGCTGCTGTTTGTTATGTAGCTAGAATGGTTCAGATCAAACAAGGTCCTGAATGTCCCTGTCACTCTCATTCATTAGTTGTAACAGCTGTGCAAATAATAAAAGAAAAATAAATGCAGATTAAACAGAGATCAAACACCCCGGGCAGAAGATAAAGGTATTAAATCATTATTTAGTCTTTTTTTTTTTTTACAGTAACTTGTGAAACCTGAGGTATGACTAGTTATATAGTTGCGATAACTGCAATCAAAGGCTAAAAAGTAATCTATTGGGAATTATTGCTGTTAATTATGGTCAGCAGTTTGCAGAAAAGTTACAATCGACCATTAATAACCACAGTCTTGTAGAAGATGGATACTTATGTTGTCCACCTTTTGAGGGGACTTTTTTTTTTTTTTTAAATCCTTGTTGTAATTGGGTTTCATTACAAATGTTGTGCTGTGCCATCTACAGTATAATCTGTGTTACTGTCTATTACTGGTTGCAAAATGTGCTGAGGGTCCACCAGTGAGCTGTCTGATAGGCCAGTGAGAGAGTTTGAACTCCTTTTATCTTTTTTCCGACTTCTCATATTTATGACCCCAGATCAAATCAAAGTTTAATGTCCAGGGGGACAAAGAACCTGTAAATGCAAAACTATGCAAACTTTTTATTGAAACCTGATTGCAAAAAATCTTCTTTAGCCCCAAATGCATGCAATTAGGCTTAAAAAAAATGTCCTCACGGGTGGATAAGACCTTTTCTTAAAGTGATTTTGTCAACAGGTTTTTGCCATGTTGTCATTTAGATACGATCACGGTTTTCTCTGCCGCTGCTCTACCAGTGCTCATGAGTAATGCTGAGCACTGAGTAACCCCACCCATAGCACCGATTGGCAGCTTTCTGTGTACACTACTAATCAGTGGTAGGTGAGCGGGGTTAACTGAGCAGGTGACTAGGAGGCACGCGACACCTAGTCCTGTACTAGTTAAAACCGTGATTTTATTGAAACTGCAACACAGCCCAGTAAGTGACAAAGCTGAAACCAGGCTCTTGGCCCCTACATCATGCGGCTCTCCTAACAAAAACCTGCTGACCGATTCCCTTTAAGGCCTCTTTCACACTTCAGTCGTGCGACGTCAGTCAAAATCCGTCAAAATGTGAAAAAAACGGATCCGCCATTTTTTTTTGGCGGATCCGTTTTTTCCCATAGACTTGCATTAGTGACGGATTTTGACGGATGGTCGTCCGTTAGGTCCGTTTTTGGACGGATCCGCCAAAAAATTGGCGTCCGTCATTTTAAAAAAACGTCCAATGCAACGTTTTTTTTGACCGCCAAAATGGCGGACAACGGCGGATCCGCCGCATCCGCCATTTTGTATAATGGCCACCTATGGGCGGCGGATCCGCCAGCATCCATTTTTGACGGAATCCGCCGGCGGATCCGTCGCCTCTATTGAAAACCATAGTAAAATGCAGAAAACAGTGTCCGGGGTCTCTCTCTCTCTCTCTCTCTCTCTCTCTCTCTCTCTCTCTCTCTCTCTCTCTCTCTCTCTCTCTCTCTCTCTCTCTCTCTCTCTCTCTCTCTCTCTCTCTCTCTCTCTCTCTCTCTCGAAATTTTCACCATTTCCGGGTGAAATCTTCTTGGCGGATCCGTCAGAAAACTGACCAGTTTTGCATCCGTTTTTTACTTTTCTGACGGATCCGCCATTTTCACGGATGGGCGGACGTCACACAACGGAAGTGTGAAAGAGGCCTTAGATGGCAAATGCATTAAATTGGTGGTGGGTTTTGGCATTGTTTATCCTATGTCTATATTGTGAATCTCCCATGATGGCTGCCCCTATCTCTATTATCAGGAACTGCAGAATGAAGGAGGAGCAGTTTGGATCAGTAGTCGGTGCCCATGCCCTAAACATGCCCTCTTTAAATAGATTGAGGTCCGCATAAATCCAAGCCTGTTGATGCCAGCACCCCTGACTGCACATGGGCCAGATGCCCTATACTCTTGGCTTACTGACTGACTTGCCATCACTTCCTTTATTGCTTATTAGAGCTGAACTCCGTAGCTCTTCCCTCTGATACTGTGCTCCATTATCTCATTGTGCACCGTACAGCCCGTATTCCCAGCGCCACTGCTCGTGTCCCTTCTTCTGTAGCACTAATGGTTGTGCGGCCCATTAATACATTATTTTCAGTAGTCTGGAATGTCTGCAGGTTGTGACTTTAGTAACGTCTTGGGTGGATCTGTTTACCGCCTCCATCTTGCTGAGCATGTCGTAGCGACTTAAGTGACCGCTCCCTTTCCTATTTAATACAGGAGTGTTTATATGAACAGCAGACGCATTTACAAGTTATTAATTGCCGTCTGCGTGATCTGTCTTGTTGGCTTATTATTTGACAAGATTTTAATGGCTCTTGCCCTTCTAAATGTGCGGCTAGTGTTTGTTTTTTAATGTAAAGACATTCTCTACCACAATGTAAGATCTAAAGTGTACCTCTTAATCACCATAATTAAGGGTACTTTTTTTTTTTTTTTTTTTTGTTCACCTGTGGGTTTGTTTTTCGTTTTTTTTAACTCTCCTTTTGGTTTTTGCTACTTTGTGAAACATGGAATCTCCTGTTTGGGGCCCATTCATGTATGCCAAATGTGTCTGTCAGGATCCCTAGCCGATCCCAAGGTTGGGGAGCCACGTCCCTGCTCCTGTTTGTGTACCGTTAATCTCTTGGGAGATATCTGTAGGGGTTTGCTCTGTCTGCAAATTTTCCTACCCTTTTTTTTTGTTTTCATATTTTTTTTTTAATGGTGGTATTGCTAATTAAATGTGTTTTTTTTTTTTTTTTTTTTATCCTTGATGTGTTTTTTCAGATTTAACAGTAAGAAGGGAGTCCAAGTCTCCCCAGGGGCGGCGGTCATGCATTGTGCTGCCTCCCCATTTACCATCTCTGGTGCTGATGGAGATGGCCGAGCTCTGTTCTTGGCGATCTGTCGTTTGTCTATTGATCTATTGTAGCTGATGAGCTTTTTCAACAGTTGCATCCTACTGTTTCCACCTCTTTCATACATTTTCCACAAATGGCATACTCTGTTGCATTAATGTCTCCCAACTTGTCCATTCAACGTTTTGATAGGTCGTCTTTGCTTACAGGGTTAAAGAGTTGGACCCTTTATTAATGGACTGTATTCCAAGGAGCATTCAGTGACTTGGAAATGTTCGCTTCCATTCTTGTTAGTCACCGTATACCTTTACATTAGGCATTGTTCATGGGATTTTTCAGTTCTCATGCTGCCTTCCTAAATATTATTTCCCCTAGATCGCTGTTGGCGTTGCTTACATGAACGTCACGTTAACAGAGCCCCAAGACAAAGGCCCCCACCTTTAATTCCTGCTCCTGTGCTGGAGAGCCTTGTTTTCATCTAATCTCAGGCTAATGATGCACATTACAAAGAAGCCTACTTTGCAGAAGCCCGGGCTCTTTTGCTAACTTGACTAATCCATTCAGACATAGTATTGAGCTCCTGAATAGCTTATTAGAGGACGCTTGAGTAAATTTGCTAGTCAAAAACAACATCCTTTGTACTACTATTCCATTGGCCTCACTGCAGAAGAACAAGTGGTTGGATTGTCCAGTATGGGCAAAAAGGAGAGCGGGGGGGTAATGGTTTTCATCACAATGGTGGGAATCAGAAAAGGATGGTGGAATGGGAAGCATTTGGTGAACTTATCCACAAATAGTAAATATTTCAGATTGGACTTGTCAGTGTGTCAAAATCAGGGTGGATTGATTTAAATCACGCCGATTTAAATCAACGATTTAAATCATGATTTAAATCAAATGATTTTTTTCTATTTAAATCAGATCGATTTAAATCGTGATTTTAATCATGATTTAAATCACTGATTTAAATCAAAAGATTTTTTTAATATAAATCACGATTAAAATCTAAAACTTTCAATCATTGTTCAATTAACTCCACACTTCTAGCTTGGTTTCACTTTCTGTAGCTTGGTTTCAGTTTCTTTTTCCATTCAGTTGACATGCCCAAACTTGTTGGATAGTCAGTCAGCAGTACTTGGCTGTAGTAACAATCAAACTTCAGAAATGATCTGCGTGAGCCATGGCAGGTCGTAAGAGAGACCCTATTTGGGTTCATTTTGTTGAGATGCCAGCAGAGCTTGGAAAGAAAGGTGGGAGAGCAAAGTGCAAATACTGTCAAAAGGATATCCAAGGACTTGTTTGCCGTTCGAAATCACATTATGAAAACTGCAACCAGAAGGGAAATGAAGATGTTGATAGTGATACAACTAATGTCAATGAACCCCCACAGCTTCTTATGCACCAGGACCCTAGCACTAGTGGTAAGTCTGGCAATTACAACCTATTTTAACAGACTTTTTACTGGGATGGTTAAAGTCTATGAAAAGAAAAATTTCTAGCACTAGTTCTGGAGTATAGAATTTAAATTTATGTTAAGGCAATATTTCACAGAAGATTAACGTTAAGTAAAAATAAAAGAGTGTGTATACGCCTATTTTTTTTTTTATTGTAGGCTACAATTCACTTTTGAAGTCTGCCAAATTGACCATTTTTTTAAAAAAACATTTTTAAAACTTTTGTGACATAATTTTTTTCAGTTGCTCTGATATTACTAGTATTACAGCAACTTCACCGGAAACTTGAGTAGCATAACTTTTGAGACAGCCCTTATAGGACGAGGACCATTACATTGTTCAAAAGTTTGTTTCAAAATATTTTCATTATATTTCTTCAAATACGCAGTCGAATTATATTTTTAATTACTGTGCTTTCAGGATCAAATATGGCTTGTGCTGCACGTGACAATCAATATCTGGGTACAACTTCAACAAAGCAGCCCAACAAAAAACTTTGCGTGCAAAGTGTAGAACAAATTCCTCTTAAAGACTACGACTAGCCAGAAAGAACATTTTGATGAATTAATTGCTAAATTCATATTTGCAACCAATTCTTCTTTCCGACTAGTTGAACACCCATTGTTTGTACAAATGATCGAAGGAATAAGACCAGGCTACAAACCACCAAGTAGATTTGATATCTCAGGAAAACATCTTCAGGCTGTATACGACAAAGAAAGAGCGGCTTGTACAAAATATTTGAAAGACAAAGTGGCTCGCCAATACTAACCATGACATTGTGGCAACTGTGCTGAAATTGAAGTGTGAATCTGCACCATTTCAAAAATACATGTTTGTAGATAACGTCGTTAATGAACTAAAACCACTGGACTGGTGGAAGTCGCAATCACTTGTTCTTCCAGCGAAGATAATAAATGTAGCTACTCAGCTACTGACTGCATCGGCTTCATCGGCAGGAGTAGAGAGATTGTTTTCTTCATTTGGTTTTGTGCACACAACAGTCCGAAACCGCTTAGGAACTGCTAAAGCAGGACAACTAGTTTTCCTATTAAAAGTCCTAAATAAACAATAGGCTTAAAGGACTGATGTATTCACTGAAGATGTTTGCTTACTTCAAACGTTAGAGATAGGCTATTGTTAAAAAGTACTTACTCTCTGTAGTTCAATTCTGATTGTTTAATAGTGCAAATAAAAATTATTAGGTTTCATAATCATCAACTGTTTTAATATTTTTATTTGTGTAAAATAATTTGATTTGCAAAAAGAAAAGTTTTCCTTGTGTACAACTTGATTAAAAAATCCTATTTAAATCAAAAAAATCCGATTTTTTTTGATTTTTTTAAAAAAAATAATGATTTTCATCCACCCTGGTCAAAATTGTACAGTTAAGCCCAAACTAGAGGCCGATTCATCGTTTTGTAGCGTTAAGTGACACTTTTTTTTTTCCTTGTTGATACAAAACAATAGTCTAAATCCTATCAGTGACTTTTTTTGTACATATCCATAACTTGCGTCTGAATGGGAGGTTTTCTGCAGCATGGTCACGGATTCAGAAGCAAAAATGTCTGGCGCATGAACTGTGGAACACGAAAGTAAAAAGTAAAGCGGCAAAAAGAGCGTGGACCGCACCTCCAAAATCATACATCGATCTAATGCCGCTAGGCAAAAATTTACAAACGGAGCATGAGGTTTAGTTTAACATTCTGATCAGACTGTATAAAGCTCACTGCTACATCATGGTGAACCTCTCAGTGGGTCCTAACTTTCATTGCACTAGCCACCGCCACAGCGACAATGCACTAGTAGGGCGGACGGCCTGGTGCCTCACAGCGCCTATGCTGCAAGACTGAGTCTCCATGACTCCAGACCACAAGCACAAAACCATAGCAACAATGGCCGCCACACAGCACCAACACCAAAAGAAAGGAGCATTTGAAATTCACCTTCTGTAACCTCTCAATGCTCCTTTCATTTGGTGTTGGTGCTGTGTGGCGGCCATTGTTGCTGTGGTTTTGTGCTTGTGGGGTGGTGCGTTCTGGTGTCATGGGGGCACAGTCTTGCAGCATGGGTGCTGTGAGGCTTCGGGCCACCCGCCCTGCTGGCAAGTTGTCGCTGCGGTGATGGTTGGCACACAACACCGCTCCTTTATGGTGATAGAAGTTAGGACCCACTGAGAGATTCACTGTGACGTGGCAGTGGGCTTCATTCTGTCAGAACCTCATGTTCAGTTATATATATATTTTTGCCCATCGCCATTAGATCAGTGTATGATTTTTTTTTTTTAAGGTGCCGTCTGTGCTCTTTACGCTAAAAAAAAAAAAAAAGTAAAGCATCTATATGGTATTTACTGAAGATTACCAGAAATATTTCTTCATCACAAAAATTCTGAAAAATGTATAAAATCTTGGAATGTGCACATGTGAAGTATTTGCAGCAGACATTTCTGTACCAAAAGTTTCTTGTTAGGAAAATGATCCGTAAACTACATTTTGTATTGATGCGTTTTTTTTTTTTTTTTCCATTCATTTAAATGGGTGAAAAACGCTGTGAAAAAATGTTCAAGGAAAAATGGGAAACGCCCATGAGATTTCAGGAGTTTCATTAAAATACTGCAGGTGGTTTTTCACGTCAAAAAGGCAACATGTGAACAAGCACTAACCGTCCATTAGTCTGATTTACATATAATAGATAATTTTAATTACATTTTCTGTTCCCTCTCCAAAAAATAACTACTCTAAGAATTTACTAGAATTTTTTTTTTGTCCTTGTAAATGACTAGAAATTTGAGGGATTACACGTCCAGTAGATTGGAAAGGTAAACTCCCTTCATGAAGAATAGAAGCAGTGAGTGGTGTTGGTGCCAGCTGACTGTCTCCGTGCCCATCTACAGGTCGTTGGCCCCCTGTTCGGTGGTGACGCCTCCCTCTTCTGGCCGTCTTGTAGAACACGCATCTTCATCAGATAGGCTTCTCCCTGGTGGTGCATGTTACTCTAATGGCTACAAGGAATAGCTTTAGTGCTGGTTTGCAGTATTTCCGCTTTTGACTTTTGTGTGTCTCTACCACATATTTGTTTTGTTTTTTTCTTTTTTTTCTTTATATGATGGAACAAAAGTTTTAGATTCTACCTACTTCTACAAATGGCTATCAAATTGCACAAATATAGATTACAGGTTAAGAGAAGATATAGCCATAAGGGATGTTTGTCTGATTCCTCCATATACTGTGATTAGGAAAAGGCCGCATTGCTCACGTCTAGCTGAATGTCACCGTTGTATCAAACAATCAACCTCTATCTCTAATGGATGATATGCTGTTTGCACTTGAATTAATGTTTTCTAAGCCAAGCATGTAATATCTATTCTTTCTGCATAAGTGTCGGCATGTGCTCTATTATTGCATAGACTGTCAGGTCTATTGTCGTCAGTCTTGGCTATCCCTTTTTTGGGTGGGCTTTAGACCCAGGATGTAATTTATTTGATATTCCACTTCTGATGGCTGTAGTATATAGAAAATGTAAAAATACTGGAAAAAGTTTGTATAGCCCTGGTCTAATGCACATACTGAGCAGCTTTTTAATGGAAGGTTCACTTGGAGTTAGTTTGAGCATTAATTTGCCCTAAAAATCTGCATCGGAAACCTAAAGTATTTTGGGTGCATTTTTTTTCTTTGTGTACTAGTTCTTTAGTGTGTGGTGCTTGTCAGTCTTTTTGGATACTCCATGCTGTGAAGCTAAACATAATGGTTGCTTTGTGTCACAAGTAACAACTCATTCTCCCACTATGTATTGAGTGCTGAATGATTGCTGAAAGTTGAAATCCGCAACAGTTTTATCATGCTTATTTTTGTTTTTTTTGTCAGGAATGCGTAGAGAATTGAGGTGTTTTTACTCCATGCTAGGGGAAAAAGCTGATTACACACGGACTTGATGGGAAGCTTAACATATTTAAATAGTTTATTTTTGGCAGTTGTGGAGTTTGAAGCAGAATCTGCTAGAAAGTATAGGCAAAAAAAACTTTATGAATGAGTTTTCTACTTTCAGGAAAGAGCAGTTATTCATACTCCCTGGGTCCAGCACTGGTTCTTGTTGTTTTGGGCACAATGTTGACATCAATTTCACACTGCACAACACCCCTGTAACTAATCGCTGTGTTCAGTGGCTTGTGCCATCTACCTCCTTTTTTTTTTTTTTTTTTTTTTTTAGCATATTGGGTCCGTTTTCCTGAAAGTGTATAAAAAAAAAAAAACTTAAAGGTGTATTCCTATGAACAAAGTTAATTTTAAAGATGATTTTATTCAATACATCATGGAATAATAATTTCCACAATTGGATGTGTCTAAAGCAAATGTTCCTGTGATAAGATAATCTTATAAATGTGCCCCAGCTGTGTACTGTGTAATGGCTGTGTCTGATCGTACAGGAACATGGTCTGATCATACCTCAGCTCCTGGGCAGCGGAAGAAGCAAAAGAGAAGATACAGACCGGACAGAATGGGATCACAGCTGATTCTTTCTGTGAGATAAAACGTTTCCCTGCCTGATTTTGAGCAATGTTTTACCTCAAAGAATCAGCTCTCATCGCCTGCTGTCCTGTCTGTAACTTCTCTTTTGCTTCCTCCGCTGCCCAGGAGCTGAGGTATGATCAGACCATGTCCCTGTACGGTCAGACACAGCCATTACACAGTACACAGCAGGGGCACATTTATAAGATTATCTCAGCACAGAAACATTTTATTTAAACACATCCAATTGTGGAAGTTATTACTATTCCAAGATATATTTATTAAAATTAACTTTTGTTCGTGTGGAAAACCTTTTTTAAGCGTATGTGGACACGATGGCTCCCAACTCGTCAAAGTGATTACAGGTGTAAACCTTTTCTGTTTTCACGACCGTTTCTCCCATCTCCTCTGAAATGGGCAGAACTTGGGCGAGACGGATGTGCAATGATTTGTCACTTTTTCGCCACCTATGGCTTCCAAAACAGTGGAACGTCTAAAACCGTTGACCTGTCGTTTCTTCTGGCAGTTTCCACTTGGAGGCTGTCAATATTTTTATCTAGACTTTAGAAAAGACTCTTGAACAAAACAAAGCCGGTATTTTCCAGAGGTGTCTTTTGATCCATAAGCGAAGCTGTTTTGGGTATGCCGGTGCATGTATCCTAGTACTAGACTTCTCCTGGGATTTACATCAGCACGTTAGCTGACACACGTGTAACTCATAAGTGTCAGCTTCCAGCTTTGAACCATATTCTCCAGTTCATTCCTTTCTCACTATTTACACAAGTCAGACATTGATCAGATCCAAAGTGCATCCACCATCCGCTCTGAACTCCTGCTCTTCCTAGACCTCGTCTCGTGTTTCAGAATTCTATTTCTTTCCTCAGCGTTCCTCTTCTGGATTAAAAGTGACACATGCGAAGAGTAAGGCTACTTTCACACATCAGTTTTTTTGTGTCAGGCATAATCCGTCGAATACCTGAAGGGACGGATCTGGCGCTGAAATGAAAAAACTGATGCAACGGATCAGTTTTTTTTTTGCTGGATCCGACCTGAACTTTTGAACCCGAAGTTTTGCGGCCGGAAAATGCAGGTTCGCATGTCCGGAGACAGTGGAAAATGTAGTAAAAAAAACGCATCCGGTACCGGATCCGTTTTTTTAAAAAACACGCCGGATCACGCCTGACGTCAAAAAACTGATGTGTGAAAGCAGCCTAAAAGCGGCACTCTTACTCTAATGGAGATGCTTTGTAAGAGTCGCAGACTAATGTTATATATGTATCCTACATATGGACTAGGATTGTATCTGCATCTGACCTCAAGAAGTTGATCCTTCCATAATGTGAAGTCAAGTATTTTTGTAGATTTTAGTTTGTTCTGTTTTTTTTTTGTTTTTGTTTTTTTTGCCATGTCTGAAATAAGATATTGGTGGAACCTCGGGGGTAGTGCACTTTATTAACAAATGCAGTTGATACCCAAACAAATTGTAAGTGTAATATAGAAGAGATGAAAATATCATGAAGGAACTTGTCTTCTACCGAACCTGCTCATGTAGTCTTTAGTGAATTAATCTTGACTGTTTTGTCAATTATGTTTCAGGAAAGCCTAATGGAGCTGGCATGTCTGATAGGACTCAGCTATCTGGAACGTACAATGTACGGAAAAGGAAGATGCAGTTACCGGTAAACAGGTGGACAAGACGGCAAGTGATCCTTTGCGGGACCTGTCTGATTGTGTCATCAGTCAAGGAAAGCCAGACTGGAAAGATGCACGTTCTCCCTCTGATTGGTGGAAAAGTATGTATAGATTTTTCTCTTCTGACCCTGTCTTGCATGAAGCTGAATAGTCAGCTCTTCAGGGCAATCTACAGTTGGCTGTTTGAATATTGTGTTCACTGAGGGTTACTGTGAGCTATAGCAGCAGCTTGATCTTTCATGCAAACTGGATCGCGCTGTCCGTGTGAGTTCGAGTGCAGCATGACTGGCTTAACCAGGGGCATAGTGTAAGGATTTTTGTGGGGCCCGTACCTGGAATTACAGAAGAGCTGTATGTTGCTCAGTCTGGCTGCTCATTCAGTCTTACAACAGAAGCCACTGGGATGGCTGTGGCTGCAGCTCATCCTTCCCTCTGATAGAACTTGCATGGGAAAGGAGCCAGGGAACCCGAGCAGCCCAGAACAGACACTGCATCTGCAGCACGATAGGCAACGCTGGGAGAGGAGAGGTTTTTTTTTTTTTCAGTTTTCTGTAGTTCTAAGAAGAACATGCATAGGTGCATGACTGTAACAAGCCAACAGGAATACCATACAGCAACCAAGGGGGAGGAATGGCGAGGTCAGGGGGTCTGTCATGGCCTGTGCTGCTCTATAAGGACTGGACAGTGAAGCTGCAGAAGCTGTTTGAGCCTGCGTTGGTGTCAAAAATGTGTTAATTTTTTTGACACTGCCAGTTCAGCAGCCGTTTGTTTGGTGGCTGCTACATCTGTGTCTTTATGCTTTATTCCAACAGTAACTTGAAAAGGTTGCAACCAATTTACGAACTCTAGACTTTTCTGCAATTCACCAATCATAATTTGTTAGAAATAGATTAAACAGGTGATCCTGATTTATATGGGTGCAAGAGGTAGGGGAAACCTCATTACAGACTCTAGCACACCACGGGGGATCACGCATTTGATATGTCAGTGAGGGGTAAGAGACAAAATATTGTGTGTCTATTGATGCTCTGACCAGGCATTGTCTCATTAGGGGAAAAATACATCATTTTGAGGTTGTGTTGGGTTTTTATTCAAAGTTGCAGTCATTTTAGACAACCCCAGTTCCAAAAAGCTGTGACGCTGTGCAAAATGTAAAAGAAAATAAAAAAAAAAATTGTGATTTCCAGTAGCCAAAGGTTGTTCACAACAGAACATAAGACACAGATCAGAAGATGAAAGTCAAATATTTCTCACACACCACACGAAGGTTAGGACAGGGCCGATTTTTTTTATTTTTTTTTTCCGTTTTTTTAAAGTAGTTTGTAAACTGTTTGGGATATGTTGTTCCATTCTTGTCTGATCTAGGATTGTAGCTGCTCAACAGTCCTGGATTGTTTTGCCAGATTTTTAGTTTCATAATGCACTAAATGTTTTCTTTTGGTCTGAGGTCTGGACTGCAGCCAGTTAATCAGCAGAACTTTCTGTGAAGCCATGGTGCATGCAGTATGTAGTTTAGCATTGTCTTGCTGACATGATGAGCCTTCCCTGAAATAGACAATGTCTGGATGGGAGCGTATACCATAAAACCTCTATATAATGCTCCGCATTGACTGTGCCTTTCAAGATGTGCAAGTTGCCCGTGCCATATGAACACATGCAACTCCTTACCATCAGAGATGCAGGCTTTCGAACTGCGTGTTGATAACAAGCTGGATGGTCCTTCTTTAACACTATGTCCTGCGGATGCAAGAGGAGAAAGTCCTGAGCCCATGCAATGGTTTGCAAGGCTGAATCATGCCTGTTTTTAATGCAGTGCTGCCTAAGGGGCCCGTAGATCACAAGCCTCTGAGGTTGGCCTTGTTCCTTGTGCACGTGGGTTTCTCCAGTAAATTTCTGAATCTTTTGATATTATTTACTGACGGTGGGATGTTCAAGGTCTTTGTAATTTTACCCTTAACATTTTTCTGATCTTGTTCCAGATTTTTTAGACGCAGTTGTTCAGATTGGTGAACCTCAGACTATATTTTCTGCAGAGACTCAGCCTTTCTAGCATGGTTTTTTTTTTTTTTTAAATTGACCCTCCATGTCAATTTCTAAATGAGGCAATTTCTTCATGTGGCCATATGAAATGGTGAAATGTCTTAACTTTCTCCTTCAGATCTGTGTCCCATGTTCTGTTGTGAATAAAATATGGCTCTAGGATTTCCAAATCCTTACATTCTTATTTTCTTTACATTTTGCACAGCAGCACAACTTACGGACAGGACCTTTTGCAACAGCCCTAATAATAGTTGAGTCTAGGGATTAGAGTTCTCAATATCTCCTTATGTAGGTTTTGTGTTCCTGCAAAAAAAATAAATAAAAATCAAGTAGTCACTTTGTCTTGCATATGGCCTGACAAGGAAGCTTTGGCGGCAGCCAGCACATGTGCTGTGTACAGGTGAAGATTATGCCTGTACGTTCCACATCTCTGCACATGTGCTGGTCGTTCCCAGGACTGCCTTGTGATCAGGCATCCACACCACTCCACTTGCAGAAAATGTCTTGAGAAACAAATCTTAAGTTATTCCCTTTTGTAAAATAATGTGTTGGTATTTTTTAGCATAAAAATTAATATTTAAAATTGTTCAACTTTGCAAAACATCAAGATTTTGAGCAAAATTGCCCTGCCCTGTATGTTCTTCATCATTAATGACTGATGTCTAAGTGTCATTAACCTGATCATGTTCAGAAAACTTTAAAAATTGGCCCGATGCTGTGACTTCATGATGGGATTAGGAGTATGACACTTTTCTGACGTACATTGTTGCAAACAATCCGCTTCTGAAAAGTCTACAAACAAAGTAGCCTTAAAGGGGTAGTCCAGGTTTTTATTAAAAAAAAAAGTGGCAGCAAAGCACTTACCTGATACATCACCTTCAGCACCAGCACTGGCTCCATGGAAGCCCCAGCCATATGTTAGCTGGTCCTGAAGTGATAATGTTCTGACTAGCCAGACCTGCAGCCAATCACTGGCCTCAATAGTTAGGACGACAGTGTCCCCATCAGCACTGAGGCCAATGATTGGCTACAACCATCGGGTTTGGGCAAAGGAACGTTGTCGCTTAAGAAAGCTAACAAAGACTGGCAGGACCACCGCCATGATGGCCAAGGGGCAGCAATGATTTTATCATGTTTTCTCTGTGGGCAGTTGTTTAAACTCCTGGAAAAACTTTTAGGCAAGCCAAATGTATGTTAGAGCTTTTAGATCAAAGAGTAAGGTCTTGTCATTCTCTGCCTTAATCTGTGCCCACCTGGGAATGACAAGTTGGGTCGGAAATCGGCCCTCTAAAATCCTTAATGTATAGTCATTCTAAAGTGGTCATCCTTATCAGGGGGCACAGCTTCAAATAAGACTACTAAGTAAGGTGAGAAAAATGTTCATCAATGGGTCACTGGATGTGATGTCTGGAAAAAAATCTTTGCACTCATGAACTTTATCTTGTACTCTGGATAACCCCCAAAATGTTTATATGTAAATCTTCCAATTTCCTTAGTGAAATTTTGCACAATAGTTTTGAACAGAAAATGTGTGTTTCACCTCTCCCCTATTTAAAGATGCTTTTGCATCGGCCGTTGTTTAAGTTTTGTTTCTAACTACTAACTATCAATATATATTATGTTTTTTAGGTTGAAGAAGTAAAAAAACATCAGCACTGCTTGGCGTTCAGTTCATCTGGACCCCAGAGTCAGACCTACTACATTTGTTTTGATACTTTCACAGACTACTTGAGGTGGCTCCGACAAGGGTCCAAGGTAAGGAGGATGGGTCACCTAAGATTCTTGCTTTTGAGTTGCACAGGTACTTGAAATCGATCTTTGTCTTTCCCAAGATCAACAAAATCGTTTGTCCAAAGGCAGAAAGTGCCATAGAATGGTAAACTGCACCCAGAACATCATCACCGCTCTGCTGCTGCCCTCCAGTCCTGTCTGCTTGTTGGCAGTGGTCACGTGCTGCCTACACTTGTGACTAGTGGTGCCATCACTGATATCAGTGCTTTCCACTTCCGTGTCATATGGCTAGACTGCATGTGACGGATGCAGAGAAGCAGTTTGTTTTTATTCTTGTTTAAGTGGTTTTCCACAACTTGGATATTAATGGCCAATTTTTCTGATTGGTTATCAAAATCACATTTTTGGCTCCTTTCATTCTGGCGCCTCAACCAGTTAGCTGTTGTAAGGTTCAGTGGTGGCCAGAAGTAAACTGTGTGTGAACCCTGACCACCACAGCGCCATTCAATGTGTAGTGGCTGTTCTTGGGTACTGCAACTTTGCTCCTATTGAAGTGAATCCATAAAATAGGTGAGAACTACTAGCTCAGATGGGGTCCAACTGCTGAGACCTCAGGTGATTGCTAGATGAGGGTATTGGCCTCCCCGGCGTCTTCATGAAGTGGTGCTCACACATGTGCACTGGTGTTCACTATTTCCTTATTAAGTAAAACACTGGTCATTTCCCATTCATCAGTCACGTTAGGCATTCTGGCACCATTATAATCACCATAATTCTCTGGTAACCAGGTTGATGGTTTATATATGATCACCAAAATCCTTGCTCCAGCATTTCTGGACAAGTTGGCTGGTCATGTGCCTTGTTAACTGTAAAATCCTGTGTAATCTGGTTTTGCAGGAATAGTTGGATATTTCTTTCTGATCCTGCTAAAAATGTTTACACCTAGTTTGTGCATGTGAAATATCACTACACTCTAACTGAAAGTGTAATATCACAGGGACAAAGAATATGGGGCCATTGGAAGAAGATGCGCCAAATTCATTAAGAGGGTTGCGCCGTAGTAGGCAGCGCTTGGACGGGGCATGGCGACCCCGCTCGCCAGATTGTGGTTTAGTGGCGGTGTTTTCTACGTCACAATTCATACTTCAGTAGAACCTAGAGTAAGATTTGTGGCGAGGCGCACATAGCGGGGCACACAACCCTGTGTGCCTCACCTCTTAATTAGGAGAATGCCCCCTTATTAAGACCGACGAGCGAATAGCCAGTCCTGATGGCTCGCCCCCATCTTATAGTAATTTTCCTAGCGCACTTCTTAATGAATGTTAGGCTCTTTTTGCACCTAACTCCGCCATCTTTTTAAACGGTGATAAACTCCAGAAGTTCCTAGACTGTTACACAGCTACAAGTTGCATAACAATTTCAAATGGTAAAATCCTCTTTCTACTTGGATGATCAGAAAGGAGCGTGACTGGAAAAGTTATGTGAAGTAGGGTCTGTTAAAGACCTCCATCCCAATTTCTATGCCATGTTGGAGAGTAGGGTGGCATCACCCTCTGGCCAGAATACTCACCCGCCTTACTTTTTTTTTTTCTTTCACTGCCCTTGATGGACTGGTCCTTTTTTCCTCCCGAGCCACATGTATGCCATTGCTAATGACCTTAAACTGGTAAGTGCAGTTTAGTCCCGTGTACGACATACTTCAGCATAAAGCCACAAGTCTCCGTTCGCCTATTCATGCATGTCCCTGTGGCATATGTGGGAAGACTTCCCTGGTAAAACTGAACATGTCCCTGATGACGCCTCTTTAAAGGGAATCTGTAAAGGTACTGCCACACTAAACAATCCCGCTAGCGATCACGATAACGACGCATACTAATGCGATCGCTAGCGGGATTGTTTCTATATCGCTAAATGCGGCCACATTTAGCGATATAGTTAACGACGCTATCGCCGTTAGCGATCTTCTTAACGACTTTAGCGGTACAAAAGTACCGCTAAATCGCTAAGAAAAGGTGCCACACAGCGATTAGATACTCACCCAGCGGGAGCGCCGACGAGAAAATAGGGTCCGGAACGATTCCAGCGACGAGCGAGATCACAGCAGGAAGCTCGTCGCTGGAAGCTGCCGCACTGAACAATATCGCTAACGGGATCGCTAAATAGTGACGTTTTTTAGCGATCTCGTTAGCGATATTGTTTAGTGTGGCATACCCTTAAGTAAGATCATTCCCCTACCCCCACCCTTCTCCAAAGAGCAAATATGGGCATGTTGATCTTTTTGTTTAAAACAAACAAAAAAAAAGCCACTGGCACCATTTTGGCTGAGCACAGAAAAATTAGGCTTTATCAGAACGCAATACCTGCTCCTGTGCTGGTGCTGCCACCGGCACCATTTTGTTTGAAAAAAATTCCTAAAACTGTCTAAATAAAGCAAAACTATGCATATTATCTACTGTATCATGCTACAGCGTATGCGCCGACCCTGCCTGATGAATGTGATTTTTTTTTTTTTTTTTTTTTATCCATATTATATTCATTATGTAAAATAGGGAGCAGGTCAGTGAGGGATCAGTGACCTGTCAGAAGCCATGCAGATGAATAGCTAATCAGTGCAGCACATGAAGACCCCTCCCCCCCAGACCGCCCCGGAGCACGAGCATATCATTAGCTGAAAAATGCAAATAAAGATTAAAAAACCACAAAACAGATTCCATCACCCCCGGGTATCATTTTAATCAGTATAATGGCGCTGACCTGACACGGTCTGTGGTTTACTGAGCACAATCCTGCTGACAGGTTCACTTTAAAAGAAATTTAGAGATTTATATACTATTGTATGTAGGACACTAGTCCTCTACACCAGCACCTTCATTCTGGATTGAGTGCACACCAATATACCTATCACTTTAAAAGAAAAACCCATCAACGCCTTTTATATCTCCTAACTGTTGCTTATTTCCGTTTCAGAGGCTGTGACTCCAGAGGTTGATTTCCCGTCCTCTCTTGCTTGATTAGTGGCTCAATATCTGTGGATGTCAGGTGCCAGGCAATGAAATCAGACAGTGAGCTATCAGTCAAGTTAAAGAGGCTGGTGCTTGGCAGAGGAGGCAGAGACTTGTTAGGTGCTCTGTCATGGCCTCGCATTTAACACCTCATTCGTATATGAATGAAAATGCAATTTACTGCAGCAACAGAGAGAAAATATAAAGGTGTCAGTGGCTTTACATTTCAAAGGCATTCCCATATATGAGATTATGGTAGGGAGGGGTGGATCTTACTGATAGGCTCCCTTCTAAAGGTACTGTCACACTAAGCGAGATCGTTACTGCGTCACCATTTATGACGAAATAGTGATCTCGTTAGCGACTCAGCTGTGTGTGACATGTAGCAGCGATGTGGCCCCTGCTGAGATGTCGCTGATCGCTTATGAACGTTCTGAGCCGTTTTTTGGTCGTTGGTGTCCCGCTGGTGAGCCTGAATCGCTGATTGTGACACCCTTTATGAACGACTTCACCAGCATCGCAGGTGGGACTAGGTTTTCCCAACGACCGCAGAGGTCGTTATACAGATCGCTGATAAGTTGTGTTTGGAATCTAGCGACAACATAGCGATCGCACTAGCGATCTCGCCAGGTCGTGTCGTTGTTGTGATCGCTAGTGCGATCGCTAAGTGTGACAGTGCCTTAAGGTTTGGAGCAGATTAGCTACTAGAGGTAAAATGTGTCCTGTTACCTGAATGTAAAGTAGTGTTGTGCCCTCCGCACTGAAGGAGGGCTGGCATACTGTGGGTGATTGTGTGCAGCTTTAGTAATGCATAGATGATCTGCCTTTGGGAGTGAAAGTGTTCTGTCAGCACACTGCTAATGTTCCTCCCGCTGATTTCTCTCCAACCTTTGTTATTTATAGCCCTATATTCCAGGCCATACATATGGAGAATGCGCTCGTCTGCCTGGGTAGCTCGGGACTCCCCGCTCTGTGCTGGGAACGTGCAGCGTTACTGAGATGGCTTTTCTTCTTGTTCAGGAAGGCACTAGATTTTCCGGTATAATTAAGATGGTATAGAGGGTATCTCAATTGCACTAATTTGCCAGCCTCTTCAGCACTGCAGGGATTCTGTGCTTCGTCCCTATCAGCAGCTCATCTACGGAGAGCATGTGTGCTACGCTGCCGTATTATCATCTCGAAATGTAATTCCAATTATGCTAATGAAGCCTGAATAATGGAAGATGCCAGGGAAAAGTGGTGATTACTAGAGTGCCTCAGATTGCCAGTTGTGCTCCATTATCCGATTAAAACAGCCAGGGGTTATCGGATAAACGAATAAATATCGGCAATTTCCTTCTTCTCACTGTCTGATTTTGGCAGATATTGTAGTTTTTCTGCGCAGTATGGATGGGCTTGGTTTGTGCCAATTCACCAAATTGACAATATTAATCTAGTCAGTTACATGTTTTTCTTGTGGTGTTTTTTTTTTTCTAAAGCTCCTTTTTCATTTGTTTGTTTGTGTACACTGTGCATAGGCAGAAAGCTGCCAATCATTGGTTTACTAGTCCTCTAGTGATCTACTGCTTATTAAAACAGTGATTTTTATCAAAACTGCAGCAACCGGCCCAAAAAGTGACATATCTCTGGAATCGGGGTGTCCGGCTATATTTCAGCAGCAGATGGAAGGAAGAGAGACACACTAGTCATTACTAGTGGGTAGGCGGAGCCCAGATAGGATTGACACCTCAGATTAAAAAGAGTGTTGACCGGCCCTCCAGCTCGGGCTCCTCCTACTCCAGCTTCTCCAGTCTAAAATTTGAGGTCCCAGAGGATAGTCGCTGCTGGAAGCAGCTCCTCAGAAGATTTTAGTATTTTTAACGGACAAGAGACTTGGATCAACAGAAGTGGTCTAGAGGTCTCAGGGGTCTCAGCGCTGCTGGACCCCACCTCTCCCTTGGCGGATCTGTAATTACCCTGTATGGTGGTCCCTGCAGAATCATGCCGGCCCTGGGGGATGAGGATTGCTTCCCTGGCGGGGACGCAAACCGCACATCGGGGGTCACTGCGCTCCCCGCCCTGGGGGGAAGCGATGGGCATAGCGCCACAAACCCCTGGGGGTCCCTGTGGCGCTCGGCTGGTGAGTACCTCACATTTTTATTAATGTGTGAGTGATTCAGCGACTGCTGCGGCAGTCGCTGTTACAGTATGCCGGTGACTAGTGTTTTTTTGTCCGCAGGTTAATGCCTGCAGGACATAGGAGAGAGGAGATTGCGCGCCTTTTTATTTGAATTTTCGCGCCGCTCTGAGCACGCGCTTTACTGCTGTCTCCATTTCCGGCTTCTCTCAGGAGCACATCGGAGGCACAGCGCGGCGGCCATTAATTGAAGCAGGCTGAAAGCTTCCTCGGGCCTTTTTCTCTCCTCCCCTCCCGGCAATGCTACACCGTGACCAGCTGGGTGAGTCGCTTCTACCTGCCCGGGCAGAAGCTTAACCCCTCACCCCCACAGCGCGGGCGCCTTTCTGAAGCACTAATGAGTGGCAGACAGCGTTGTCCTGCAGCTGTTATCGCATAAGGGGCTCGCACACTCTTTTCAATAATAAAGAGGTTGTGGGGAGTCTGCAGCGCAGGGCGCCTTTCTGAGGCAGACAGCGCTGTCCTGCAGCTGTTATCGCATAAGAGGCTCGCACACCCTTTTCAATAATAATAAAGAGGTTGTGGGGAGTCTGCGACATTAATGCCACTATACGCATACTAATGCGATCGTTTGTTTGTTTTAATGTCGCTAGTAGCTGCCAATCTGGTTAACGACGCATAAGCGGTTAGCGATCCCCTTTATGAATTTGGCGGTCATTGCGATATATAAGCGCAATTTTTTAGCGATCTCGTTGAACGTTTCTTGTTAGTATAACAACCCTGCAGCTGCTGCCTTATAAGAGGCACTTGGGACGCACACCCTTTTCATTATCATGGGGAGTCTACTACTTTAACCCTTCTTAGGCGGTTAACTCTTAATGGGGGACAGCTGGGGTAGCTCTCTCTTTAAGAGCTTTAACCCTTCAGCGTTCGTTTTTTCTTTAAGATACACACTTTTAACCTGTCATATACTGTGCAAGGTCAAGTCCGTCTCCCAGATCCGCTACAGGATCAGTCTCGCGTATCTGACACGCAGACCTCGACAGCGTCAAACGCAGCAGTCGGAGGTTCCAGTAGTGTCAAAATGGAGGCCCTCGCTAGTTTCTATGATGGCCTGTCTGACTAGATCCTCTCATGGCAGGAAGCGGCACAAGCCGGTGCCTTCCTTCCCGCGTAACGAAAATGTCCGATTCGGACAAGGAGGATCGGCAACTCTGCCTCTTTTTTGGGGCTTTTATTGGAGGCGTTACAGTTACCGAAGGAGGTAACTGGACGTCCTGGTAAGTCGGCCGGATGTTTTCAGTATCAGCTTTACCATCACTGAATGAGCGTAATGGGCGGTGGAGAAGGAGCGCCTGTGTCCAGATAATTGAGACACTGTATCCGTGTTCTACGGAGTTGATTGATAATTGGATTTCTTCTCCTGAAGTGGATTACCTTTATCCCAGCTTAGCAAAACTTTCCTGTTAAAGGGAAGGCGAGTCTGCAGGACCAGCTGGACAGAAAAACGTAGATAGCAGCAAAATCTATCTACGAGGCCGCGGGTCATGGATTCAGTATGTGTGCTTGTAAAGCTCCTCTGAGCCGGTTGGACCGTCTATGGACGGCGTGGCAAGATGGATCCCCTCTATCGAGGTAGATAGGCTTTTCAAGTTGTTGAAGGATACTGCGTCACTGCTATCCAGGGCGCAATCCTCGGCAGTCACAGTCAGAAGAGCACTGTGGCTTAGACAGTGGACCGGGGACGCGGTTTCCAAGCAGGTTTTGCTATCTTTAGCTTACAAGGTGGTCAGCTATTTGGACCTGACCGCACGGAGCTGATTGCCAAGGCAAAGGCAAAAGAAACGGCTTTACCGCAGCGCAGAGCTGTGACTTCTGCGTCTGGCAGGACTAGTGCCGGTAATTGTCGGCGGTCCTTTCGGTCCAGGGGATGATTCGGTCAGCCCTCTGGGGGTTCGGGTCGTCTCTCTTTTTTTCAAAAAAAAAAAAAAATCCCCTGGATTTCTGTTAAGACAAAAAGCCCGCTAAGATGGACTGATGTCAGGGTCTCACTCGAGCGCTCTCGAGTGGGGGGGTCGTTTACTCCAATTCAAACCGACTTGGGCTTCCCGTGTGTCGGACGCCTGGGTGACACAGGTTGTGTCGGCAGGCTACTTCATGAGATCTCGCGTTCCGTCAGAGCCCGAGCTTTTTGCCGCTCTACTGCGGGAGGTAGATTCCCTTCTGCAGAAAGGTGTGGTGGTGCCGGTTCCGCCGGAGGGCCGGGGAAGAGGGTTATATTTTAACCTTTTTGTGGTCCCCAAAAAAGAGGACAAATTTCGGCCCATTCTGGATCTCAAAAGATTGAATCGGCATGTCCACGCCCTGAAATTCCGCATGGAGTCGCTTCGCTCCGTTGTGGCGGCCCTGTCGCAGAACGTCTTTTGGTGTCAATCGACATTCGCAACGCTTATTTGCACTTTCCAATCTGAAGGGCCCACCAACGCTTCCTTCGTTTTGCCATAGGTCAGGACCATTACCAGTTTGTGGCTCTGCCATTAGGGTTGGCCTCAGCGCGCAGAGTTTTTTACAAAAAATTCTGGCGCCTCTCATGGCATTTCTTCGAAGACAGGGGGTTTTCGATTCTTCCCTATCTGGACGTCCTTTTGATTGTGGCGTCCTCAAAGAAGGAGGCGGTGACTGCTCGCAATCTATCCCTTCAGTTCCTGGAGGACTTCAGGTGACTGGTCAATTGGGAGAAGTAGTCTCTGGAACCGTTGCAGTCAATCCTGTTTTTGGGGATGCATTTCGACACGGTACGGGCAGTGGCCCTACCTCCAGACAAGCGGGCATGTCTCTTTTTGACATGTACAGATTATGAAGCTTCGACAGCAATGTCCCTTCGGAAGTGTATGCGCCTTCTGGGTTTGACGTCCATGGAGGCACTTCCGTTTGCCCAGTTTCATTCCAGGGCCCTCCAAAGGCTCATTCTGAGTCGTTGGGATCGATCGCAGGCTTCGCTGGATTGCAGTGTCATCATCTCTCACAGGGTGCGAGAATCTCTAGTATGGTGGTTACGTCCAGGAGCGTTATCCCATGAGGAAGTCTTTCCTCCCCCGAGGTGGTCGGTCATAACCACCGATGCCAGCCTGATGGGCTGGGGGGGTGTCTGGAACGATCTCTGGATTCAGGGAGTATGGTCATCGGAAGAGTCTGTTCTACCGATCAACATCCTGGAATTGAGGGCAATTTTCCTTTGCCTCCAACACTGGACGGTCCCTTTGAGCGGTCTACCAGTCCGAGTGCAGACAGACAACGCGACGGCGGTCGCGTATATCAACCACCAAGGCGGGACGAGGAGTTCCAGGCTCATGGTGGAGGTGTCTCGGATCCTGATTTGGGCCGAGACCAGAGTGCCAGTCATCTCTGCAATCCACATTCCAGGGGTTCAGAATATCACGGCGGACTTCCTCAGTCGCGAGAAGATGGATCCCGGAGAATGGAGTCTTCATCCGGAAATTTTTTGCACTGCTGTGCTCCCGTTGGGGAACTCCCCAAGTGGATTTGATGACATCCAGGTTCAATGCCGAGTTACCGACCTTCATGTCCAGGTTCAAGGACCCGAAGGCTGTGGCGGTGGATGCTCTGGTGACTCCGTGGGACCAATTCGAGCTAATCTATGTGTTCCCGCCGATATCCTTACTTCCTCTGGTGCTGCGTCGGATCAGACTGGAGAGAATCCCGGCTATGTTGATAGCCCCAGATTGGCCAAAGAGGACGTGGTTCTTGACACTGGTGTCGCTTTTGGCGGCACCTCCATTCCCACTTCCTCTTCGCCCGGACCTGTTAACCCAGGGACCCGTTCGTCATCCGGACTTGAAGTCTCTGCGTTTGACGGCGTGGCTCTTGAGACCGAAATATTGACCCGTAGAGGTTTTTCAGCCGAAGTCATTGCCACTCTGCGAGCTGCCAGAGGTCCGGCTACTACTAAGATTTATCACAAGACTTGGGAAGCCTTCTTCTCGAGATGTTCGGGTTCTTCAAGGAACCCGAGGATTTTTTCCATTCCCAATTTGCTGGCTTTTCTGCAGTACGGGCTGGACAAGGGTTTGGCAGTTAACACTCTGAAGGGTCAGGTTTCTGCTCTGTCCTTGCTGTTTCGTAAGGCTATCGCCTCGCGTAGGGATGTGCGTTCCTTTTCTCGCGGAGTAACCCGTCAGTTTCCGCCGCGGAGGGCGCCTGTGTCTCCTTGGTGGCTCAACCTTGTCTTGGAGGCTCTTCAGCATGGGCCTTTTGAGCCTATGGACTCTGCTAGCCTTTCTTTACTTTCTTGGAAGGTTGCCTTCCTAGTGGCGGTCACCTCGTTGAGAAGGGTTTCTGAGTTGGCGGCTCTTTCCTGCTCGCCTCCCTTCCTGGAGTTTTCCCGGATCGAGTAGTGCTTCGCACACGGGGCGACTTTCTACCTAAGGTGGTGTCGCAATTTCATGTTAACTAGGATATTGTCTTGCCCTCGCTTTGTCCGGGCCCGAGGAATGCAAAGGAACGGGCTTTGCACACATTGGATTTAGTGCGGGCCTTGAAGTTCTATTTGTCTGTTACCCAAGGTTTTCGGAAGTCAGACTCTCTTTTTGTGATTCCAGCAGGTCGTCGACGTGGTCAACGAGCTTCCAAGGACTCTATAGCTCGTTGGATTCGGTCGGCCATTTTGGAGGCTTACCGACTTAAAGGCGAACTTTGCCCGATTAAGATTCGAGCTCACTCCACGAGGGCTGTGGCTTCATCGTGGGCCTTTCATCAAGGGGCCTCGGCAGCTCAGCTCTGCCGAGCGGCGACTTTTCGCTCCGTCCACACGTTTACAAAGTTTTAGAAGGTGGACGTCAGTGCTTCCGCTGATGCAGCCTTAGGACGTAGGGTCCTGCAGGCGGCTGTAGTTTAAAGTTCTAGTTAACTTGTATTTGGCGCCTGTTGCGCATTTATCAAGGTTGTTGGGATTCTGCCTCTTTTGGTTTTTTTCCCACCCTTAATTTTTGGACTGCTTTGGGACGTCCCACTAGTAATGACTAATGTGGCTCTCTTCCTTCCATCTGCTGCTGAAAGACGGATTTTGGTAAGAACTTACCTGTAAAATCCTTTTCAGCGAAGGAAGGGAGACACAGCTCCCTCCCATGGCAGAAGTGTGTTGTTGTTTTCAGATGCGGCGTGACCCTTCTCTGATAGCGATTATCTGGGCTGAGGTCGGCGCGCTAAGGCTCTGTTCCAGCATTGCCAGCTCATCGCAGTGGTCAGGTCCAGTGAGTAGTACCTGGAACTGTGTAGTTTCTTTCTGTTGCATGCATAACCTGTATTCCTGTGTTTTCTCTGAAGTCCTTCAGAAGGGGTTATGTTGCTCCGCTGGTGATATTGCTCTTCCTTAAGCTTGTGTACAACTGGAGAGCTGAGTAGGAGGAGCCCGAGCTGGAGGGGCCGGTCAATACTCTTTTTAATCTGAGGTGTCAATCCTATCTGGGCTCCGCCTACCCACTAGTAATGACTAGTGTGTCTCTCTTCCTTCCTTCGCTGAAAAGGATTTTACAGGTAAGTTCTTACCAAAATCCGTCTATTATGCTGCTCTCAGATTAGGTGACAAAAACCTTGTGACAGATTCCCTTAAAATTGTGAGATCAATAAAATGGGTTAAAAAATAAAATAAAATCTAGCTTCATCAAAGCAAGTCAAGCAGCCAGCAAAATGTGGTTTGAGGTTGCACCTCGTATTGGGGGTGACGAGTAGAATGAGAAAAAACTGCAGAGGCAGAAGCGGACATATAGTGCTGAAATGAATGATTTAGCTTATCCCAGAGCTGGATTCACAGCTTCAAAGTACAGTACTCATGTGTAATGTCCTCCATGCTTCTGCTACTTCTGAACATGTGCTTAACCGTGAAAGAAAAGCAGGAATCCATCTGTGTTCACCCTGAATGGAAGACCTCACAACAGCTTGTTTCTACCCTCTAGGTCATAGAGCGCTTACAATTAGAGCTGTAAATGGGGAAAACTGGAGAAAAATGCAAAATAGAAGTCCGATAATGGCTAAAAATTGTGTACACACATGACCGTTTCTATTGGAAAGTAACTTTAAATGACCGGTGACCTTTGATATCCCCCTCATCCTAAAGGGCATATGGCTCAGATGGATTCCGGTCATGGCGCTACCACAATATAGTCTTAAGTTTACTATGGCAATACTTTGATGCTTTCCTTAATGAAAAAAATGATACTGGGAGAAAAGCCCAGTGGTTCATTTCCTTTAAATTGATAGACTCTGATATTTTCATGCAGCATAGGCTCAATATAAAGTTCTCGCTGATGCTACTACATAAATCTTCTATCCTTTTGGCACAGATGAGTATTACTAGGTTCCTTCCAATAATTCTGTTAAAGGCCCTTTGTTAGCAACAGTGCTGGATTGTTGGGAGTTATTTGCTTGCTCTTTTGTTTATTTCGCAGTGTGATTTGTGTTTTGATACAACAAAGTTTTTTGTTAGTTGTGTTCTGATATAGTTTGGTTATAAAAGCAAGGAAATCATTGTAGAAATCCAAAGAACTTCCAAGCAAGGCCTCCTTCAAGGCTGAATGCCCGGAGAAGTTTGGGCCTCTTGTCTAAGGGGAATGGAAGTTTTGTAATGGTCACAAATGAGCAGTAATAAAACACTTGTGTTCCTCCTCGTGATCCTCCTCCCTGAGGGTTGTGGTCACGTGGCACGGTCGTCAAGGCATGAGTGAGAGCAGAAAATACAGTTTACCTTTACTCCTCTACTAATTGTTTGCATAAGAGAGAAAATAACTGAGTCCACTAGTTTTTGGCCAAGGTCCATCCTTGACGTGGTGCTCTCCCTGTCCAGTCCTGTTAGGAATTCTAGAGAGTGACAATAATCTGTTATTAAAGCACACTCGGCACTATTGGTGCATCATGGAGAGCACGGCCTGAATCCTTCATTAGTGACTGCGGCTAGCTCGGCTTTGGCAGGATGTCAACTTGTATAAGGGATCACCAGAATATCTCTTGGTAGTCATGTATTTTAAGCACATATTGGACATGCTAGCTCTAAGAAATTACTCCAACTGTGCTCAAAATTCTGCTGACAGATTCCCTTTACCTATCAAACTTTATATGTGCATGTAGCTTTTTCAAAGACCATTAGTGCAATACCTATGCATGGCCAGTCCGATCCTACCGTTTGTGAGAGATCAGCATTTGAGTTTATGATTAAATGAGGCTGTAAATCTGAAGCCTGTCAGCCAGCTCTATTCTGCCTCCTACTGCTTGACTAATTACTTTATTATACCAAAAGTTACACCGCATAGAACCTAATCAGTCTAGAAGGACAAAGCCGCACTGGGCGGGGAATAGAGCTGGAGTGACAGAGGCTTCAGATCTACACTGGCTCTACAGCCTCATTTGCATATGAATTCAAGCACTGACTTCTCAGTAATGGAGGAATGGACTGGCCATGTAAAGGTATTGCTGGACTTCTTTTTGAACAGTTACATGCTCATATGAATAGTTTGAAGGGTTCTGCAGACAGTTATACTTTCAAACACATTTTAGTTGTTTTCTATGGGTTTTTAATGACCTTTTAAAACTTAAAACATGTCTAGCGAAGACTTCGGCATACCCCTGTCCTATTAGCTAAGACATGAGCCATAATTAGTTCAACTATTTATATTTTATTTTTGTCAGACAAATAAAAATTACATATATAGTTTTTAAAAGGGAACTTGTCATTGGGATATTATACCTCCAATCTAATGGCATGTATGTACAGGTGCTTTCATGCTAATTACATGCATACTTTATTTTAGTTTTGCCATTTCAAAGAAATCCAGCTCTATATTGCACTTGTAGCTTTCCTGTCCCTCTTCCTATTTCCTTCCTGTGAGTTTTCTTAAAATACATTGAACACAACAATCTGATATAAGAAATAACTACGGTAATATTCTCGTGAAACTTTTCATTTAAGATTATTTCCAAGTTTAAAAGTTGTAGTGGGGTTGTCCATAAAGGATTCATAAATTTCCTATTTCTATTGCTATAATGAACTCTAGGACCTAGAAATACAAGGTCATGACTACCTGAATGGCCCCAAAAAGTGAAAGAACCTGATTCTAAAGTTTATGTAAATGAACCTGTGAGTGTATTGGGGGCAGGTGCACAGCTAATGCATCGATCACCTTAGTGTTCCTTGGAGTGGGTTAGTTCTGATCTCACTGCAGTGCTGTGTGTGATTGAGACAAAGCGTCAATAATTACTTGGTTGACACTGGCAATGCCATCTTTTAAAATAAGCTCTGGAGGCAGATTCTCGGGAGATCTCGGTCTCACCCATAGATCTTAACAGCTCATTTGCATATAAGAAATGTGGGTTTCTTTGGACTTTGACAATGCAGTGCAAATATCCTTTTAATTCAGCTTTCTAGGACCTGTAGACTTCAGATGGATGACCCTACTGACAGATTCTCTTTTTAAACAAAAAGATTTTGGAGAAAATGGTTAAATGTTTCAGTGCACTAATGACAGTACTTTGGTGCTATGCAGCCAGCTTTTAGTGGTTTGTTCCCCCAACAGTCTCCTCCTGAAGCCACACAGACACAATAGTGGTAATGGCATCTTCTTGTAGTCTGGGTAAATGGGCATTTGTAGCTTGAACAAGGCAAGATTTTTGGATGTTGCAACAGCATACAGAAAACAAAAATCTCAAATGTTCAATGGGCCTGCAGTTTAGTAACTATTTCTATATTTTCATGTGTAACATAAATGCAAAAGGTGTTTTTTATATCAAGCATCCATCTAAACTTTGTTAAATAGGGCAGATGAGATTTTTTTTTTTTTTTTTTACAAGGTTATGAAAGTTGATGTGTATAACATTGTTCCGTCTCCAGATTGCATCTCAGCGGATCAGCTCGGTAGACCTATCCTGCTGTAACTTGGAGCACCTCCCCGAGAACCTTTTCTACAGTCAGGATCTTACACATCTCAACCTAAAGCAGAATACTCTCCGGCTTAATCCTGACCCAGCCATTGAAGGAACGCTCGATGATCTTCACAGGTGAGAGTTGTAGGTCACCATAACTCAATACGGTATAAATGTGTGATTGGAGGGGATCCTATTTATTCTTAAAAATAAGGAGCATCTGGTGATTGCCTGTGTGCAATCATTAATTGAAGTTAGGCCTCTTTCACACTTCAGTCGTGCGACGTCAGTTAAAATCCGCCAGAGTGCAAATAGCGGATCCGCCAGAAAAGTGCAAAAACGGATGCAAACGAATCCGTTTTCTGACTGATCCTGTATGAACTTTTCAACTTTTCAAAATGCAGGTACGCATGTCTGGCACGGAGGAGAGAGAGAGAGACACGCCGGACAGTGTTCTCGTCATTTTGTATGGTTTTCTATGGAAGCAACGGATCCGCTGGTGGATTCCGTCAAAAACAGATGGCAGCGGATCCGCCGTCCATTATACAAAATGGCTGATCCGCCATAGTCCGCCTTTTTGGCAGACCCAAAAAACGTTGCATTGGACGTTTTCCAAAAAAGGCGGACGCCAAATTTTTGGCGGAACCGTCAAAAAACGGACCTAACGGACGACCATCCGCCACTAATGCAAGTCAAAGGGAAAAAAAGCAGATCCGCCAAAAAAAAAAAATGGCGGATCCGCTTTTTTCACACTTTGGCGGATTTTGACTGACGTCGCACGACTGAAGTTTGAAAGAGGCCTTATAGGACTTTTTTTTTTTTTGTGCCCTCAGTCTGAGGCTTTTGTAATATTTCATCTTTTCTTTGAAGCATTATAAGGAATGAAAAGCCATCTGAGATACAGAAGCTGGAAATCCACTAAAATCTTTGCATCCTTCTGAAAACCTTAGGCCGGGGTCAGACACAACTACAAAAAATCGGACCGTTTTAGTCGGTCGATTATCGGAACAAAATGAAAACATCACACATCCAAGATGCGATTTAGTCGCATGTGTGTGTACCTTGTAACATCCGATTTTCATCCGACTTGCGAGAATTTCTCGCAGGCTTGCAAAACTGACATATAATGGATCCAAAAGAATAGTATTTAAATCACAAAAGAAAGAATAGATATATACACATAGAACACATATATATATATACATGTCATTGTGACATGTGTATATATATATATATATATATATATATATATATATATTTATAGTTCCTAGACTTCTACATACTGTAATAGCCGCTAATTCAATTGCCGGCTTTTGTAAAATCACAGAAGCCGACATGAAATGATTAGTGTTGAGCGATACTGCTCGATATCTAAAATATCGGATCGGAATGGCATCGCCGATATCACTAAATATCGGCGATATCCGATTCCGATACCGGAAGTCCCATGTAAGTCTATGGGAACAAATATCGCAACTAAAAAAAAACCTTTATTTCCTTGTAAACACTAAATATACACACATAGAATACATATATACATATATATTATATATATATATATAATATATATATATATATATATATATATATATATATATATATATATACATGTCATTGTGACATGTATATATACATATATGTATAGTTTATACACTTCTACATAGTAAAATATCCTCTGATTCAATTGCCGGGTAAAGCCGGCTTCTGTGAAAAGACAGAAGCACCCGACATGAAATGACACTTGGTGTACATAGGGTTAACCATGTCTTTTCATGTCGTTTGCAATCTGATTTGCACAAACAATTACATCAGTCTGTGTGCAAAATTTCACACCTGTAGGGGTTAATTAAAGGTGTAAATTCGTTGTAAAAAAAACGGACTTTTTTGCTACGAATTTACACCTTTAATTAACCCCTACAGGTGTGAAATTTTGCACACATAGACTGATGTAATTGTTTGTGCAAATCAGATAGCAGAGGACATGAAAAGACATGGTTAACCCTATGTACACCAAGTGTCATTTCATGTCGGGTTCTGCATTTTCACAAAAGCCGTCAATTGAATTAGCGGCTATTATACTATGTAGAAGTGTATGAACTATAAATATATATATATATATATATAATTATTATATGTGTCACAAACTCAATGACATGTGTGTATATATATATATATATATTATATATGAGGTGTAAAATTGCTGAAAAAAAATGCGTGGGCTCCCGCCCTATTTTCGCAACCAGACAGACAAAGCCAGTGAGTGGGGGCAGATAATAATAGCCCAGAGAGGGACCATTATTTTTGCCCCAACCCCCGCCGGCTACTAACATCTGCCCCCAGACACCCCAGAAAGGGCAAATCTCTAATTAGATTTGCCCTTTCTGGCACTTTGCCCGTCTATTCCCATTGCCCTGTAGCGGTGGCGAATGGGTTAATAAGGGGTTAAAATGACCTTGCAATTGAAAGGTCACTTTAAGCCAGGTTAATAATTGAGAGCTGTCAATTAGACAACTATCAATTATTAATCCTATTGTATGAAAGAAAAATCAAACACACACTTTAATAAAAAAGTTTAATGAAATAATCACACAGTTTTTGACCATATTTTATTTACCTGCTAAAACCATTTCCTGTAATAAAAATAAAATAATAAAGCAAAATTATTCTTACCTATCCCATGCAGTCAGGTCCCACGGTGTAATCCTTCAGAAAGGGTTAATGTTTACTGCAGGGACCGCAGCTAATGCTGCAGCCTCACAGTAAACCCCCAAATGAATAAGTTCCTCTCCTGGCTGACAGGAGAGGAAGTGGAAAGCTTAATTGATTGCTTTCCACTTTCACTTCAGGTCAGCCAGGGACACAATCAGTGACGTCAGAGGGAACTGATTAACAAAAATAGGGGTTCCCTTCGAAAAAAAATGGCGTGGGGTCCCCCTATTTTTGTTAACCAGCCAGATGAAGCAGACCGCTGAGGCCTGGATTTTCAGGCTGTTAAGGAGCCAAGATCCATGGACCTTGCCAGCCTGATAATACCAGGCCACAGCAGTCTGCATATCTTGGCTGATTAACAAAAATAGGGGATCCCCTCGAAAAAAAATTGGCGTGGGGTCCCCCCTATTTTTGTTAACCAGCCAGATGAAGCAGACCGCTGAGGCCTGGATTTTCAGGCTGTTAAGGAGCCAAGATCCATGGACCTTGCCAGCCTGATAATACCAGGCCACAGCAGTCTGCATATCTTGGCTGATTAACAAAAATAGGGGATCCCCTCGAAAAAAATTGGCGTGGGGTCCCCCCTATTTTTGTTAACCAGCCAGATGAAGCAGACCGCTGAGGCCTGGTTTTTCAGGCTGGTAAGGATCCAATATCCATGGATCTTGCAAGCCTGATAATACCAGGCCACAGCAGTCTGCTTAGCTTGGCTGGTTAACAAAAATAGGGGATCCCCTCGAAAAAAAAACGGCGTAGGGGTCCCCCTATTTTTGTTAACCAGCCAAGTAAAATGCAGACTGCTGCGGCCTGGTATTAAAAGACTGTCAAGGCCCATGGATTTTGGCCCTCAACAGCCTGATAATACCAGGCTACAGCAGCCCCACATTTGGCGCATCAAAAGATGTGCCAATTGTGGCACTTTACCCGGCTCTTCCCACTGCCCTGTAGCGGTGGCAAGTGGGGTAATAAGGGGTTAATGTCACCGTTGATTGCACGGTGACAATAAGCCCGGTTAATAATGGAGAGGTGTCAATAAGACACCGATCCATTATTAATCCCAAAGTTATTAAATGTATAAAAAAAAGACAAAGCAAGAAAAAAGTCTTTTAATGAAATAAGAGACAACACAGTTTTCATTAATTTTATTATACACTCATTCCTGCGACGCCATCGATCTCCTGTAAAAAAAAGAAAAAAAACAAACCAACAGTATACCACCTGTCCGACGCAGTCCATAGTAACGACAGTCCCACGACGATCCAGCTCTGCTACATCGCAATGTCAGGCAGAGCCTGTCATCGCAACGCAGCACAGCTGATTACCTGCTTCCCCGGCGGTGACGTCATCGGACTGACTGCTTTACGGCCGGGATTACCCAGCAGTCACTGCAGTTATCGCGAGAAACTGCATGTGACCGCCGGGGAAAGATGATGGCGGCCATGAAGCAGTCCAGCCCGTGACCGCCGGAGATCTTCTGCCAGGTAAGTGCCGCTGACTCCTGACAGACCCGACCGACGGACACTGACAGACCCGACCGACGGACACTGACAGACCCGACCGACGGACACTGACAGACCCGACCGACGGACACTCACAGACCCGACCGACTGACAGTGACAAATCCGATTCCGGTATCCGATATGACCAAAATATCGGTACTCGGAATCGAAAGCCCGATACAGCTAATATCGGCCGATACCCGATATTTGCAGTATCGTATCGCTCAACACTAGAAATGATACATTGTTTAGACACAGTTAACCATGTCATTTCTTGTATTTTGATATATAGTTTGAACTTACAATTACAGAAGTGTATGTGTGCAAAATTTCAGACATGTCGGGGTTAATTAAAGGTGTAAATTCGTTGAAAAAAAATGCGTGGGCTCCCGCTGTATTTTCTCCACCAGACAGACAAAGCAAGCGAGTGGGGGCAGATAATAATAGCCTAGGGAGGGTACATTTTTTTTGTGCCCCCCCTGGCTACTAACATCTGCCCCCAGACACCCCAGAAAGGGCAAATCTCTAATTAGATTTGCCCTTTCTGGCACTTTGCCCGTCTATTCCCATTGCCCTGTAGCGGTGGCGAATGGGTTAATAAGGGGTTACAGCCACCTTGCAATTGAAAGGTGACTGTAAGCCAGGTTAATAATTGAGAGCTGTCAATTAGACAACTATCAATTATTAATCCTATTGTATGATAGAAAAATCAAACACACACAGTTTAATAAAAAGAAGTTTAATGAAATAAAAACACAGTTTTTGACCATATTTTATTTTCCTGCTAAAACCATTTCCTGTAATAAAAATAAAATAAAAAAGCAAAATTATTCTTACCTATCCGATGTACAGTCAGGTCCCACGGTGTAATCCATCAGAAAGGGTTAACAGGTTACAGCTCGCAGAGAGCTAATGCTGACTCGGAGCTCTAACCCCCTGAATGAATAACTTACTCTCACAGCAAAAGGAGAGGAAGAGATTCATGAATGGAGCTTAATTGATTTATTGCCACTTTCACTTCAGTGACCTGACCTAAGGTGAAAGTGGGACACAATCAATTAAGCTTCATTCATTAATCACATCCTCTCCTGTCGGCAGGAGATAAGCTCATTCATTCAGGAGCTATCAGCTGAGCACGCAGCATTAGTTGCGCTGCTTAGCTGATTGCTAGTTAACCCTTTGTGAAGGATTACATCGTGGGACGTGACAGATCGCCAGATAGGTAAGAATAATGTTGTTTTATTATTTTATATTTATTTAGGAGATCAAGGGCTTCGCACGATTAAAGGTACTGCCACACTAAACTATCCCGCTAGCGATCACGATAACGACGCATACTAATGCGATCGCTAGCGGGATAGTTTCAATATCGCTAGTAGCGGCTTAACTTAGCGATGTCGTTAAGGACGCTATCGCGGTTAGCGATCTCCTTAACGACTTTAGCGGTACAAAAGTACCGCTAAATCGCTAACAAAAGGTGCTACACTCAGCGATATATACTTACCAGCGGGGCGCCGACGATAAAAATAGGGTCCGGAACGATGAGAACGACGAGCGAGATCACAGCAGGATCTCAGCAGGGGCCACGTCGCTGGTAGATGCCGCACACAACAACATCGCTAACGGGATCGCTAAATAGTGACGTTTTTTAGCGATCCCATTAGCGATGTTGTTTAGTGTGGCATACCCTTAAGAGTAAAATAAAAGATGGTCAAAAAAATGTGTTTTTATTTCATTAAAATTATTTATTCTTAAAGTGTGTGTTTTTTTATTTACTTCAATAGGATCAATAATTGATAGTTGTCTAATTGACAGCTCTCAATTATTAACCTGGCTTACAGTCACCTTTCAATTGCAAGGTGGCTGTAACCCCTTATTAACCCATTCGCCACCACTACAGGGCAATGGGAATAGACGGGCAAAGTGCCAGAAAGGGCAAATCTAATTAGAGATTTGCCCTTTCTGGGGTGTCTGGGGCAGATGTTAGTAGCCAGGGGGGGCACAAAAAAAATGTACCCTCCCTAGGCTATTATTATCTGCCCCCACTCGCTTGCTTTGTCTGTCTGGTGGAGAAAATACAGCGGGAGCCCACGCATTTTTTTTTCAACGAATCTACACCTTTAATTAACCCCTACATGTCTGAAATTTTGCACACATACACTTCTGTAATTGTAAGTTCAAACCATATATCAAAATACAGGAAATGACATGGTTAACTGTGTCTAAACAATGTATCATTTCATGTCGGCTTCTGTGATTTCACAAAAGCCGGCAATTGAATTAGCGGCTATTACAGTATGTAGAAGTGTAAGAACTTTAAATATATGTATATATATATGTCACAATGACATATATATATATATATATATATATATATATATATATATATATATATATATGTATTCTATGTGTGTATATCTATTCTTTCTATTCTTTATTAAAGCTGTCAGTGTGATTTTACAGTATAGCCGGGGATGAATTGCCGGCTTTTCTAAAGGACACCGATGCGATTTTATCGCAAGTCACAAGTGCGGTCCGTTTGTAACCCGATTTTTCATCGCTCCCATAGACTTGCATTGGCGATGGTCGACCCACAATCGGTGACAATCGCAGCATGCTGCGATTGCACTCGGACGTTTAAAACGGACCACAAAAAATCTGATACTGGGAGCTGCTCCATAGATTAACATAGGGCAGACTGCAATGCGATATTTCATCGTATTGCAGTCGTCCGATTCTGTCGCCAGTGTGACCCCGGCCTTAGTTGCAAACTCCTTCACTGTGTCTCTTCCTTACCATTTAGATCACGTTTTTTTCCTGCACACTTATAATTGTACCTATGCTACCTCATTTTATAGAGGATTTATCCTTTTTATTTTAAATGTTGTCTTTTTTCTTTTTGACTTCATGTCCTCGTTATTTTATCTAAGGTCCTGCTCAATACCTTTTCTATCAATATTGACATACAAGATACTAATTTAAAGGAAATCTTTCAGGAAGTTTTGCTATGTAATCTAAGGATTGCATGAGACATATTTCAGTGAGGTCACTTAGTGGGCTGCGAGCTATTTAAATACAAGGAGTGTTTTATCAGCAGGAGATGATCATTGCCAGACTAGCACCCCTGTGCCTCCTGGTCAAACCACAATTCTGCACAGATTAGCTGCTTACTATCAATACACGATGTAAACAAAGCTGTGGTGTGTCACAAATGCTGCACCCAGTAAACTACATCGCTGAAATCGGTCTCTTTTTCTACATTATGCTGCTCTGATGAGGTAGCAAAAACCTACTGACAGATTCCCTTTAAAGCATAAAATAGGTAGAACATAGAATAGTGACAAATAGGGTTGTGGAGTCTGTAAGCCAAACCCTCTGACTCCTCAGTTTCCCTGACCCCACAGCCCTGGTCACTACAGAGCATGTACATAAAGTGCAGCACAGATTCATCTCGGCTAAAAGCCCAGATCCTTACATCAGGAACAGAACAGACATTTATAGGACATTTCATAACTTTCCCAAATTCTTACGAAAACATTTACAGTACATCCTGCACTGAACTACTGAACCCAATTTATTATATATTGTTGGAGTCGGTCCATTTTATTCCAACTCTGACTCCACCAAAATGGACACTGACCCCACATCCCTGGAGACAACCCAGTGAGCTCTTATTCTAACTTTATCTATTATTCTGTACATTATATTGCCATGTCTAAATGCACAAAAGATTTTTTCAGCTGCAGATGGAAGGGAGGGAGACACAGGAATTCATTACTGATGGGTAGGCGGAGCCCCAGATCAGGATGTCACCTCAGATCAAAAGAGTGCTGACTGGCTGGCCCCTCCAGCTCGGGCTCCTCCTACTCAGCTCCAGTCTAAGATTTGAGGTCCCAGAGGATGGTCGCTGCTAATGCAGCTCCTCAGAAGATTTTATTATTTTATATTCGGACAGGAGACTTGGATCACCAGTTGGTCTAGAGGTCTCAGGGGTACCAGCGCTGCTGTACCCCAACCTCTCCCTTGGCGGATCTGTATTTACTCAATAGTCCCTGCAGAATCCTTGCCGGCCCTGGGGGATGAGGAGAGCTTCCCTGACGGGGACGCAAACCACACGTGCGGTCACTGCGTTCCTCGCCCTGGGGGGAAGCATGGGCATAAGCGCCACAAATCCTGAGGGGTCCCTGTGGCGCTAAGCTGGTGAGTACTCCACACAAAATTTTATTATTAATGTGTGAGTGCTTTAGCGTCTGATGGCAGCGCTATTACATGTATATCAGTATGCTTCAGCGCTGCGGTGACAGCGCTATTACATGTTTATCAGTGTATTTCACCAGCCTCTCCCTTGGCGGATCTGTAACTACATAATGGTCCCTGCAGAATCTTGCCGGCCCTGGGGGATGAGGAGAGTTTTCCCTGGCGGGGGCGCAAACCACACACTGGGGTCACTGCGCTTCCCGCCCTGGGGGGAGGCATGGGCATAGCGCCAGAAACCCCTGGGGGTCCCTGTGGCGTTTCGGCTGGTGAGTACTCCACATTTTGGTAAAATGTGTGTGAGTGTTTTAGCGACTGCTGCGGCAGCCGCTGTACATATACATGCCGGTGACTAGTTTTTCTATGTCCGCAGGAGGATGCCTGCAGGACGAGGGAAAGGAGGGGAGTACGCGCTCTTTTTATTTTTTGAATTTCGCGCCGCTTCTGAGCGCGCGCTTTACTGCAGCCTCCATTTCCGGCTCCTCTACATGGAGCACACGGAGGCAGAGCGCGGCGGCCATTGCTGATAAAGCGCTGCAGGCTGAAAGCTCCCCGGATCGTTCTCCTCCCCTCCCGGCAAGAATACGTGACCAGCTTGGTGAGTCGCTTCTAGCCCGCCGGGCAGAAGCTTAACCCCTTCACCTCCACAGCGCGGGCGCCGTCTGGGGCACTTCTGAGTGACAGATTGAGCTGTCTTGCGGCTGTTCTCGCATAAGGGGCTCGCACACTCTTTTAATATTAATAAAGAGGCTGTGGGGAGTCTGCGACATTAATGCTGCCACTATACGTTTCCGCTGACGATCCTGATGGCGTCGCATAATATTGCGATCGTTTGTGTGTCATTTTTAGTGTCGCTGGTGGCTGCCAATCTGGGCAATCGCATAGGCGATTAGCGATCTCCTTGACAACTTTGGCGGTCATTGCGTTATAAAAAATCAGCGCAATTTTTTTAGCGATCTTGTGGAACGTTTTCTGTTTAGTGTGGCATGGCTGTCCTGCAGCTGCGACCTTATAAGAGGCGCCTGAGATTCGCACACCCTTTTTCATTATCAAGGTTGTGGGGAGTCAGCTACTTTAACCCCTTCTTAGGAGGTTAACTCTTAATGGGAGACAGCTGGGGTAGCTCTCGCTTTAGAGCTTTAACCCTTCAGCGTTTGTTTTTTATTTAAGTACTGCTCTGGTTACTGACAGGTTTATCCTGCCATATACTATGCAAGGGCATGTCAGAGACCCTCTCCCAGACCCGCTACGGATCAGCCTCGCGTATCTCCTCTTTGAGGAGAGTTTCTGAGTTGGCAGCTCTTTCTTGTTCGCCTCCTTTTCTGGGGTTTTTTCCGGATCGTGTAGTGCTTCGCACACGGACACGCAGACCTCGACTCATGCACGGTCAGAGGTTCCAGTGGTGTCAAAATGGAGGCCTTCACTGGTTTCTATTGATGACCTTTTAGGTTATGGATTGTCAACTAGATCCTCTCAAGGAAGCGACACAAATCGGTGCTTTCCTTCTCGCTTAGCGAAGAAGTCCGATTCGGACAAGGAGGATCGGCAGGGACACCCTGCCTCTCTCTGGGGCCGTACTAAAATTTCTGTGGAAGCCATGTGGACGTTACAGTTACCGGAGGAGGTAACTAGTCGTCCTGGTAAGTCGGCCCGGATGTTGCAAGGGTCGCATGGGTCGCGACGACCTTACAAACTGTATCCGTTTTTCTACGGAGTTATTTGTTAATTGGACCCCTTCTCCTGAAGTGAATGTCCCTTTATTCCAGCTTAGCAAATCTTCCTGGTAAAAGGGAAGACGAGTCTGCAGGACACGCTGGACAGAAGAACGGAGATGGCAACAATTTCCATCTGTGTAGCCGTGGATCATAGATTCGGTATTAAGGATCTAGGTGTACTTGTTAAGTTCCCCTGAGCCGGTTGGACCATCTAAGGACGGCGTGGCAAGTTTCCCTCTATCAAGGTAGATGGGCTTTTCTAGTTGAAGGATAATGCGTCACTGCTATCCAGGGCGCAATCCTCGGCAGTTACAGTCAGAAGAGCACTGTGACTTGGATGGAACGCAGTTTTCCAACAGGGTTTGCTATCTTTAGCTTAGAAAGTGGTCAGCTATTTGACTGACCTCACGGAGCTGACGCCAAGGCAAAGGCAAAAGAAGCAGCTTTACCGCAGCGCAGAGCTGTGACTTCTGCGTCTGGCAGGACTAGTGCCGATAGTTATCGGCAGTCCTTTTCGGTTCAAGGGATGATCTGACCAACCCTCTGGGGGTTTGTGTCGTCTCTCTCTTTTTTAAAAAAAAAAAAAAAGAAAAAAAAGAGGGGGAATTCTCAGAAATTCCGCATACCCTGGAAACAGAACTTCTGTTAAGGCAGAAGCTGGCAAAAAAAAAAAAAAATCCGCTAAGGCGGACTGACTTCTGACATTCCGTCAGAGCCGAGCATGAAGTCGCTTCGCTCAGTTATGGCAGCCCTGTCGCAGAACGATCAATCGTCATTCGCTACGCTTTTTGGCATGTTCCCGTCGGAAGACCTCACCAGCGCTTCCTTCGTTTTTTGCCATAGAATCAACCATTACCAGGTTGTGGCTCGACCATTCGGCTTGGCCTTAACGCCCAGAATTTTTACAACGATTCTGACGCCTAAATCTCATGGCAATTCTACGATGACGGGGACTTACGATTCGTCCCTATTTGGACGGCCTTTCGGTTGTGGCCTCAAAGGAGAAGTCGTCTCTGGAATCGTTGCAGGCAATCCTGTTTTTGAGGATGCATTTCGACACGGTACGGGCGGTGTTGTCCCTACCTCCAGACAAGCAGGCATGTCTGCTCCAGCATGTACAGACTATGAAGTCTGCGACAGCAGTGTCCCTTCGGAAGGTATGCGCCTTCTGGGTCTGACGGTGGCGTCCATGAGGTTTTTTCCGTTTGTCCAATTTCATTCCAGAGCTCTCCATAGGCTCATTCTGAGTCGTTGGGATCAATCGCAAGGTTCGCTGGATTGCAGCGTCACCATCTTTCACAGGGTGCGAGAATCCCGAGGATGGTGGCTATGTCCAGGAGCGTTATCCCTGGGAAAGCCTTTCCTCCCTCCGAAGTGGTCGGTCACAGGAAGATGGATCCCGGGGAATGGAGCCTCCACCCGGAAGTTTTTTTGCACTACTGTGCTCCCGTTGGGGGACTCCCCAAGTGGTTTGATGGCATCCAGGTCCAATGCCAAGTTACCGACGTTCATGTCCAGGTACAAGGACCCGAAGGCTGTGGCGGTGGATGCTCTAGTGGCTCAGTGGGATCAGTTCGAGCTGATCTATGTATTCCCGCCGATATCCTTACTTCCTCTAGTACTGCGCCGGATCAGACTAGAGAGAATTTCAGCTATTTTGATAGCTCCAGATTGGCCAAGGAGGGTGTGGTTCTCGACAATAATGTCGCGGTTGGCGGCACCTCCTTTTCCGCTTCCTCTTCAACCGGACTTGTTGACTCAGGGGCCCGTTTGTCATCCGGACTTGATGTCTCTGCGTTTGACGGCGTGGCTCTTGAGACCGAAATTTTAACCCGTAGAGGTTTTTCAGCCGAGGTCATTGCTACTCTTCGTGCTGCGAGAAGTCCGGCTACTACTAGGATTTACCACAAAACTTGGGAAACCTTCTTTTCGTGGTGTTTGGGGTCCTCTCGGAACCCGAGAAAATTTTCCATTCCCAATCTGTTGGCTTTTCTGCAGCATGGGCTAGACAAGGGTTTGGCAGTTAGCACCCTGAAAGGTCAGATTTCTGCTCTGTCCTTATTGTTCCGGAGAACCATTGCTTCGAATAGGGACGTGCTCTCCTTTTTCCGCGGTATAGCTCGTAAGTTTCCGCCGCGGAAGGCACCCGTGTCTCCTTGGCGGCTCAACCTTGTTTTGGAAGCTTTTCAGCATAACCACCAATGCCAGCCTGACGGGCTGGGGGGGGTGTTTGGAACAATCTCTGGATTTAGGGGGTATGGTCATCGGAAGAGTCTGTCCTTTCGATCAACATCCTGGAATTGAGGGCGATTTTCCTTTGCCTCCAGCATTGGACGGTCCTTTTGAGCGGTCTGCCGGTCCGAGTGCAGACAGACAATGCGACGGCTGTCGCGTTTATCAATCACCAAGGCGGGACAAGGAGTTCCAGACTCATGGTGGAGGTGTCCCGAATTCTGATTTGGGCCGAGGTCAGTTTACCAGCCATTTCGGCGATTCACATTCCAGGGGTTCAGAATATTACCTAAAGTGGTGTCACATTTTCATGTTAACCAGGATATTGTGTTGCCCTCATTCTGTCCGGATCCGAAGAATGCGAAAGAGCGAGCTTTGCACACATTAGATTTAGTGCGGGCCTTGAAGTTTTATCTATCTATTACTCAAGGTTTTCGTAAGACGGACTCCCTATTTGTGGTTCCAGCTGGTCTTCGATGTGGTCAACGAGCTTCCAAGGATTCCATAGCTCGTTGGATCCGGTCAGCTATATTGGAAGCTTACCGTCTTCAGGGTGAATTTTGCCTGATTAAGTTTCGAGCCCATTCCACGAGAGCTGTGGCTTCATCGTGGGCTTTTCTTCAAGGTGCTTCGGCAGTGCAGCTCTGCCGGGCGGCAACTTGGCACTCTGTCCACACGTTTACAAAGTTTTATAAAGTGGACGTCAGTGCTTCCGCTGATGCAGCCCTCGGACGTAGGGTCCTGCAGGCAGCTGTAGTTTAAAGTTCTAGATGAACTTGTGTTTAGCGCTGTTTGCGCATTTTTTCTGTTAAGGTTGTTGGGTTTCTGCCTTTTGTTGGTTTTTTCCCACCCTTATTTTTGAACTGCTTTGGGACGTCCCATCAGTAATTAATTCCTGTGTCTACCTCCCTTCCATCTGCAGCTGAAACACGGATTTTGGTAAGAACTTACCTGTAACATCCTTTTCAGCGAAGGAAGGGAGGGAGACACAGCACCCTCCCAAGGCAGAAGTGTGTTGTTGTTTTCAGATGCAGCGCGACCCTTATCTGATAGCGATTATCTGGGCTGAGGTCAGCGCGCTAAGGCTCTGTTCCAGCATCGCCAGCTCATCGCAGTAGTCAGGTTCCGTGAGTAGTACCTGGAACTCTGTGGTTTTTTTTGGCTTTCTTTGCATGCATAACCTGTATCCTTGTGTTTTTTCTCTGAAGTTCCTTCAGAAGGGGTTATGTTGCTCCGCTGGTGATCTTGGTTCTTTCCTAAAAGCTTTGGTACGACTGGAGCTGAGTAGGAGGAGCCCGAGCTGGAGGGGCCAGCCAGTCAGCACTCTTTTGATCTGAGGTGACATCCTGATCTGGGGCTCCGCCTACCCATCAGTAATGAATTCCTGTGTCTCCCTCCCTTCCTTCGCTGAAAAGGATTTTACATGTAAGTTCTTACCAAAATCCGTGTTTTATTGGCTAAAATTAATTGTTTTGTCAAATTTTCACCATTGTTTCCTCATGATCCATTATACAGTATGTTCAAAATTGGTTACATAAAAGTGCCACAATTACTCTGATGGAAATGTCCTCTAGATACATCTGCTTTACAATGCAGACAGGTTTGTGCCAATAAATTCTGATCTTTGTTCTATTAGCTGACACTTTTATAATCTTATTTTATAGCTAAGTAGGTTTCTAGACATTTTTAAAAATAAAACATCTTAATTGTGGAAGCCTACCTGTGTTTGTGAATACGTAGGCCCATAGCCCCAGGTCACTGGCTAATAAGCGACTTCATAATAGCAATGATTTAGCAATGTAGCAGCAGAACAGTACAGCCATAGGAGAACTGATGCTTCCATCAATCCATTACTTGGTCATGACCCCATTTGAACCATCAATTGAAGCCATTAACTCCACCCGTTTGATCTACTTGTCATGTCAAATATCATAACCTAATCATGGGATTTGACTATGACCACTTTACAGAAATAGTCTTTGTCTTGATTTCACATCTAGGTCACATTTAATACCTGCCTCAGGATAAAGCTTGAAAATTAGTAGAGGAACTTTTACAAATGATTAATATGGGCATCAAGATTACAACAGCCATTTTTAAAGCAGTAATTTACTGAAGTACAAATATGTACAGTGCCTACAAGTAGTATTCAACCCCCTGCAGATTTAGCTGGTTGACACATGCGGAATTAACTTGGCGTTGTGACATTTGTACTGTAGATCAGCCTGGAAGTGGGAAATGCACTGCAGCAAAAATTTTTGTTTTAATTTTTTTTTTTTTTTTTAAACGTTAAAAGTTAATTCAGAGTGTCATTTATTATTCAACCCCTCAAACCACAAGAATTCTGTTTGGTCCCCCTAAAGTATTAAGAAGTAGTTCAGGCACCAAGAATATTGAGCTTCACATGTGTGGATTAATGATCTCTTTTGCCAGCCTTTTCTGACTATTTAAGACCCTCCCCAAACTTGTGAACACCACTCATACATGGTCAACATGGGAAAGGCAAAGGAGCATTCCAAGGCCATCAGAGACAAGATCGTGGAGGGTCACAAGGCTGGCAAGGGGTACAAAACCCTTTCCAAGGAGTTGGCCCTACCTGTCTCCACTGTTGGGAGCATCATCCGTAAGTGGAAGGCTTATGGAACTACTGTTAGCCTTCCACGGCCTGGACAGCCTTTGAAAGTTTCCTCCCGTGCCGAGGCCAGGCTTGTCCGAAGAGTCAAGGCTAACCCAAGGACAACAAGGAAGGAGCTCCAGGAAGATCTCATGGCAGTGGGGACATTGGTTTCAGTCAATACCATAAGTAACGTACTCCACCGCAATGGTCTCCGTTCCAGACGAGCCCGTAAGGTACCTTTACTTTCAAAGCGTCATGTCAAGGCTCGTCTACAGTTTGCTCATGATCACTTGGAGGACTCTGAGACAGACCGGTTCAAGGTTCTATGGTCTGATGAGACCAAGATCGAGATCTTTGGTGCCAACCACACACGTGACGTTTGGAGACTGGATGGCACTGCATACGACCCCAAGAATACCATCCCTACAGTCAAGCATGGTGGTGGCAGCATCATGCTGTGGGGCTGTTTCTCAGCCAAGGGGCCTGGCCATCTGGTCCGCATCCATGGGAGGATGGATAGCACGGCCTACCTGGAGATTTTGGCCAAGAACCTCCGCTCCTCCATCAAGGATCTTAAGATGGGTCGTAATTTCATCTTCCAACAAGACAACGACCCAAAGCACACAGCCAAGAAAACCAAGGCCTGGTTCAAGAGGGAAAAAGTCAAGGTGTTGGAGTGGCCTAGTCAGTCTCCTGACCTTAACCCAATTGAAAACTTGTGGAAGGAGCTCAAGATTAAAGTCCACATGAGACACCCAAAGAACCTAGATAACTTGGAGAAGATCTGCATGGAGGAGTGGGCCAAGATAACTCCACAGACCTGTGCCGGCCTGATCAGGTCTTATAAAAGACGATTATTAGCTGTAATTGCAAACAAGGGTTATTCCACAAAATATTAAACATAGGGTTTGTATAATAATTGACCCACACTTTTATGTTTAAAATTTATTAAAATTCAACTGAGCAACATAACTTTTTGTTTTGTAAGATTTATGCTTCTGTTATAAATCCTACTCTCGTTTGCAGTTTGAAGGCTCTAACTTATTTGCATCTTATCAAACCCGCTAAATCTGCAGGGGGTTGAATACTACTTGTAGGCACTGTATTATGTTTTATGTGAATTGTTATACCAAATTTAGGAAATGGAAAATGTTTTTTGTAAAGATCTGAGTAAGTTGCTGGACAACTTTTACGTACAATTGAGTTTTATTATTTTTGCTGTGTGAAGATTTACCTCAAGTTTCAGATAAAGCTGTTAAATCTGGAGATGTCTTGTGATTATGTAGTATATGTTATCTACAGGTCACAGCAGCCCCAGCGCATTCAGAAAGACAGACTCTGCAATGTGAGCAGCCTCTTCTTACTTGGGCACCCCTGGTATCTCCAGTATTGGATCAGAAAGACAGGGTGGACAGCAGTGTGAGCAGCCTCTTCTTACCTGAGCACCACTGGTATCTCCAGTATTGGATCAGAAAGACAGGGTGGACAGCAGTGTGAGCAGCCAAGACAGGGTGGACAGCAGTGTGAGCAGCCTCTTCTTACCTGAGCACCACTGGTATCTCCAGTATTGGATCAGAAAGACAGGGTGGACAGCAGTGTGAGCAGCCTCTTCTTATCTGAGCACCCCTGGTATCTCCAGTGTTAGATCAGAAAGACAGGGTGGACAGCAGTGTGAGCAGCCTCTTCTTACCTGAGCACCCCTGGTATCTCCAGTATTAGATCAGAAAGACAGGGTGGACAGCAGTGTGAGCAACCTCTTCTTACCTGAGCACACCTGGTATCTCCAGTATTAGATCAGAAAGACAGGGTGGACAGCAGTGTGAGCAGCCTCTTCTTAGCTCAGCACACCTGGTATCTGCAGGATTAGATCAGACAGGTTGGACAGCAGTGTGAGCAGACTCTTCTTACCTGAGCATACCTATTTTCTCCAGTATTATATCGGACACACATGGTGGGCAGCAGTGTGAGCAGCCTCTCCTTACCTCAGCACACCTGGTATCTGCAGGATTATATCAGACATGCAGGGTGGACCGCAGTGTGAGCAGCCTCTTCTCAGTTTCAGCCCTGCTGGTATCTCCAGTATTATATCAGAAGATTCTAATTTACAGCAATCACTGTTGCGAGGGAGTTTCATAGTAAAGGGGAGAACATTGTCCCACCTGCCACACAGGCCCTTCAGAGCACTTTGGTTAGCATGTTACTCTGTTACTCTGCTCAACCACAAGTGTGCTGATCTTTGAACTGGGAAAAATACTCCGTTCATTTGTTGCCCTCTGGTTCTTCCTGTTGCAGTGATGACATCCTGACAAATGGACATGTACTTTGTGGCCAATCGTTGCCTACAGCAATGATCCACTACAGCCAGTGATTGGCTGTTATAGTGACATGTCGGTCAGAGTGCCATCACTGTAGCAGGAATTGGAGACTGATTTGGTATCGGCAATAGTGAGTGTTGCATTTTTTTTTATTATTTTTTTTCAGCTGCAGATGAAGGAAGAGAGCCACAGTAATTCATTACTGATGGGTAGGCGGAGCCCCAGATCAGGATGTTACCTCAGATCAAAAGAGTGATGACTGGCTGGCCCCTCCAGCTCGGGCTCCTCCTACTCAGCTCCAGTCTAAGATTTGAGGTCCAGAGGATGGTCGCTGCTAATGCAGCTCCTCAGAAAATTTTATTATTTTAATATTCGGACAGGAGACTTGGATCACTAGTTGGTCTAGAGGTCTCAGGGGTATCAGCGCTGCTGTACCCCAACCTCTCCCTTGGCGGATCTGTATTTACTCAAAGTCCCTGCAGAATCCTTGCCGGCCCTGGGGGATGAGGAGAGCTTCTCTGGCGGGAACGCAAACCACACGTGCGGTCACTGCGTTCTTCGCCCTGGGGGGAAGCATGGGCACTGCGCCAGAAACCCCTGAGGGTCCCTGTGGCGCCTTGGCTGGTGAGTACTCCACACAAATTTTAATAATAATTATGTGTGAGTGCTTTAGCGTCTGAATGAGCAGCGCTATTATTAATGTCAGCGTTACTATGTCAGTATGCTTCAGCGCTGCTGTGACAGCGCTACTACATGTAAATGTCAGTAAGCTTCAGCGCTGCTGTGACAGCGCTAATACATGTAATGTCAGTAAGCTTCAGCGCTGCTGTGACAGCGCTACTACATGTAAATGTCAGTAAGCTTCAGCGCTGCTGTGACAGCGCTACTACATGTAATATCAGTATGCTTCAGCGCTACTGTGACAGCGCTACTACATGTAATGTCAGTATGCTTCAGCGCTACTGTGACAGCGCTACTACATGTAAAGTCAGTATGCTTCAGCGCTGCTGTGACAGCGCTTCTACATGAAGATGTGGTGATTTTTTGTCCGCAGGCAGATAGCTGCAGGACAGAGAGGGAGCAGGAGCGGGGAGATTTCGCGCTCATTATTTGAGCTAGCAGGGGGCGTGGCCTATCTATCCCGGTCTTTTGAGCAGGAAGACGCGCGCTCTGGCTTTTCTCCTGCGACCCCCTCACTGTGGCGGCCATTACTCAGGCTCCTGGGCTCCTCGGACCGCTCCCCTCCTCATATAGACACCACGGCCAGCTGGGTGAGTGTGGACTCCTCACTCCGCAGCGCAGCGATCGCTATCCTGCAGCTGCAGTCTCATCAGAGACATAAAAATTGGCTGGGGCTCACAAATATATATATATTTTGGTGAGTTTGCAATATTAACCCCTTTGAGGGTTATTTCTACCTGCTAAATTTGCTGACTGAATACCGCTGGGGTAACTCTGCTTGGTGGAGCGTTAACCCTTCAGCGTTTGAAAAAAAAAAAAAAAAAGAAAAACCGCATAGTTTTTTGCTGGTATTACCGCTTTGACCTGCTCATTCAGATGAGACATGTCTGAACAGAGTTCAGATGCCGCGGATCACGTCCCAGTGCCATTGCGGCAATCAGATACGCAGACCTCCACAGCGTCTAGCGCTGCGGTCGACAGCGGTGGAAAATTGGATGATATCGCTCGATCGATTAATAACTTATCTGACCTTTTAGGTCAATATGTGTCTGCTAATTCCTCTCAGAGGAAGCGACGTAGGCCGTTACCGGCCTCTACACGGAGCGAGTCAGATGTATCTGATATTGGGCAGAGTTCCCCTTTATATTCGGATGGAGAAATATCCGATTCAGATGCGGACGAGCCGCAGGGGCGTTCCTCTATGGCGAAGCGTACGGAGGCATTAATTGAAGCCATGAGAGAGATATTACAGTTACCGGAGGAGGTAACTAGTCGTCCTGGTAAAACAGCACGCATGTTCCAGGAGTCCCGTGCTTCGCGCACAACATTGCCAGCTCTGGATGAGCTTAATGGTGTAATAGAGGAGGAACGTCTATGTCCAGATAAGCGTTTTCATGGAACGCATTTCTTTGATACACTTTATCCTTGCTCTACGGAGTTAAAGGCTAATTGGACTTCTGCTCCTGAAGTGGATGTGTCCTTATCTCAGCTTAGTAAATCCTCACTACTCCCTATTAAGGGAAAAGCGAGCTTACAGGAGCCTTTGGATAGAAAGGCAGAATTGGCGGCAAAAGCAAGCTATGAGGCTGCGGGTCATGGATTTCGAGCAGTGCTAGGATCCATGTGTGCTGCTAGAGCTTCTCTAAGCTGGTTGGCACGTCTGAAGACGGAGTTGCAACATGAATCTCCGTTATCTGAGATACGGGAAACTTGTGAATGGTTAGAAACGGCAGCCTGTTATATCTTTGATGCCGGTCTGGATACGGCATCTCTGCTGGCCAAAGCGCAAGCTTCAGCGGTCACAGTCAGAAGAGCTTTATGGCTCAGACAGTGGGCCGGGGACGCAGTTTCCAAACAAGGGTTGTTGGCCTTACCTTACAAGGGTGGCCATCTTTTTGGATCCGACCTCACAGAGCTGATTTCCAAGGCTAAGGCAAAGGAATCAGCATTACCACAGCGAAGGGCCATGGCCTCGGTGTCCAGTAAGCCTGGTGTTTATAGTGGTCGGCGGTCCTTTCGGGGCCGAGGACGATCTAGTCACTCCTCGTGGGGATCGGGTCGTCCTTCTTTCTCAGGAAAGAAATCCTCTCAGAAAACTCGTACTCCCTGGAAGCAGAGTTTCCGCCAGAACAAGCGGGAACTTGACAAGAAACCCGCAAAGTCGGATTGACGCCAGGGGTCCACTCGAGGATTCTCGAGTGGGGGGTCGCCTGCTTCTTTTCAAGGAGACTTGGATGGCTCGCGTTCCAGATTCCTGGGTAACGCGGATAGTGTCGGCAGGCTATTTCATAGAGTTTGCTTCTCAACCCCCAAATGTTTTTTGTCAATCTCGCGTTCCGTCGGAACCCGAGCTTGTTGTCGCTCTACAGCGAGAGGTCGAATCGCTACTACAAAAGGGTGTAGTGATACCGGTTCCGTCAGAGGACCGAGGAAAAGGTTTTTATTCCAACCTTTTTATAGTTCCCAAAAAGGAGAACAAATTTCGCCCGATTCTGGATCTCAAGCGATTAAACCGGCATGTCCATACCCGGAAATTTCGCATGGAGTCGCTTCGTTCCGTTGTGGCAGCTCTGTCACAGAACGATTTTCTGGTGTCAATCGACATTCGCGACGCCTATTTGCATATTCCCATCGGAAAGGCTCATCAGCGCTTTCTTCGATTTGCCATAGGTCAGAATCATTACCAGTTCGTGGCTCTGCCGTTCGGCTTAGCCTCAGCGCCAAGGGTCTTTACAAAAGTTCTGGCGCCCCTCATGGCACTCCTTCGAAGACAGGGGATTACGATTCTCCTTATCTGGACGATCTTTTGATCGTGTCTTCCTCGGAGGAGGAGGCATTGACGGCTCGGGATTTGTCTCTTCAGTTTCTGAAAGACTTCGGTTGGCTGGTCAATTGGGAGAAGTCGTCCCTGGAACCATCAAGGACAATTCTCTTTTTGGGAATGCATCTCGACACGTTTCGGTCGGTAGTTTCCTTACCACCAGACAAACAGTCATGTCTTCTTCGACATGTACAGATTATGACAGCCTCAACGGCAATGTCCCTACGGAAGTGTATGCGTCTTCTGGGACTGATGGTGGCGTCCATGGAGGCAATTCCTTTTGCCCAGTTCCACTCCAGGACTTTTCAAAGGTTCATCTTGAGTCGATGGAACCAGTCGCAATCGCTGGATTGCAGTGTCACCATTTCTCGCGCGGTGCGGGATTCTCTAGAATGGTGGTTACGTCCAGGGGCATTCTCCCTGGGGAAGTCTTTCCTCCCTCTGAAGTGGTCAGTCATAACCACCGATGCCAGCCTGACGGGCTGGGGGGGTGTTTGGACCAATCTCTGGATTCAGGGGGTATGGTCACCGGAAGAGTCTGTGCTTCCGATCAACATCCTGGAATTGAGGGCGATTTTTCTTTGCCTCCAACATTGGACGGTCCCTTTGAGCGGTCTGCCAGTCCGTGTGCAGACAGACAATGCGACGGCTGTCGCGTATATCAATCACCAAGGTGGGACAAGGAGTTCCAGACTCATGGTAGAGGTGTCCCGAATTCTGATTTGGGCAGAGGCCAATGTACCAGCCATTTCGGCGATTCACATTCCAGGGGTCCAGAATATTACAGCGGACTTTCTCAGTCGCAGAAGGATGGATTCCGGGGAATGGAGCCTCCACCCGGAAGTCTTTGCACTACTGTGCTCTCGCTGGGGAACCCCCCAAGTGGATTTGATGGCTTCCAGGTCCAATGCCAAGTTACCGACATTCATGTCCAGGTACAAGGACCCGAAGGCGGTGGCGGTGGATGCTCTAGTGGCTCAGTGGGATCAGTTCAAGCTGATCTATGTATTCCCGCCGATATCCTTACTTCCTCTAGTGCTGCGTCGGATCAGACTAGAGAGAATTCCAGCTATTCTGATAGCTCCAGACTGGCCAAGAAGGGTGTGGTTCTCGACAATAATGTCGCTGTTGGCGGCACCTCCGTTTCCACTCCCTCTTCAACAGGACTTGTTGACTCAGGGGCCCATTTGTCATCCGGACTTGATGTCCCTGCGTTTGACGGCGTGGCTCTTGAGACCGAGATCTTGACCCGTAGAGGTTTTCAGCCGAGGTCATTGCTACCCTTCGTGCTGCAAGATGTCCGGCTACTTCTAGGATTTACCACAAAATTTGGGAAACCTTCTTTTCGTGGTGTTTGGGGTTTCTCGGAACCCGAGAAAGTTTTCCATTCCCAACCTGTTGGCTTTTCTGCAACATGGGCTAGACAAGGGTTTGGCAGTTAGCACTCTGAAAGGTCAGATTTCTGCTCTGTCTTTATTATTCCGGAGAACCATTGCTTCGAATAGAGACGTGATCTCTTTTTTCCGAGGTATCTCTCGTAAGTTTCCGCCGCGGAAGGCACCTGTGTCTCCTTGGCGGCTCAACCTTGTTTTGGAGGCTCTTCAGCATAAACCTTTTGAACCTATGGTTTCTGCTAGCCTTTCTTTACTTTCTTGGAAGGTGGCTTTCCTTGTTGCAGTCACTTCCTTGAGGAGAGTTTCTGAATTGGCAGCTCTTTCTTGCTCGCCTCCTTTTCTGGAGTTTTTTCCGGATCGTGTAGTGCTTCGCACTCGGGGTGATTTTTTGCCTAAAGTGGTGTCACAATTTCATGTTAACCAGGATATTGTGTTGCCCTCACTCTGTCCGGATCCGAAGAATACGAAAGAGCGAGATTTACACACATTGGATTTAGTGCGGGCCTTGAAGTTTTATCTATCTATTACTCAAGGTTTTCGTAAGACGGACTCCCTGTTTGTGGTTCCGGCAGGTCGTCGGCGTGGTCAACGAGCTTCCAAGGGTTCTATAGCTCGTTGGATCCGGTCAGCTATTTTGGAAGCTTACCGTCTTCGGGGTGAATCTTGCCCGATTAAGATTCGTGCCCATTCCACGAGAGCTGTGGCTTCATCGTGGGCTTTTCATCAAGGTGCTTCGGCAGTGCAGCTTTGCCGAGCGGCGACTTGGCGCTCTGTCCACACGTTTACAAGATTTTATAAAGTGGACGTCAGTGCTTCCGCTGATGCAGCCCTCGGACGTAGGGTCCTGCAGGCAGCTGTAGTTTAAAGTTCTGGATGAACTTGTGTTTAGCGCTGGTTGCGCTTTGTTGTTAAGGTTGTTGGGTTTCTGCCTTTTATTGGTTTTTTCCCACCCTTATTTTTGAACTGCTTTGGGACGTCCCATCAGTAATGAATTACTGTGGCTCTCTTCCTTCATCTGCAGCTGAAACACGGATTTTGGTAAAGACTTACCTGTAAAATCCTTTTCAGCGAAGGAAGGAAGAGAGACACAGCACCCTCCCACGGCAGAAGTGTGTTGATGTTTTCAGATGCAGCGCGACCCTTATCTGATAGCGATTATCTGGGCTGAGGTCAGCGCGCTAAGGCTCTGTTCCAGCATCGCCAGCTCATCGCAGTAGTCAGGTTCCGTGAGTAGTACCTGGAACTCTGTGGTTTTTGGCTTTCTTTGCATGCATAACCTGTATCCTTGTGTTTTTTCTCTGAAGTTCCTTCAGAAGGGGTTATGTTGCTCCGCTGGTGATCTTGGCTCTTTTCCTAAAAGCTTTGATACGACTGGAGCTGAGTAGGAGGAGCCCGAGCTGGAGGGGCCAGCCAGTCATCACTCTTTTGATCTGAGGTAACATCCTGATCTGGGGCTCCGCCTACCCATCAGTAATGAATTACTGTGTCTCTCTTCCTTCCTTCGCTGAAAAGGATTTTACAGGTAAGTCTTTACCAAAATCCGTGTTTTATGATGATTTGAACAGATTATGAAAAGGGTGAAAGTGAACAAACCTTTACATAAATGTTTAAGATGATCAAAATTGGTGAAGTTATTCTTAATTTTCTTTGTTAAGCAATTTGTAGTTTAGGTTCAGTGTCTTCAACTGGGGTAACTCATGAAATAAACTTGTTCTTTGAAAGACCGCTTCCTTCCATCCATCTGAGAGTGACAAAGAATCCTTTCATGAAATGTCAGCTCCCCATTCATTGTACTCATGTGGCTTCCAGACACCGCCTTCCTCTTTAACTCCCTTCTTTTTACTATTCCTTGTAGTTGTTAGGCAACAGCGAATAAGCTGGCTACACATGCACATTAAAGAGACTCTTATCCGCTGCCTTTTCTTTTGCTTCCTTCTGGATGTTTTGGTAATCGCTGAAGTAAAGCCCGTTTACTTCATCTGTGTTGAGAAGTTTTAGAGGGAATCTGTCAGCAGGTTTTTGCTATGTAATCTGAAGACAGCAGGCTATGGAGGCTGAAACTGAGAACTTAGGGATGTGTCACTTGTCAAAGTGCATGCTGTTTATGAACTGTGAAGGATTTGTCACTGAGAGATTAACATTGCCAGACTAGTCCGGCTACGCCTCCTCCTGTGATGAGCAGCTCACTGTCTATGGACTTTGTACATGGAGTGCCTGGTGTGGGCGGGGTTAGCTTTCTCAGCTCTGCTTCATTCTAAATCTAAATGCTCTGTGTCACAACAGCTGCACCCAGCAAACAAAGTGATACATCGTTGGATTCAGCTTCTCTTTGCCTACATTACACTGCTCTCCGATGAGGTAGCAAAAACCCGCTGACAGATTCCCTTCAAGACTCTGCTTCTGTGCATGAAGATATGGCTCGGTATTCCTCTTTTGTTGATCTCAATAAGTGCAGAACTAGCCAGTTACTGTACCAACATATGTTGCCACACTATTAAGCAGATTGACTTTTTATGGGGACAGCATTCTAAAGGAAAATGGTCATATTGAACTTGCAGTGCGATCTGTGGGCAGCAATTTACAGAGTGAAGCAGAGTGATATATAATTTAGTGGCAATAAATCTAGGTGCTCCTATTAAAGGGCTTTTCCCACAAAGCCACAAAGAAAGTACACTTTAATCAATAGATATTGGACTCATAAGTTCCACAATTGGATGTGTTTAAATAAAATGTTCCTGTGCTGAGATAATCTTATACATGTGCCCCTGCTGTGTACTGTGTAATGGCTGTGTCTGACCGTACAGGAACATGATCTGATCATACCACAGCTCCTGGATGGGGGGGTTGCAAATGAGAAGTTACAGGCAGGACAGCATGGGATCGCAGCTGCTGGTTTTTGTAAGGAAGAAAATGTCCCAGTCTGTTTAGAAACTGTTTTACCTCACCGCATTAATCGGCTGCAATCCCCTGCTGTAATGTGTGTGTAGTTTGTCTTCCTTACTAAAGATGAGCGAATTTGATCGAGTCGGGGCTTATTCGGCAAGATGTGACGCTTACTGAGTAAGCTGCAGAGAGGGAACCTGGCTTCCTGGATCGCTGCAGCTGTTCAGCGCTGCAGCTGCATGTGCCGTGGCTGTGTGACAGTCACAACACATGCATGGAGAGCCTGTTTAAAGGGAGCCTGTCACCCCATTTTTTATATATAAGCTGCTGCCACTGCCATCAGGGGCTTATCTACAGCATTCTGGAATGCTGTAGATAAGCCCCTGATGTATCCTGAAAGATGATAAAAACGAGTTATATTATACTCACGTGGGGGCGGTCCAGTGCGGTCCGGTCTGATGGGTGTCGTGGTCTGGATCCGGCGCCTCCCATCTTCTAGTGATGACGTCCTCCTCCTTGCTTCTGTCGCGCTCCTGCGCAGGTGTACTGATCTGCTCTGTTGAGGGCAGAGCCGAGTACTGGAGTGCGTAGGCGGTGGACCTCAACCTTTCCCTGCACACTGCAGTACTCTGCTCTGCCCTCAACAGAGCATATCAGTACGCCTGCGCAGGAGCGCGACAGAAGCAAAGAGGAGGAGGACGTCATCACTAGAAGATGGGAGGTGCCGGTTCGGACCGCTACACCCAACGGACCGGACCACATTTTTCTTATCTTTCAGATTACATCGGGGCTTATCTACAGCATTACAGAATGCTGTAGATAAGCCCTGATGGCGGTGGCTACAGCTGATATACGAAAAATGGGGTGACGGATTCCCTTTTAGGGCATGTAAAAGTCTTTAAGTCCGAATTAAGTATGGCTATGGGTCTATAGTTGCTTGAACTTTTTTGGGTGCTGTAATACAGTAGCTTAGGTACTGGGGTCCTGGCATCCTTTTTTTCATTCCTCTTCTTTGCCCAAATTTCACAAGGGAGGATGTTCACAAATCAAAGTCAATAGTGTGAAGAATATAAAGGTTTTATTTAATTTTAAATCTAATATGTGCCTTCTAAAAAGGCTCCTTCTAAAATATATGAAATAAATAATGGCTCGTTTATATTTAAATTGTTTTTGCTTTCAGATTTTCAAAGCTGAAGAGCCTCAACCTTTCGAACAATAATTTAGGAGACTTTCCGTCAGCAGTATGTGACATTCCTACTTTGACGGAACTGAACCTTTCCTGCAATGGTCTCCGGGTCATACCTCCAGCAGTGGGAGAGATGAAAAAGTATGTATTAGTATAATTGTGCCTATAGATAATAAAAATATTTCCAAAAGCTAAATGGCCAATGTACCGTATTTCTCCTTCGTCTCATTGGGGGACACAGGACTGTGTGTGACTGTGGGTGTATGCTACTGCCGCTAGGAGGCTGACACTAAGTAAACATAAAAAAAGGTTAGCTCCTCCTCCGCCGTATACACCTCAGCACTGGCCGCAGGCAAACCCAGTTCTTGCTTAGTGTCTGATGGAGGCACACGTCTGGTTATTTTTCCAGACCATTTTTTTTTTTTTTTTTTTCCCTTTCCCACGAAGATGAGATAGGGGCGACGGATCCTATTGAAAGGGTCCGATCTCCCCAAACCATCAACGGGCGAGCACGTGGAGTAAAGCCTCCAACGTATCCTCTCCCGCAACGTGGGACATGAATGCCGGACTCAGCCCTGACCACCCTAAGGTATTGAAACCCTAGGCTGTACAGAGGCAAGAGTTAGTCCGTGCGGCCCCCACTGCACCACCAATGCTAGACTGCGGTGCTGCAAGGAGGCGGACGGTCCCTCTCCTCACCCTCTGAAGGGGTGATGGAGTTAGGGTTCCTGCACCGTCCTACCTTAGTTTGTTATGGAGCCCCCATTTTTACATGACGGAATTTTGTGGGATCACACATCGCCTGAGGAGCGAAGAAGACTCTTACCTCCAAGGACGTGTGGCCAAGATACTGGAGCGGGTAGGAACCAGCTGTTCGTTCCCCCTCTCCACAAGGGGATGAAGTCGGCGTCCGCCTCCCGCCTGGACTGCCGCGAGGGTCGCGGTCAGCGCTAGGCCTTTGCAAAATTTAGTCCCCGGCTTTTCCCGGGGACTAGGCCGCGGGCCGGTGTTTACTGTCCGGTGTTAGCCGGAGGGTGGGCCGCGGTCGTAAGGGGGAGGGGGATCCGCCCCCGGCGGCGTCTCCTTCCGGCGGACCCGCCCTCTGACTTGGGGACCTCCTTTCGCCCGGCTTCTGGGCCGCGGTTTTAAAATTTAGTCCCCGGCTTTTTCCGGGGACTGGGCCGCGGGCCGGAATTCTGTTTCCGGCGTCAGCCGGGGGGTGGGCCGCTATCGCAAGGGAGATCCGCCCCCGGCGGCGTCTCCTTCCGGTGGACCGCCCTCCGACTTTAGGGCCTTAGCCGGAAATTTAGGCCGCGGCTTCGGCCGGCGCTAGGCCGCGGCTTCAAATTTAGTCCCCGGCTTTTGCCGGAGACTAGGCCGCGGCCGGAAGTAGGTGGGAGGCGCCTCTTGAGAGGCTTGTCTACATGAGCACGCCTCCCTGACAGAGGAGCGCTCCTTTTTGAAAAATTTTGGAGCTCTGTTGTGGCGTCATTAACAAAAGTCTTCCTACGCCAATGCTATTTGGACGCTGTTTTCAGGACGCAAGGGATACAGGACTGGGGTAAGTCGACACCGCTCAGGGGTTGCTACTACCTCCAGCCTGGTTGTTCCTCTTTACTCGCACTCTTTTTTCGCCTCTCTACTGACCGTCACATCCAGTTCATTGCGGACTCTGTGACAGATCCAGAATGTCCAGAAGATCTAAGGTTCATACAGTGCTGTATACCGCATGCATTGCCTGTAGGTCCCCTTTTCCGCACGCCCAGACTTCTCGGGTCTGCGAAGCCTGTGACTCTGAACGGGCTCAGGAACCCGCTCCTATAACTGAGCCTAGTGCGTCAGGTCCCCCTGAGTGGGCCTTGTCCCTGACTCAATCTGTGGCGTCATTAACAAAAGCGATCGAGTCCCTTCAAGCTCCCGATAGGAGCAGGGACAGTGGTTCACCCGTCTTGGCGACGTCTCATGAACCTCCGGCCTGCAGGGGCCGCGCTCTCACCAGGCAGACGCAGGGGAAGCGAACCCACACTGCGTCGCCTTTGCCGTCCAGGGCCTCGGCATCTTTCAGTTCCGTCTCTCGTTCTCCCTCACCTCTGGCAAGTGATCAGTATTCGGATTCTGATTCAGAAGAGTCCCTTAATTTTGAGGCACCAAATTGTCAGGACACAATTGACAGTTTGATTGAAGCTGTCAATCAAACTTTGGGGATAGACGATGAGTCCACCTTGACCTCCGGTCACAAGGTGTCCTTCAAAAGAGCCAGGCAAACTCATAAGGTTTTTGGGGCTCATCCTGAGTTTGAGGAACTAGTGCAGCGCCACCGAGAGAAACCGGACAAGCGCTTCGCAGGACAAAAGGCTCTCAATACTAGATATCCTTTTGCTCCTGAGCTTCTTAAAAAATGGGCGGAATCTCCTGCGGTTGATCCTCCTGTGTCGCGTTTGGCGTCTAGGACGCTCCTCTCCCTTCCTAACGGTTCCTCGATCAAGGAACCAACGGATCGTCTGATTGAGAGTTTGGCCCGCTCGGTGTTTGAAGCATCGGGTTCTGCTCTCTCTCCTTCTTTTGCAGCGACTTGGGTTGCTAAGGCCATGATTTCCTGATCGGAGTCTCTAAATAGAGCTCTTCATGGTATAGAGGTACCGTCTGAAGTAACCGAGATTTCTAATCAGATAGCGCTGGCAGGAGACTTCTTAATTAATGCGTCCATGGATGCGGCAAATTGCTCAGCCCTAGCTGCTGCTAATGCAATTGCCATCAGAAGATCTTTGTGGCTGAGAACCTGGCGAGCAGACTCAATCTCAAAGAAATCGCTTACATCCTTACCATATCAGAGTGGTCGGTTATTTGGCGAAAGGTTGGATCAGCTCATATCTGATGCGACGGGAGGGAAGAGCAGTTTCCTTCCTCAGCAAAAAGATTAAGCAGCCTTTTCGCCGACAGCTTCAGCCTCGCTTTAGGGCCTTTCGTAACCCAGGTTGGGCCGCGCCAGCTACCTCCAGCGGTTCAGGTCGGCCTAATCAAGCCAGAGATCGTCAGGTCTCCTACAGGACCAACCCTCTGGGAAGAGGGCGATCTCAACAACCAAGATCTAGAGGCAAACTCCAGAAATATTCGGACAAATGACTGGAGGCAGAATCCGGTCAATTTATCCAGAGTAGGCGGCCGCTTACTCTGGTTTCAGCCCCATTTGGCTATCAATTACTCACGACGAGTGGGTCAGAGAAGTAGTCTCCTCGGGGTACAAGATAGAATTTACCAGCCTTCCTTCAAATCGTTTTTTTCCCTCGCGCCTTCCCAAGGAGGAATCTCGGGTTCGCGCCTTATTCAGGGCGGTCGAGTCTCTTCGGCACAGCGGGGTTGTTGTACCTGTTCCGGAAATCGAAAAAGGTCAAGGGTTTTATTCCAACCTGTTCATCGTACCCAAAAAAGACGGTACCGTAAGACCCATTCTGGATCTAAAGCGACTGAACCGGTTTGTCAGAATTCGTCATTTCCGAATGGAGTCTCTCCGTTCTGTCATTGCAGCCATGGAAAAAGGGGAATTTCTAGCATCAATAGACATTCAGGATGCCTATCTTCACATCCCCATATTTCCTCCTCATCAGAGATTTCTTCGGTTTGCCGTCGGCAAACTTCATCTTCAGTTCGCAGCCTTGCCTTTCGGGCTAGCCACAGCCCCCAGGGTGTTCACAAAGGTCATGGCTGCTGTTGTGTCCATTCTGCATTCCAGGGGGGTAGTCATCCTGCCTTACTTAGACGACCTCCTCATCAAGGGTCCGTCTTTTCAGACCTGCGAGGAAAGTGTCAGCATTACGTTAGACACCCTTGCTCGCCTGGGGTGGCTGGTGAATATGAAGAAGTCATCTCCCGTGCCATCTCGGAAGATTACCTTTTTAGGGATGAATTTCGACACCGCTCAGGGGTTGATAATTCTTCCTCAAGACAAGGCCTTGGTTCTCCGTCAAGAGGTACGGATCCTTCGCCAACCAATTCCTCACACCATCCGGTTTTGCATGAGGGTCCTAGGAAGGATGGTGGCAGCAATCGAGGCAATTCCATTTGCCCAATTTCATCTTCGCCCCCTTCAACATGCACTCTTGGCAGTATGGGACGGGAGCCCTTACTCCCTCAATCTTCGGTGTCGTCTGTCCCTGCAGGTCAGACAGACTCTAATGTGGTGGATGAAGAGCACCACTCTTCGACAGGGTCGGTTGTTTCCTCCAAATTTCTGGTTGGTTGTCACAACGGATGCCAGCCTGCTCGGATGGGGAGCAGTGTTTCGTCACCACACAGCCCAGGGAACTTGGTCTCAGCAGGAATCGACCCTTCCGATCAATATTTTAGAGATCCGAGCTATTCGGCTGGCTCTGAGGCATTTTCACCAGCATCTGGCGGGCCACCCAGTCAGAATACAATCGGACAATGCCACGGCAGTGGCATACATAAACCATCAGGGAGGTACCCGCAGCAGGGCGGCCATGCACGAGGTAAAACAGATTCTGACTTGGGCAGAGGTAAATCACTCTGTGATTTCAGCGGTCCACATTCCGGGCGAGGAAAATTGGGCTGCGGATTTTCTCAGCCGTCACGGCATAGCGTCAGGGGAATGGTCACTTCATCCCCAGATTTTTCAGCAGATATGCCGACGCTGGGGAACCCCAGATGTGGACCTGATGGCTTCCAAGATAAATGCCAAGGTGCCCAACTTCGTCTCCCGGTACCGGGATCCGCAGGCATTTGCAGTAGACGCTCTGGTCCTACCATGGAATCAGTTTCATCTTCCATACTTGTTTCCACCAATAGCCCTTCTCCCAAGGGTGATCAGAAAGATCAGGATAGAGGGGGTTCCTGCGATATTAATCGCTCCGGATTGGCCGCGCCGCTCATGGTACGCGGAGCTGGTACAATTGCTCGCCGACGCTCCTGGCGACTGCCAGAGCGCGTGGACCTTCTCTCCCAGGGCCCAGTTTACCACCAGAACTTAGCGGTCCTGTGTTTGACGGCCTGGCCGTTGAATCTTGGATCCTGACCAGGGCTGGTTTCTCTAAAAAGGTCGCCGCAACGATGGCTAACGCCCGAAAGCCCGTTTCGGCTCGCATCTATCACGGTACTTGGAAGGTCTTTTTTGCTTGGTGTAGGGAACATGGTTGTTCCCCGCTTCGGTTTTCAATTCCAAACATTCTGTCATTTCTCCAGGCAGGCCTAGATTCAGGTCTAGCACCAAGTACGCTTAGACGCCAGATATCAGCCTTATCAGTGCTTTTTCAGCGAAGAATCGCGTCTAATTTTCAGGTTAGGACCTTTATTCAAGGGGTTGTCCATATAGTTCCCCCCTACAAGGCTCCCTTAGATGTTTGGGTTCTCAATCTAGTCCTGGGAGTCCTGCAGGAGTCTCCTTTTGAACCTTTGCAGGAGGATTCTCTGTCATTTCTTTCCTGGAAAGTGGTGTTTTTGGTAGCCATAACATCCATAAGGCGGGTTTCGGAGCTGGCCGCACTGTCTTGTCGAGCTCCGTACTTGCTTTTCCATCAGGATAAGGTGGTGCTCAGACCAACACCACCTTTTTTGCCTAAAGTCGTGTCCTCTTTTCATATTAATGAGGACATTGTTTTGCCCTCATTTTGCCCAGCTCCGACGCACCGAGTGGAGAAGGCTCTCCATACGCTGGATCTGGTGAGAGCACTCAGGAGATATGTTTCTCGGACGGCGTCCTTTCGGCAGACGGACACGCTGTTTGTTCTCCCTGAGGGTCGCAGGAAGGGACTCGCTGCCTCTAAATCAACCTTGGCTAGGTGGATTCGGTTAGCCATTCAGGAGGCTTACCGCATCAGAGGCGCGGTAGTTCCCGCAGGGATCAAGGCTCACTCCACCCGAGCGGTGGGTGCCTCCTGGGCCCTTCGGCATCAGGCTTCGGTGGAACAGGTTTGTAAAGCAGCAACCTGGTCCAGTCTGCATACTTTTTCCAAGCATTATAATGTCCATACCCAGGCTTCTGCAGATGCCAGTCTGGGTAGAAGGATTCTTCAGGGCGCGGTTGCGCACCTATAGGCAATGCCTGTTATAAATTACACTGTGGAGTCGATTTCCCACCCAAGGGACTGCTTTGGGACGTCCCACAGTCCTGTGTCCCCCAATGAGACGAAGGAGAAATACGGATTTTGTGTTACTCACCGTAAAATCCTTTTCTCCGAGACGCTCATTGGGGGACACAGCACCCTCCCTTATAGCCGGCTGGCTTTATATTGAGTTAACTCTATTCTCCTTAAGTTGGTATCAGCAGTTTTTTCTTCTGGATATACTGTATCTGTGTTAACTCTTGATTTATTTTTTAGCCTCCTACTGCTTTTTGCACTAAACTGGGTTTGCCTGCGGCCAGTGCTGAGGTGTATACGGCGGAGGAGGAGCTAACCTTTTTTTATGTTTACTTAGTGTCAGCCTCCTAGCGGCAGTAGCATACACCCACAGTCACACACAGTCCTGTGTCCCCAATGAGCGTCTCGGAGAAAAGGATTTTACGGTGAGTAACACAAAAATCCGTATTTTTCGAACTACAAGGCGCATCGCACCATAAGACGCATCGGTTTTAAAGGAGGAGAAATTGAAGCAAAAAATGTGGTTATGACGCACTGTTATCGGGGGAAGAAATCTGCTGACGCTGTTATAGGGGTAACGTCCCCCAATTCTATACTAATATCCCCCATCCTGATATGTATAAATCCCAAATTCAGGTGTACATGGGCCTCCCCATCAAGATGCACATGCCGCCCCCCCATCCTGGTATACATGGTCCTCTCATCTTCATCCATCCTTGTATACATGGTCCCCTTTGCTCCCCATGCTGGTATATATGGCCCCCATCATGCTGCACACAAAAATAAACCATTCATCCTTGTATACATGGTCCTCTCATCCCCTCACCCTGGTATACATGGTCGCCATATTCCCCCTTTCTGGCATACATGGACCCTCACCCAACCCCCCCCTCCCCATCCTGATAGATATGGTCCCCCTACACAACATTCTCTCCCCCCCCCCCCATTCCTTGTATACATAGTCCCCCGCCCCCCATGCTGGTATATATGGCCTCCATCATGCTGCACACAAAAATAAACCATTCTACTCACCTTCCCTCTGTTCCCTTGCAGTGTCCTGTTCTGATGCCAGCAACTGATTTCAGCTTGTAAGCATCTCATGGCAGTGACATTATGTGCTGCTTACTCGTTGAGGTAAGCTGCCGGAATACTCACTGCTCCTCACATTCGGGGCTATGGGAGTGGAAAGTAGTGAATATTCATCTTCTTTAATAGGTACATTTGTAGCCACAACTGCCAGCTTCCTGCAGCTGGGTAATCATGTCTGCCCGCTATTAAGGAGAATGAATATTCACTGCTCCCCATGCTATGGGAGTGGAGAGCAGTGCATATTTATTCTCTTTAATAGTGGGCACACATGATCGTCCAGGAGCAGGAAGCCGGAGGCTGCGGCTAACTGTGTGCCTGCTTTTTAAAGATGAATATTCACTGCTACCACACTCCCATAGTCCTTCCCACTTCTCGGGATCGGCTTCAGTGCATAGATGTGGGAGGGACTGTGGGCGTGGGTAGCAGTGAATATTCATTTTCTTTAACAGCAAGCACAGGTTTTAGCCGCAGCTGTCGACTCCTGCCTCCTGTGACCCACTCGTCCGCCGCTGTCACTCCCCACCACAGCAGGTACAACCAGACTGTAAAGCGCACCCCCCATTTTCAGCTGCAGAGGGAAGGAAGAGAGCCACAGTATTCATTACTGATGGGTAGGCGGAGCCCAGATAGGATTGACACCTCAGATTAAAAAGAGTGTTGACCGGCCCCTCCAGCACGGGCTCCTCCTACTCAGCTTTCTTCAGTCTTAAATTTGAGGTCCCAGAGGATGGTCGCTGCTGGAAGCAGCTCCTCAGAAGACTTTATTATTTTAATCGGACAAGAGACTTGGATCACCAGAAGTGGTCTAGAGGTCTCAGGGGTCTCAGCGCTGCTGGACCCCAACCTCTCCCTTGGCGATCTGTATTACCCTGATGGTGGTCCCTGCAGAACCTGCCGGCCCTGGGGGATGAGGATGGCTTCCCTGGCGGGGACGCAAACCGCGCACAGGGGTCACTGCGTTCCCCGCCCTGGGGGGAAGCATGGGCATAGCGCCAGAAACCCCTGGGGGTCCCTGTGGCGCTTCGGCTGGTGAGTACTCCACATTTTTATTAAAGTGTGTGTGAGTGATTTAGCGACTGCTGCGGCAGCCGCTGTACATATACATGCCGGTGATGTTTGTCCGCAGGTTGATGCCTGCAGGACAGGGGAAGGAGAGGAGTGCGCGCTTTTTTATTTTTGAAATTCGCGCCGCTCTGAGCGCGCGCGCTTTACTGCAGCCTCCATTTCCGGCTCCTCTACATGGAGCACACGGAGGCAGAGCGCGGCGGCCATTGCTAGAAAAGCACTGCAGGCTGAAAGCTCCCCGGATCGTTCCCCTCCCCTCCCGGCAAGAACCGTGACCAGCTGGGTGAGTCGCTTCTAGCCCGCGGGCAGAAGCTTAAGCCCTTCACCTCCACAGCGCGGGCGCCGTCTGGGGCACTACTGAGTGACAGATTGAGCTGTCCTGCGGCTGTTATCGCATAAGGGGCTCGCACACTCTTTCAATATTAATAAAGAGGTTGTGGGGAGTCTGCGACATTAATACTGCCACTATACGTTCCCGCTAACGATCCTGATAACGACGCATACTAATGCGATCGTTTGTGTGCTCATTTTTAATGTCGCTAGTAGCTGCCAATCTGGGCGATCTCATTAGCATCGCATAAGCGATTAGCGATCTCCTTGACAACTTTGGCGGTAATTGCGATATACAAAACAGCGCAATTTTTTAGCGCTCTTGTGGAATTTTTTCTGTTTAGTGTGGCATAGCTGTCCTGCAGCTGCGACCTTATAAGAGGCGCTTGAGATTCGCACACCCTTTTCATTATCAAGGTTGTGGGGAGTCTGCTACTTTAACCCCTTCTTAGGCGGTTAACTCTTAATGGGGGACAGCTGGGGTAGCTCTCTCTTTTAGAGCTTTAACCCTTCAGCGTTTGTTTTTTCTTTAAGAAACACACTGTTCTGGTTACTGACAGGTTTAACCTACCATATACTGTGCAAGGGCATGTCAGAGACCGTCTCCCAGATCCGCTACGGATCAGCCTCGCGTATCTGACACGCAGACCTCGACTCATACGCAGCGGTCGGAGGTTCCAGTGGTGTCAAAATGGAGGCCTTCACTAGTTTTTATTGATGACCTGTCTGACCTTTTAGGTTATGGAGTGTCAGCTATATCCTCTCAAGGAAGCGACACAAATCGGTGCCTTCCTTCTCGCTTAGCGAAGAAGTCCGATTCGGACAAGGAGGATCGGCAGGGACACTCTGCCTCTCTCATGGGCCGTACAAAAATTTCTATTGAAGCCATGAGGGCGTTACAGTTACCGGAGGAGGTAACTAGACGTCCTGGTAAGTCGGCCCGGATGTTTCAGGAGTCGCATGGGTCGCGATGGCTTTACAAACTGTATCCGTTTTTTCTACGGAGTTGTTTGTTAATTGGACCCCTTCTACTGAAGTGAATGTCCCTTTCTCCCAGCTTAGCAAATCTTCCTGGTAAAGGGAAGGCGAGTCTACAGGACACGCTGGACAGAAAAACGGAGATGGCAACAATATCCATCTGCGAGGCCGTGGATCATAGATTCGGTATTAAGGATCTAGGTGTACTTGTTAAGTTCCCCTGAGCCGGTTGGACCGTCTAAAGGACGGCGTGGCAAGATGGATCCCCTCTATCGAGGTAGATGGGCTTTTCAAGTTGAAGGATAATGCGTCACTGCTATCCAGGGCGCAATCCTCGGCAGTCACAGTCAGAAGAGCACTGTGACTTGGACGGTGGAATGCGGTTTTCCAAACAGGGTTTGCTATCTTTAGCTTACAAAGTGGTCAGCTATTTGAATCTGACCTCACGGAGCTGATTGCCAAGGCAAAGGCAAAAGAAACAGCTTTACCGCAGCGCAGAGCTGTGACTTCTGCGTCTGGCAGGACTAGTGCTGATAGTTATCGGCGGTCCTTTCGGTTCAAGGGATGATCCGGCCAACCCTCTGGGGGTTTGGGTCGTCTCTCTCTTTTTTTTAAAAAAAAAAAGAGGGGGAATTCTCAGAAATTCCGCATACCCTGGAAACAGAACTTCTGTTAAGACAGAAGCTGGCAAAAATCCGCTAAGGCGGACTGACATCTGAATCTCACTCGAGCGCTCTCGAGTGGGGGGTCGTTTACTCCAATTCAAACCGACTTGGGTTTCCCGTGTGTCGGACGCCTGGGTGACACAGGTTGTGTTGGCAGGCTACTTCATAGAGTTTCTTTCTCGACCCCCGGACAGTTTTTTTTTTGCCAACCTCGCATTCCGTCAGAGCCGAACTATTTACCTCTCTACTGCGAGAGGTCGATTCCCTTCTGCAGAAGGGTGTGGTGATACCGGTTCCGCAGAGGACCGGGGAAGAGGATTGTTTATTCAACCTCTTGGTAGTCCCCAAAAAGGAGGACAAATTTCGCCCTATTCTGGAAAGATTGAATCGGCTTGTCCACACCCGAAAAATTCCGCATGGAGTCGCTTCGCTCCGTTATGGCAGCCCTGTCGCAGAACGACTTTTTTTGGTCAAACGACATTCGCGACGCTTATTAGCATTTTTCCGTCGGAAGAGCTCACCAGCGCTTCCTTCGTTTTTGCCATAGATCAACCATTACCAGGTTGTGGCTCGGCCATTCGGCTTGGCCTTAACGCCCAGAATTTTTACAACGATTCTGGCGCCTAAATCTCATGGCAATTCTTCGAAGACGGAGACTTACGATTCGTCCCTACCTGGACGACCTTTCGATTGTGGCTCTTCAAAGGAGGAGGCAGTGACGGCTCGCAATCTATCCCTTCAGCCCCTGGAGGATTTCGGGTGACTGGTCAATTGGGGGAAGTCGTCTCTGGAATCGTCGCAGTCAATCCTGATTTTGGGGATGCATTTCGACACGGTACGGGCGGTGGTGTCCCTACCTCCAGACAAGCAGGCATGTCTTCTCCGACATGTACAGATTATGAAGTCTGCGACAGCAATGTCCCTTCGGAAGGTATGCGCCTTCTGAGTTTGATGGGTGGCGTCCATGGAGGCACTTCCGTTTGCCCAATTTCATTCCAGAGCTCTCCAAAAGCTCATTCTGAGTCGTTGGGATCGATCGCAAGTTTCACTGGATTGCAGCGTTACCATCTCTCACAGGGTGCGAGAATCCCTAGGATGGTGGTTACGTCCAGGAGCGTTATCCCTGGGAAAGTCTTTCCTCCCTCCGAAGTGGTCGGTCATAACCCCCAATGCCAGCCTGACGGGCTGGGGGGGGTGTCTGGAACGATCTTTGGATCCAGGGAGTATGGTCATCGGAAGAGTCGGTTCTACCGATCAACATCCTGGAATTGAGGGAAATTTTTCTTTGCCTCCAACACTGGACGGTCTCTTTGAGCGGTCTGCCAGTCCGAGTGCGGACAGACGACGCGACGGCGGTCGCGTATATCAACCACCAAGGAGGGACGAGGAGTTCCAGGCTCATGATGGAGGTGTCTCGGATCCTGATATGGGCCGAGACCAGGGTTCCAGCCATCTCTGCGATTCACATTCCAGGAGTCCAGAATACCACGGCGGACTTCCTCAGTCGCGAGAAGATGGATCCCGGAGAATGGAGTCTTCATCCGAAAATTTTTGCACTGCTGTGCTCCCGTTGGGGAACTCACCAAGTGGACTTGATGGCGTCCAGGTTCAATACCAAACTACCGACCTTCATGTCCAGGTACAAGGACCCGAAGGCTTGGCAGTAGACGCTCTGGTGGATCCGTGGGACCATTTCGAGCTAGTCTATGTGTTTCCGCCGATATTCTTACTCCCTCTGGTGCTGCGTCGGATCAGACTGGAGAGAATTCCGGCTATTTTGATAGCCCCAGATTGGCCAAGGAGGACGTGGTTCTCGACACTAGTGTCGCTTTTGGCGGCGCCGCCATTCCCACTTCCTCTTCACCCGGACCTGTTAACCCAGGGACCCGTTCGTCATCCGGACTTGAAGTCTCTGCGTTTGACGGCGTGGCTCTTGAGACCGAAATATTGACCCTTAGAGGTTTTTCAGCAAAGTCATTGCCACTCTGCGAGCTGCCAGTAGTTCGGCTACTACTAGGATTTATCACAAGACTTGGGAAGTCTTCTTTTCGTGGTGTTCGGGTTCTTCAAGGAACCCGAGGGTTTTTTTCCATTCCCAATTTGTCTACAGTATGGACTGGACAAAGGTTTGGCAGTGAGCACCCTGAAAGGTCAGGTTTCTACTCTGTCCTTACTGTTTCGGAGGGCTATCGCCTCCGTAGAGACGTGCGTTCCTTTTTTCACGGAGTAACCCGTCAGTTTCCGCCGCGGAAGGCGCCTGTGTCTCCATGGCGGCTCAACCTTGTCTTGGAGGCTATTCAACATGTGCCTTTTGAGGCTGAGTTCTGCTAGCCTTTCTCTTTCTTGGAAGGTTGTCTTCTTAGTGGCGGTAACCTCTTTGGGAAGAGTTTCTGAGTTGGCGGCTCTTACCTGCTCGCCTCCTTTCCTGGAGTTTTACTCTGATCGAGTAGTGCTTCACACACGGGGTGACTTTCTACCTAAGGTGGTGACGCATTTTCATGTTACCCAGGACATTGTGTTGCCCTCGCTTTGCCCGGGCCCGAGGAAGGCAAAGGAACGGGCCTTGCACACATTGGATTTGGTGCGGGCCTTGAAGTTCTATTTGCCTATTACTCAAGTTTTTCGGAAGTCAGATTTCTGTTTGTAATTCCTGCAGGTCGCAGGCGTGGTCATCGAGCTTCCAAGGACTCTATAGCTCGTTGGATTCGGTCGGCCATTTTGGAAGCTTACCGACTTAAAGACGAACCTTGCCCGATTAAGGTTCGAGCTCACTCCACGAGGGCTGTGGCTTCATCGTGGGCCTTTCATCAAGGGGCTTCGGCAGCTCAGCTCTGCCGAGCGGCGACCTGGCGTTATGTCCACACATTTACAAAGTTTTATAAGGTGGACGTTAGTGCTTCCGCTGATGCGGCCTTAGGACGTAGGGTCCTGCAGGCAGCGGTAGTTTAAAGTTCTAGTTAACTTGTATTTGGCGCCTGTTGCGCTTTTATCTAGGTTGTTGGGTTTCTGCCTATTTTGGTTTTGTTTCCCACCCTAATTTTTGAACTGCTTTGGGACGTCCCATCAGTAATGAATACTGTGGCTCTCTTCCTTCCCTCTGCAGCTGAAAGACGGATTTTGGTAAGAACTTACCTGTAAAATCCTTTTCAGCGAAGGAAGGAAGAGAGACACAGCTCCCTCCCATGGCAGAAGTGTGTTGTTGTATTTACAGATGCGGCGTGACCCTTCTCTGATAGCGTTTATCTGGGCTGAGGTCGACGCGCTACGGCTCTGTTCCAGCATTACCAGCTCATCGCAGTGGTCAGGTCCAGTGAGTAGTACCTGGAACTGTGTGATGTTTTGCCAAATGCGTGCATAACCTGTACTATTGTGTTTTTTTCTGAAGTCCTTCAGAAGGGGTTATGTTGCTCCGCTGGTGATCTTGCTCTTCTTTAAGCTTGGGTACGACTGAAGAAAGCTGAGTAGGAGGAGCCCGTGCTGGAGGGGCCGGTCAACACTCTTTTTAATCTGAGGTGTCAATCCTATCTGGGCTCCGCCTACCCATCAGTAATGAATACTGTGTCTCTCTTCCTTCCTTCGCTGAAAAGGATTTTACAGGTAAGTTCTTACCAAAATCAGTCTTTTCTCAAATTTTGGAAGAAAAAAATGCATCTTATAGTCCGAAAAATATGGTACTTTATTTAGCTCTGTTTTTTGTGAAAACAAGTTCACCTTTAATAAAAAAAATATATATACACATATATTATTTTTATTTTTTAGCCTGCAAACCTTTCTACTGGATGGTAACTACCTCCAAACGCTACCTGATGAACTGGGAAGCTTGAGCCAACTCGGCTACTATGGGTCTGTCCTTCAACGAGTTCACAGAAATCCCAGAAGTATTAGAGAAAATGGCTGCCATGGACAAACTGTGCATGCCGGGAAACTCTCTGCAGGTGGTTGACTTGAAGACTCTCAGAAGAATGCAGCAAGTCAAACATGTGATCTGAGGTGTGAAAAAATAAATGTATTTAATTCAAAGATAATTCCATTGTCGGAACATTTTATCATTTGTACATTTAGATCGGCCTCTAGGTTGGTGAAATAGGGCTATTTAAACACAACTCAACTTCTCTCCGCATGCTGTTCACTCTGTACTGACATTTTAGAACGTCAGTGCAGAGTAAAGATTGGAGCGCCTGGACGTTTATAGTTTGTGTTGTATAGAAGTATTTAAAAATGGACATAAGGATAGCATAGTATGCCAATGTCGATTAAAAATCTACCTTTTATTTATGAAAAACTATTTTAAATAACTTCTGCTGACGCCTGCCTCGGAGTTACACTAGAATATGAACCAAAATGTAAATCGTAATCGATCCCCTTTAAACCCTCTCAACATATGACCTACTATTACATCATCTGTTGGCTTTCTGTCTGCAACGCAAGGTCATGAGCTTACATCATTCCTGGCAAATATTGGCTGTTATACGGCCATCATCTGCCTCTTAACAGCAATGGATTGAACAGAGCTTTGCCCACTTCTACTACCCATTTAAATGACACTGATGATCTCGGACAATGGCGTTTACGGTGCATCGTCTAGGGGCATTCATTGATAGTAATTTTCGCTATATTTTGTAAGACTGTGGTGCTTATAAGAAATACTGCAATATCACAGGTTTCAGTCCCCTACGTGGACTACAAAATTCATGTAAAAGAGAAAAAACAATTTTTACGCATATAACTAAATAAAGCGTTGTATCGCTACACTTTGCCCCCATTACAATAACAGAAATAAAAATCTCTATATATGCTATCGCCATGTCTGTAAAAGTTTGACTCACAAAATATATAATTTAACTGATCAATTTAACGTAAGAAAAGATTGAAATGCCAGAATTGCAGTTTTCTGGTGTCTGCAATTCCACAAAAAATGCAATAAGAAGCTCCATGTATCGACGTACTTGTTTTGACTTGAAGAATCATTTTGACAAGTGGTTTTAGAGGGTTGCAGAACATGTATGAACCTGTGTTAAAGAAGTCATTGGTAAATCTGTTTTTTTTGGGGGGTGAGAGGCGCAATTGTTAATGCTACCCTAGTTTATGAAGCATCTGGGTGTGCACAGTTAACTCTGTTCTGGGGAAAAAGTCAAGTTGTACTAAAATCTTTTGAGATCCATTCTCAAATTGCAGTGTGTGAGCAGAGAATGTTCTCCTTTCGGACAAACTTCTGGATACTGTCAGTTTTCTTGAAAAACCACATGGATTGAATGCCAGGGTTTTTGTTTACAGCAGTATGTTTTTCCACCTTGTTTGGGGTTACAAAAACCTGCCACCTGAAGGACCAGTTTTAGTGACGGTCTGTCTTACATTTTGTACAGTCTGCACATGCCGTAGAGGCGTTGATCTTCCCCACTCCCTGGATTAGGCTTTCCATCGGCGGTAGCACTCGCAGTGTTGCATGGTGTATGGGACTCCGGGGAAATTAAATTGTCTGCTATTCTCAGATACACGCAGGAATGTTTTCTCCGTTTCTAGTTGGGCATCATTTGAAACGCTATCAGCAGCACACAACGTGAACTCATTAGATCAGCGCTCTATTTGCTATTTCTGCTTTTCGTATGTGAATTAAGATTTGGCCACCTACCCCTTACTAGCACCAGAATTATGCTACAGATGCCGTTATTACAGAACAACGTATTTTTAAGTCTTACTCGCCTTTTGTTTTTTTTGTTTTTGTTTTTTTTCTCTTCAACATTAGATTGCTATTTTGAAATGTTAAAGTCTAGTTGTGATCAAGCTTCCAAGAGTGATTTTCGTAATTCCGACTGCCTTTGTTCTCTCCTTTGGTGTGCATATACTATGGCTAATGAAAGTTGCTCCGTACTTTTTTTTTTTTTCCCCCCATTTTTGTAGGTAGATGGAGCCTAATGAAATTACAACTTCTTCAACTTTACAATGTATTTTTAATTCTACATTTTTATTGAGATGTCCATCCAGTGACTGAAAACCTACTGTATACAGTTTATTACAGATAATCCACAAAGAAGAAAAGCCGAAAAAACCTCCAATATTCAAATAATGGATAATTATTTATTTCAAAATGCAAAAAAACCTTAGGGAGGGGTGGGAACAAAATACCAAAAGAAGGGGCAACACGAGGGACCAATTGCACATATATATTGCACATAAATGTAGACTGGCCAATATAAATGTAATATCAAAGAAACTAACAAATAAAATGCTAGTGTGCAATCATTACCTTAAGCCCGCAATATGCAATGTCCCTAGGATGCACCCAGCCCCGACGCGAGTTTTGGCGTCAGCCTTCGTCACCCCCTTTGGGTGTATTCTGAGCAAATTTTCATATGTATTTTTTCTATAGTGACATATACCAGTACAGTCATGGCCAAAAGTTTTGAGAATGACACAAATATTATATTTTCACATGATCTGCTGCCCTCTGGTTTTTATGTGTGTTTGACAGATGTTTTTATCACAGACAGAAATATAATAATTGCAAACATATGAGTAACAAAAGCTTATATTGACAGTTAGAATGAGTTAATGCAGCAAGTCAATATTTGCAGTGTTGACCCTTCTTCTTCAGGACCTCTGCAATTCTCCCTGGCATGCTCTCAATCAACTTCTGGACCAAATCCTGACTGATAGCAGTCCATTCTTGCACAATCAATGCTTTCATTTTGTCAGAATTTTTAGGTTTTTGTTTGTCCACCCGTCTCTTGATGATTGACCACAAGTTCTCAATGGGATTAAGATCTGGGGAGTTTCCTGGCCATGGACCCAAAATCTCTATGTTTTGTTCCCTGAGCCATTTAGTTATCACCTTTGCTTTATGGCAAGGTGCTCCATCATGCTGGAAAAGGCATTGTTGATTGCCAAACTGCTCTTGGAGGGTTGGGAGAAGTTGCTCTTGGAGGACATTCTGGTACCATTCTTTATTCATGGCTGTGTTTTAAGGCAAGACTGTGAGAGAGTCGATTCCCTTGGCTGAGAAGCAACCCACATATGAATGGTTTCAGGATGCTTAATAGTTGGCATGAGACAAGACTGGTGGTAGCGCTCACCTTGTCTTCTCCTAATGAGGCGTTTTCCTGATGTCCCAAACAATCGAAAAGGGGATTCATCAGAGAAAATAACTTTACTCCAGTCCTCAGCAGTCCACTGCCTGTACCTTTTGCAGAATATAAGTCTGTCCATGATGTTTTTTCTGGAGAGAAGTGGCTTCTTTGCTGCCCTCCTTGAGACCAGGCCTTGCTCCAAAAGTCTCCGCCTCACAGTGCGTGCAGATGCACTCACACCTGCCTGCTGCCATTCCTGAGCAAGCTCTGCACTGCTGGTAGCCCGATCCCATAGCTGAAACACTTTTAAGAGACGGTCCTGGCGCTTGCTGGTCTTTCTTGGGCGCCCCGGAGCCTTTTTGGCAACAATGGAACCTCTCTCCTTGAAGTTCTTGATGATGCGATAGATTGTTGACTGAGGTGCAATCTTTCTAGCTGCGATACTCTTCCCTGTTAGGCCATTTTTGTGCATTGCAATGATGACTGCACGTGTTTCTTTAGAGATAACCATGGTTAACAGAAGAGAAACAATGATGCCAAGCACCAGCCTCCTTTTAAAGTGTCCAGTGGTGTCATTCTTACTTAATCATGACAGATTGATCTCCAGCCATGTCCTCATCAACAGCCACACCTGTGTTAATGGAGCAATCACTGAAAAGAGGTTAGCTGGTCCTTTTAAGGCAGGGCTGCAATGATGTTGAGATGTGTTTTGGGGGATAAAGTTCATTTTCTAGCCAAATATTGACTTTGTAAGTAATTGCTGTTAAGCTGATCACTCTTTATAACATTCTGGAGTATATGCAAATTGCCATTAGAAAAAGTGAAGCAGTAGACTTTGTAAAAATTAATATTTGTGTCATTCTCAAAACTTTTGGCCATGACTGTACTTGGTTTGTGTTATTTGCCATTGAGCGCACACATCTGAATTAAGTCCTTATTAGTAATCTAAGTATATGCCTCATTACCTTATTTGTTTGTATTGCTGCTCACCTTAGCCCTCCCTTTGAATTATCTGCTGCACTTGCACTTTTTATTTATATATTACATGGGTATAATATTTGCATACTAACATTTTATTTATTTGTAACTTTCTTTGATATTACATTTATATTGGCCAGTCTACATTTATGTGCAATATATATGTGCAATTTAACCCTGTATTGCCCCTTCTATTGGTATTTTGTTCCCACCCCTCCCTAAGGTTTTTTGTATTTTGAAATAAATAATTATCTATTATTTGAATATTGGACTTTTTTTTTTCTTCGTTGTGGATTATTTTAATTTCCGAATTGTCCATTAGTGCACTGATAGGGTTGACTGAAGTTAATCATACTATTTATACTATCATTTTTTATTTATGTGCACCTTTGCCTTGGAATTTTGTTGAGTTTCTTACAGATGACTGATATGGGTAAAGGATTTTTTTTTTTTTTTTATATTACAAAGGCCTCCCATATGCAAAAAGTTGTATGCTTGGTGCATATGTCTAGAATCTGCAAAGTACAATTAAGCATAGCCATACGGCTCTATTCACCCAACAGAGGCTTAAAGCGTTCTTTGTATACTGTCCTGATGGATGGCGGTATATATGGCCATACATTGGGTGATTTTGGATTACAATGTGGTCTCACATTGATGTAGAGATTAGTGCTGTTTGCTAATCCATTTTTGCACACAAATTGGACTGCTTTGGCCTGATGTTGGGAAACACATGGATGTCCTGGTGCTCACTGTGTATGACGGTCTTGACCAAATGTTAACGTTTTTGAATTTTGTGGTTCTACGTTTACCTGGTGTAAGTGCTTTTTTTATTACTGTTGTGGTCAGGTTGAATGAAATCAAAAGCTTGTTGGTAGATGAAGTGGACTTTCTGCTTCATGTGACCCAGCTGGATCTTCGGGATAACAAGATGTCAGATCTTGATGTAACTTCTTTAAGCAACCTAGAAGTCCTGCACTGTGAGAGGAACCATCTGACCTCCCTTAAAATAAGTGGCTACTATCTGAAGGCTCTTTACACGTCATCTAATGGTAAGTGAGTGTATTACCCCTCTAAAAGCCAGCATCCTACTCCTCCTTTATTGGCACTTTACAGAGAGGTCTGTAGATCTTTGTAATCATTTGTGATGATTAGCCAGAGCCAAAACCGTGCACCATTTTAATTCAAAGTGTGCAGTCCAGGGCCTCATTCAGCAATTTATTTTTTTTTGGTGCCGGTAAAGTCTTGTAAGTTATTCCTGGCCTGTTCAGTTCAACTTAGGCAGATGGAGAAAATCGTCCACAAACAGATTTGGCGAGTGTTAAAACTTGCCATAAATTAGAAATTTTGTAAAAAAGAGATTTGGGCAATTTTTACACAAACCATTGGCCCTTTTTTTTTTTTTTTGCCAGACTAAAAAAACATAACGGATACCCAATCCATGGTAGATATATGAACATTGATCTGCTGCATTGGATTTTTTTAGGGCGTTGATTTTGGGTGTTTATCGAATAGTCTTCCATGTAGAATGACAGAGATGCATCCAATTAATGGAAGTCCGTGCAAGGAAAAAAAAAAGCGCACAAATTTGAATTGGTCATTTAGTTTAATATTTTCTTCACTGCCCATCAAATAGTCTTGGGTTTGTATTTTTTTGTCTGACTACAGTTTCTTATAGTCCTTTTTTTGTTTCCCTAGCGCTTATTCGTCTAGCTGTTTATCCGGACCCTTGCAACCTAGCATTCATGGATATTTCCAGGTAAGAAGACCTTAAAATGTATCGGTTACCAGATTTCACAATACAAACTGCATACTACATTATTCTCTTCTTTCAATAGGTCCTGGACCTAATGAGACTGTTGTACTTATTTTAAAAATATATGTCAGAATGTCCTTATAATCTTGGTATTAAAGGGGATATTTGGGAAAATAAAGTAAAACCTCAAAATCTCTGCTGCCTCATCAGTAAGATTCCATTCCTGCTTCCCCTTCTACAGCAGAGTTTGTCTACTTCAGGAGAAAGAGGCACGTGTGATTCTGAAGGTGTGCATTGGCAGCCATAGTTTTGGAGTGGAAGGGGGCTCAGAGGCAGGAAGAGCACGAAGCCAGAATACGCTGAACATATAGCTTGGCAGGGGCTGGCCACACACACCCTTTTCTCAGACTGAATGCATGGAGACTTTACATGGATGTTGGCTGTTACTTGAAGCCAGGAGCCGGTCATGCCCCCTGGTCTGTGACGCAGTGTCTCAAAAAAGAGTGGGACATTAAGAGCAAAACCAGCACCACAATATATAGCAGTTACTATGTTTAGAAATAGAGCAATAGATGTTTGCTTTATTGTTTATAAAAGTATTTCCATGTAAACCCTTTATCCCCCCTGAAGTTCCCCTTTAAAATTAGATTTGAGCCCAGCTGAAGAGTGAGAGCTTATGTGTATTCAGTCTCTCTCCCTGCAGCTTGACTGACGCCTGCAGCTTGTACTGAACTGTATAAGATTTCAGCAGCAGTCAGGATGGCACTGAGGATCTGGCAATTAGGCTTGATTGTCAGAGATTGAGTTTAAACTTTCAATATTTATTACACCATCATTCTGACCTGGATAATTTAAAGAAGCACACCTCCCATCAAAGTTTTTATCCTCTTAATATATTGCAGCCATCATATTACATAGCACTATGTACTTACAATTGCTGATTTTGCCTTTCTCCCCAGCTAATTCTTTTTTCCATTAGGTCTATGACATCACATGATTAATAACTGACTAGCTGAATCCTTCTGAGCTCTGTGTAGAAACAGGAGGTCAATTTTCTCTGCACAAGTTGAGTCACTGCAAAAGTCTGACAGAGGGGAGGAGCAGAACAGCTGGGTCAGGGGTTGAAGAGGGGGAAGATAAATGCTTGGACAAGAGACTTCCTGTTTCTTCACAGAGCACTTACAAAGAGAAGAATTATCTGGGTAGAAAGGCAAAATGAGTAATTGTAAGTACACAGTGCTATATAATAAGATTGCAATATATTAAGAGGATAAAAACTTTGGGAGTGCCTCTCTAAAGTACATGCACCATCCTCATCAGGTCTAAGAGAGCTGTATAATAATCTGTGCAGTTTATATTTTGAAAGCTGACAAATCTACTTTAAATAACTGGCTCCTTGATGTAACTTTCTTTCTGTTGTTGTTGATTGCGTAGTTCCATTAATGGTTTTGTTAACTGCTGAAACGTGTGTTATACTAGCTCACTGGAGATATGTCGGGTTTAAATGCCATCTATCATTGAATGTAGTTGACCAGAGCATTGGTTACTTCTGCTCGCCCTAGAATGTATGGTCTCATTGACCGCAAAAGTCAGGTTAAGTGCATTATGTAAAATTAGCACTGTCTCAGTGGAATACCGGGTGTGTTTGATTTTCTTTAACAGTGTATTTATTCTGAGAAATTTGGTTACTGTAAGTTAATTAGCTTGGAACAAGAGCAAAATGTGTAGAAAGGCCAAGAGCCACTTGGCAAGCTGTTCTTCTTGTGTAGGAGTGTTACGTGGTTCTACAACACTTTTATTATTCACATATTTAATAACTAATATGGGTGAATGGGTGAAATGATCCTCTCGTGCTTGAGCCTTGGTAATGTTTCTTCTCGTGGGGAGTACATTTCATTAAGGTCTGAAATTGACCTTTTTGAGGGATTTGTGAAGAAATAAACGACCAATATTGAATTGATAAAAAAAAAAGTTGAGTCAATGAAATTTTTGTGTAGGTCTATTATTTTTGGGTTGTCTCTGCAGAGTCGCATTATGGCCTTCCAGTTAAATAGCAACCTTGTTGTTGCCTGTCTCCTGTGATATAGAGGGGAGGTCCTGAGTTGATCTCCCCTTTTATAATGACCTTATGCACTACATGACATGGGATTGTCAGGTACAACCCCACTGTGGATTTTTCAGATGAATTATGGTTTGCCAGCATGGTTTACTGTTTCCAATTTGCTATCATGTTTTCTACAGGAATTGCCTAGAATGCCTACCTGATTGGGTTTGTGAGAGCAAAAACCTTGAGGTCCTGGATGTCGGCCATAATCACCTGACTGAACTTCCTGCCCGGTGAGTGTTCTTCATGTCTTGCAGGCTTAGATAATAAGCCTTTGTTGTTCTCGCTATTTTCCAACATTGGACAACACTGTCAAGGATGAAGAATTTCCAGTGTCACTCTCCAAATGGGATAAAAGGCTTCTTTATTAAAAACGAGGAATAAACTCCAATACGTGTGCAGGAAAGGGCGTTTCGCACTTGGTAGTGCTCCGTTCCATAGCAGCACTAGTAAGTGTGAAACATCCCCTGCACGTGTATTGCAGTTTTTCCCTGGCGTGTAACCTCGCTTTTAACATGATGTAATAAAGAAGCGTTTATCACATTTGAAGAGTGACACTGGAAACTTTTTGTCCTTGGAACAAATGTTTCTCAAGGCTGAGCACCTCTTCATGGACTTAGATAGTACAACCTGTATACAGAGAACGTACTCTCCATTGGACCATAGAAGCCAAAGGGATTCAAGATAGTGTTATGTCCCTCCTTCCCTCTTTTTTTGTGACTTGGATGACAAACTGGTTACACTCTAGGGATGAGTTCACACATTATGATTAAAATTTCATTTTTTTCCATTGATTTGCAAAATTGTGCTTTTTGACCATGATTTGTGAAGTGAGGATTTTCCAATTTCCTGGTATGGTGGCCTCACTTCCTTGGCATATTACAGAAGGTATTTAAATGCAGCCAAACTTAAAGGGAATCTGTCACCCCAAAAATGCCATATCAAGTAAAGATATGGCTGAATAGTGCGTCCCATAACTAAGCTAACGGTGGGTATCATACATCATGATACCCCCGTTTTCATAGCAAAATACCTTTTTAAAGTTGATGATTGTACGTGTCAATCACTGCAGTCAGGTCAGGAGGGCGGCGGTTATTCGCTTCCTCCCCCCCGCTCCTCCACTTCTTCACGTAACGCTATCTGTGAATATCACAGACAGCGTAATGCTTCCGCGATTGCGCGGTGAAGCAGGGCCCCGGCGCGTGTGCAGTCTTCTTTGCCCAGCAGTGGGCAAAGCATAAAATGACTACAGCGCATGCGCTAGTCTTTCCTTGCCCCGTCCGTCCAAGGCAAGCAGTAATTTCCGGGGCAAGGAAAGACTAGCGCATGCGCTGTAGTCATTTTATGCTTTGCCCACTGTTGGGCAAAGCATACTGCGCATGCGCCGGGCACGATTTTGAATTGCGCAATGGCGGGAACCTAACGCCGTCTGTGGTATTCACAGACGGCAATACGCAACAAATGACGAGGAGCGGGGGAGGACATGAAAACCGCCGCCCTCCTGACCTGACTGCAGTGATTGACACGTACAATCACCAACTTTAAAAAGGTATTTTGCTATGAAAACGGGGGTATCATGATATATGATACCCACCGTTAGCTTAGTTATGGGACGCTCTATTCAGCCATATCTTTACTTGATATGGCATTTTTGGGGTGACAGATTCACTTTAATTGGCATAAGAAATGTTTGTGTTTGCATTTTAGACTCTGAAAAAGTGGTTGGTTAAAGAGTAACTGTTTTACTTTTTATTTCATACATCAGTGGTACACCTGAAAATATACAGCTCTGCTGCAATATTTCTTATCAGAGAATTTTTTTTTCATAGATTGATCTTTAACGCCATTCAGAGAGAAAATTATTATTCAGTGAAGACAGACTTTCACATTACTGAAAGAGACTCTTCTAAGCACCCATTGTCCTCCTCTATCTCAGAAATGGGAAAGTCCGTCTTCACGGAATAGAACATTTATCCATGAATTAAGAATGAAAATGAATCCAAGAGATGACAGATTTCTGATTTAGATATGTTACCATTTTGAAGGCCTCAGTGTTTTTGCATCAGAGTTTGTATGCCAAAGCCAGGAGTGGAACTTGGAGAAAAAGTACAATTAAAAGACGATACCCGGTCTGTTGTTTGGAGACGCCACCGCTTTTGGCATACAAATACTGATGTGTGAATGAGGCCTTAGGGTCCTATTTCACAGATGATAATCTGACGGTGACTACTTCGAGCACTGCTCTCTCTCATAAAAGCCAATTGCTGGACGTTAATGACCATTTTTAGCCATCCATGATCAAGAGGGGCATGTAGATTGCACGGCCTGGAAGAAAAGTGAGGTGCCATTCTAATCGGCCACACCACAAAGAAAATGTAGGAAGTGATCAAATTGTATTGATTAAAACGTTGGCTAAGCCCTCATACAGCTTCTATATATTGTAGGGTTTAACGTGTCTTCTAAGAAACAATATGGCTGTAAGAGGCGTCTACATATACCAATGTAGATTCAGAATTATTCCCTGATCTCATGACAATAATTGCCCTGTAAATACGGTAAATGAAATTCTGAATTTAATTAAATTGCTGATCGTGCATGTATAAAAATCCTAATATATGGCTGTTTACCCTAGAAAGAAACTAAATGTAAACTGACTGCTGGAGTCCATTGTCTTTTAACTGGCTGCAACCAGCCTGGTCCTGTAGCTTCATTACCCACAGATAATGCTCACATGCACAGACGTGGTTCTTGGCTGTCACATTCTTCCCAGCAATGATCCTGTTAATCTTCATAGGATCAGTATTGGGCGGATTGGTGCCTAAGCCTACACTACAACACTGGGGGAATTTTACACATTTCCATGATCTGCTTGTACTGCCGTGATTCCTGGCAGGCTGTATGTAAAACAGGATTACAATATGCTAGACTTAATGTATATGATATGAATCTAGTGATTTTGCTGTATGAAGAGGTAGGTACTTGGGTCTATTAGCTTCTACAAGTTTTATGTTTACTTTTGAAGAAAAATGGTTGTTGCTTAAAGGGGTTTTCTGGTATGTCTACTTATTCCTTATCGGGCTAAGAACTAGCAGGTAGTTGCTAACGTCCGTGCTTGCTGTTCTGCCCAATGCTGGCTTAGAATGGTCATGGACCACCTCTACCGGCAATTATGCTGCTTCTCCTCAACAGAGCAGCTCTTTCTCTTTTGGGCTGGACTGTTGACCGTGTGAGACAGACAACATCATGCTGATTGACAGCCGGCTTATCACAGTTATGCAGTCCGGATCCGGCTATCAATCATCATGACAGCGGAGTCTCAGTTACCGAGGGTAACTGAGACCTTGGAGAACATGATCGGGCCGGTTTTTACGGTCCCCTGTCAAGCGTTCAGCATTGTGCACAAAATGACCGCGATCACATAAAAAGAAAAATTCTCTCTCTGATATGATCTGACATACCAGAGAAGAGAGAAATGGGTTTCCCCAAACCCTTTTTTTTTTTTGTGTCTAACAGCCATGAAACATCCGGGGCAGATACTTGAGCATGTCAATTGAGCACCCGCAATATTCCCCTCTCGATTCCAGCTAATCTTGCGTTCAAAGCTCAAACTGTGCTCCTTCTCTTCCGAGCCCTGCCATGTGCCCAAACAGTAGATTTCCCCACAAACTGGGTATCTGTGTGCTCAAGCGAAAATAGACCACAAAATTTGTTGTGCAATTTTTCCTGTTACCCTTGTGAAAATAAAAAAGTTTGGGTCTAAAGTACATTTTTTTGTGAAAAAAGTTAAATGTTCATTTTTCTTCCACATTGCTTCAGTTCTCGTGAAGCAGCTGAAGGGTTAATAACCGTGAATGTTTTGAACACCTTGAGGGGTGCAGTTTTTAGAATGGTGTCACTTTTCGGTATTTTCTGTCATGTAGTCACACTTCAAATGTGACGTGGTCCCTTGAAAAAAGAAATATTGTAAGTTTTGTTGAAAAAAGAGAAATTGCTGGTCAACTTTTAGATACACTAACCACTGAGGACTCTCAACTCTAAATATTTTTTTTGGTCAACTTTTAAGCCTTCTAACTTCCTAGCAAAAAAAATGGTTTCCGAAGTTGTGCTGATGTAAAGTAGACATGTGGGAAATGTTATTTATTACCTATTTTGTGACCCATCTCTGATTTAAGGGCACAAAAATTAAATTTGAAATTTGCTAAATTTATAAAAAATTTTGCCAAATTTTTTTTTTTTCATAAACACAAGTCACAAATGTTACCATGATCATGACGTATAATGTGTCCCGAAACAACAATCTCCGAACCAGTGGGATCCGTCGAAGCATTCCAGAGTCACCACATAAAGTGACAGTGGTCAGAATTGTAAAATTTGGCTTGGTCGTTAAGGTCAAAATTGGCTCGGTCTCTAAGGGTATGTGTCCACGGTCCAGATTACTTCAGGATTTGCTGCGGATTGGACGCTGCTTACAGCCGTAGCGTCTAATCCGCAACGTCCAGATGTTACAGCATAGTGGAGGGGATTTTATGAAATCCCATCTCCACTATGCGTACAAACATGCGGGTGTCAGACATGCGGGGCGTCTTTCCAGACCGCAGCATGTCTATTTACCTTGCGGAGACGCTCAGTCTCCACAAGATAAATAACAGTCTATGTATAGGATGCGGTGATTCCTCATGTGTTCAATGTGTTCACCGCGCGTACAAAAGGGGGCAGCGCTTTGGGCGGAGCGGGGATCCACTGCGTCCAAAGCGCTGCCTATCCGGACCGTGGAAACATAACCTTAGGGTTATCCTGGACTAAATATGTACCAATCAAGTCATGTTGAAATAAGGGTCAATCCTTTCCTTTTTGCGAGAAGATCTTTGCCTCGATGCATCACTGCTGTTTCTCCAGTTTTCTGGAGAATTTGCATTTTTAGTGGCTTTAGTATTTATTTCTGCTGTATTTTAGTCATGTCTTGCGCCACTTTTCAAGTTGTCTTCCTTTGTGAGTCTTTTTATTTTTCCTTTACAACTTTATTTATCCAGATGCTTTAGACATTCATAAAATTCAACTTTTTTTTTTTTTTTTTTTTTTTTTTGTGGCGTATCTTTCTCCAGTCCCATCTCCCTGGGTAAGGTTTCTGGAAGACTTTTCAATTTGGTGCATTTTGAACTTTTTAAAGAATTTGTGACTTGAATCCGAAAGTACCAAAAACTGGTGAAAGACCAAAATAAAAAGCATTTTCGATTTTTCAACAAATTCATGAACAATGTGCACCATGTTGAAGAATTTTGCACAAAAAAGGCAGTAATTACCACAAGACAAAAACAAAATGAGTTGAATAAATCCTTAAATGATCAATTGAGCCCCTTGTAAATCCTTAAATGATCAATTGAGCCCCTTGTATTAAGTTCTTCTTTTTTAAATTTTATTCTTTAGGATATTCTGTGCTCGTGGTTTGCGGAAGTTACTTGCTGGGTATAACAGACTTAATCGTCTTCCGGAGTGTGTAGAACATACCCAACTTGAGATACTCGACGTGCAGCATAACCAACTCCTGGAGCTCCCAGCCAACTTATTGTTGAAGTCAGAGAGGTAACAGAACCTAGAAATGTGCATGTCGTGTCCAACCTTATAATATCAGACATGATGCTTTGTGGATAAAGGGCTTTTACTAGATGTACCCATATGTACTTTCAAGTTGAAGATTAAGCTTCTTTACAGCGTGCAGGTAGCAGCAACTCCTATATCACGGGATCTCAAAGCGTTCTCATTGCTGCACACTGTGAACTTGATGACTAGGGAGGCATGTGATGTGTCCTGCTTAGCTTGTCCTTGTCAGGCGCTGCTTAGCTATTCTTGCATTCTATGATTATACAGTATGTATCAATACCTCCATTCATTCCTAGTATAATTATCTTTTACTATACATTTATTTATAAGCAGACAGCCAGTGGAAAAAGCCAATCTGTTCTAACCCGAATAGGTATGACGCAAAGTATCGCCATTGCCACAATCTGGATAAAACTTCTCTAATCTTTAAAGGCTCTGTCATCAGGCTAACACCTGTCAACTAATAGTATCAAAGAAGCATACGTACTACAATGCAGTTTAATGCCCTTGTGTTTACTACTATAACTTTCTTTTTTCTTCTGTAGACTTTTTCCATTTGTATTTGAAAAAAAAAAAAAAATTCTATTTGCTTATGACTTCCAATATAAAACCATCATGTAAAGTCAGTAACAGACAAATGCACCTGCATTGCATTCACTGACCTATGTGCCTGTGTAAGGGCCCCGTCACACGCTTCAATGTCCCAGCGATCCCACCAACGATCCGATGTAGATGGGATCACTGGGACATCGTTAGCTGATCGCTGGTGATCTGTCACATGGGCAGACTCACCAGCGATCGGGACCAGCGAGCACGCTGGTATCCAGGGTAAACATCGGGTAACTAAGCGCTGCGTGGCGCTTAGTTACCCGATGTGTACCCTGGTTACCAGCTTCTGCTGTACCGCGCTGGGAGCTCACTGATCGTTGGTCTCCCGCTGTCACACGCAGCGATGCGCGCTGGCCAGCGGGACACCAACGATGAAAAAAATGGTCCAGGCCATTCGACGACTATCAGCGATATCCAGCAGGGGGGCCGGTCGTCGCTGTGTGTCACATGTAGCGAGATCGCTGGCTAGGTCGCTGTTGCGTCACAAAATCGGTGACGCTTCAGCGATCTCGCTTAGTGTGACGGGGGCTTTTGGGTATGTTTCCACGGTCAGTAAACGCTGCGGATTGGACCCTGCATACAGCCGCAGCGGCCAGATGTTAAAACATAGTGGATGTGATTTCATGAAATCCCATCTCCACTATGCGTGCAGGGACGTCTCCGGCGGCCCTGCGTATACACACACGTGGCGCGTCCTTTAGACCTCAGCATGTCTATTTATCTTTCACAGACGCTCCGTCTCCAAGATAAATATCACGGTCCAATGTATAGGATGCTGTGATTCCGCATGGTTCAATGAACACTTGCGTAATCACCGTGCGTACAAAAGCCAGCAGCGCTTTGGACGGGAGCGGGCATGTGCTGCGTCCAAAGCGCTGCCGTTCCGGACACTGGAAACATACCCTATAAGGTGCAAAATTTTCCCTACATACCATATTTTTTGGGTTATGTGACGCACCATACCATAAGATGCACCCCCCAGGTATAGATAGCAGAAAGTAGGAAAACATTTTTCCTATTAGTTAAAACTTCCCTGTTGGTGTAGGGTAGAAGGTAGAATAGGGAGATAATAAATCTGTTAGGGTTTCTCTGCATTATGTGTTATACACACAAAGCTCTTCTACATTTACAGACACAAAAAGCTCTGGTGCATGTACATTTACTGGCATGCACACAGCTCTGCTACATGCATATTTGCGCACACTGCTGTAACATGAGCATTTACACTTTACACACAGTTCTGCTATATGTACACTTACACTTGAACACACAGCTCTGCTACATGCAAATGTGCATATAGCAGAGCTGTCTGTGTGTGTGCATGCGTGCGCGCGCTAACTTGCACCAACACATACCCTATATAATACCACATTTTGCCGTTCCTGACGGGACCTGAATAGAGGCTGCACGAGCTGAGAAGCTGCAGGACCTTCTACTCGATTAACTCATTAACCTTTCATGTTATGTTATCTTTCACATGACTTGAAAAGGTTCTAGTGGAAGGTCCTTCAGGTGCTCAACTGGTGCAGCCTCCATTCAGGTTCTGGTAGCTTCCTTTCCAGCTCTGCACCGATTGCATAGATCAGTATACGACAGTAGGAGAGAGGACAGTTCTCTCTGTGATCTGGAAGGAAGCAGTGTCCGCGTTCTCCTCCATCACAGGGAGCTGCCTCCGGACTAATAAAATGCACCCAGTTTTTAGCAGGCGTTTTTAAGTGTGTCTTACAGTCCAAAAAGTACATTATTTGCTGATTATTCTGAAAGCTGAAAACTTCAAAAATAAATGCTAATTAAAATGGTGATTCAGATGACATCTGTAAAACTCCATTTACTGTGCCCACTATGGAGAAACTAAGTGACACATCACTTCGCTGTAAATAACTTTAGTACTTTATGGCGCAGTGACTAAGCATGCGCATCTCTGCGTCTGCAGCACTTTTCTTTCGTGTAACCTCTGGACTGATGACCTGTGATGGTTAGTCCCCTCATCTGCATGTAATCTATAACATGATGGTCTCTGCCTCCACAGCCCCCCTCCTCTAGGTATAAAAACTCTTGACTGATGGGCTCCCATGGTCTCTGCATAATCAGCCCCCTCCTTTGCATGTTTGCTGTAGCATAATGGTCTGTGCCTTCAGCCCCCTCGTCTTGTAATTTGTAGCATGATGGTCTCTGCGTCTGCAGCCACCTCCTCTGCATGTAAACTGAAGCGTGATGGTCTTGGACGGTCAGTGTGTCCACAGCGTCATCCTCTGCATGTAAGCTGTAGCGTGATAATCAATGTTGACCATCTGCGTAAAGCCAATTGGAGACAGTATGACCATTTTATATGTACACTTAAGCTAATTGTTTGCTTTGGTATCTCAATGATCATTCTGAGCATTATTAATTTGTTCTATTTGCTGGATAACTTATCAGCCATGCTTACTGTTCTTGATAGATTAGTAACGACATTGGTATATAATCTTGGCACGTAATTATAATGTGCCAAGAATCTTCTATGCAGGGTACATTGCATTTGTTTTATCTGTCCATTGTAGAGATATTCACATTTGTCTCTTCTGGAACGCACTATGTGAAATCTCTGCTTGCAGTCCAACACTGCGTTTTTCCATAGTCTTCTTTGAGGCGTGTGCACCTCTCTTCTCCATGCCAAATGCTGCAAACCACAGCTCAGTAGCATCTGTTACTGATAGACTGCTAGATCAGCAGCCGAACGATATTCGGCAGCAGCTGGGATAGAGAAGAGAAAGCTCATGCCCAGAGAAGACTGTCTGAAAACCCATTTGGACTGCTAGCAGAGATTTCACATAGTGCTCTTCAGAAGGAAAAAAAAACTGAACAACTAACAATCGAATGACGTAGAACAAAACTGAAAACGGCGACCGAATCGGGCACTCAGGGATTTTTTTTTTTGCTGTGTGTTTCCGTGCAGCAGACAATCTGTGTTGAGAACATGAGTGGTCCTTTTTAATTCCGCACCTTCATGCTGCAGCCTAGAGTGATGAATTGTACTTTTGAGACACGTGACTTATTTATGCAGTTAATGTTTGTTTGATGGGAATACCCAGTTGACGTCCTCTAGCTGTCCTTATCTAATTCGCTACCCCAAGTTGTTTTAAATTTATATATATATATATATATATATATATATATATATATTATAGGGGTTGGACAAAATAATGTAAACACCTGGAAACATCAACAAAAGCTAGTTTAATATGGTGTAGGTCACCTTTTGCGGCGATTACAGCCTCAATTCTCCGAGGAATGGATTCATACAAGGTGTGAATTGTTTCCAAAGGAATTTTAGCCCATTCTTCAGTTAAAACACCCCCCAGTTCTTTGAGCGACGATGGCGGCGAAAATCGACGCCTAACTTGAATCTCTAAAATCGACCATAAATGCTCAGTTATGTTGAGGTCTGGGGATTGTGGGGGCCAGATGAGATGCTCGACTTCATTAGAATGTTCCTCGTGCCATGCTTTAATGATTCAAGCTGTATGAATTGGTGCATTATCATCCTGAAAGATGGCGTTCCCCTCCGGGAACAGTGCTTGAACCATAGGATGCACTTGGTCGCCCAAAATGCCTAAATAATCGCGGCTGTTAATTCTTCCATGAAGGGATATCATTGGGCCGGCGGATCTCCACGAAATAGCACCCCAGATCATCACAGAACCTCCGCCATGTTTTACGGTTGGGAGAATGCAGTCTGGATGGAATGCTTCTTTCGGCTGTCTCCAAACGTACACGCGGCCGGAGGTCGGAAATGGGGTAAACGATGATTCGTCTGAGAATATCACATATTTCCGCTGCTCGAGGGACCAATTCTGGAGGGTTCTTCACCACTCTAAACGCTTGGAAACATTTGTCATTGAGAGCAGCGGTTTTCGAATTGCAGCTCTTCCGTGGAATCCATATTTGTTCAGCTTCCGACGAACAGTTTTCGTGGAAACTGGGTTCTGTAGGTATTCATTGAGTTCAGCAGTGATTTTCGGAGCCGTGGTCTTGCGATCCTCTCTCACAATTTGCTTTAGAGTCCGACGGTCTCTCTCAGTCAACTTCGACTTTTGGCCGGACCTGTGCTTTGCTGCGGACGTTTTTCCTTCTCTTTCAAACGCAGTCATTACTTTGGAGACAGTACCTCTTGACACGCCAAGCATTCGGGCACTTACGGTTACACTAGCACCTGCCATACCAGCACCAACAATTTGGCCTCTTTGAAAATCCGAGAGGTCTGCCATTGGTATCACGTTCTCATCAATGCTCTTCCAATTATGCAAAACAAACAGTTAATTTACATACACATATCACATAACACAAATAATCAATTACAAAACATTACCATATGTCACGGTTTGCATTTTAACATGTTCGAAGATTACGATGCCAAAACGTTAAGTGTTTCCATTATTTTGTCCAACCCCTGTCTGTGTGTATATGTGTGTGTGTGTGTGTATATATATATATGACAATTGTAACTGCCGTTACCTGCACTGCAGAGCGGTTCTGACATACTTTCCTTGCGTACTTGTAAAAGATGAGAATTTACTAATGCTTGTTGACCACCATGGAGGAGATGTCCACTTCTGAAAACATTTTCTACAAATTTTCCCTCCTTGGTCACACTTCACTTTGTACTCTACTCTACTGCTGCTGACTGCAGATTAACTTTATGTTGATGTCCTACTATGTGTTGTATTGGTTGTGGGACTTCCAGTCTTCTCCTCTCCCCCAATTCCCTCCTCGTGTAGCAGCTAATTGGCACACACTCACATTGTAAGCCTTCAGGACACTGTGTTCCTTTACACTGTTTGAAGCAATATCAATGTTCAGTGTTACGTTGTGGATTTGATAATTCAATGTTCCTGTGTGCAGGAGTTCTGGCTCTGGTATTGTGTGAACCAGCTGAGGTTATTGCTGTACACTCCACTAAGGAAGGTTCTATGTCCAACTCTTCCTTCACGATAGCTGCAGTCAGCCATAATTGCTTGGCACCAGCCCTCCTGTTTTGGAAAACTTCAGAACTTGCTTGTGCAAACCGGCCAGCCTAGATCTCTCCTTTCAGTGCACTCATTGACTTAGCTGTTCAGAGCTCCACGTGATTCTCATTTTATACAGCAAGTTCCAACAAGCTGTTGAGAAGTACTGCTGAAAAGTAATTGCTTTACATCTTTAACTCATGCCTAGCTGAAACAGTTGCCCATGTCACCAAAGCATTTTTCATTCATGTGTGGTTCTTTCTTTCTACCTTCTGCTATTTTCTGAAAAGGTCCAGTTTTTTTTCACTCTTACCAACCTGTTTAATAATTATATCCTAACTATTCTCAGCCACTACCATATCAGTTATTAAAATATTTGCTTTTCTCTTTCAAGTTTTGCCCTTAACATTTTCCACTTTTATGTTCCTTGAGCAGCTTACGATGCTTGAATGCTTCAGCCAACAATCTTGAAGTGCTTCCTGCTGCTAGTCTGTCGGAAGAATCGCCGAGCTTGCTGCAAGAATTATACGTGACTTATAATAACCTTACTGATAAATGTGTGCCTCTATTAACGGGACATCCCCACTGAAGATACTGCACATGGCCTTCAATCATCTACAGACCTTTCCTGCAAGGTAGGTCCCGCTAGTGAAATGTATAGATCTGTAGCTCATGTTCAGATGCAATGTACGAGCCTGACATGCCTCAAGATTATCTCAGTGGGTTTGAGATTTAATCCCCCCACCTTGCATATTAGACGAACGTCGGCCAGACCCACCATTGTAGAGAGTTCGGCCAACAGTCTAATGTGTATGGCTGCCCCGACAGAGGATTGTCAGTGGAAATAAGGATTCGACATGTCCAATTTCGGGCTCCTGGTTCGTTCTCTCTAATATATAAAGCACCTGCAGAGTTGTTTGGCATCTGCTCTCTTATCGAGAATACAATAGCGCTCAGAAGTCGGGCAAGGTAGTTTATCAGGCTATTTTAAAATTTATGGCGGTCTTTAGGTTTAGATTGTAGTGTTGCATCGCTGAATCTCATCTAATGGCAAATGATAATGGTCAATGAGGTTGTGAAATACCATGATGAAACTGTCGCAAAAGAATCCAGTGCCTTTTCAATTTTGGACACCTGCAACTTTGCTCCCATACAATCCACTGTAAGTCACGTGCAACTTGTGACTTTCATGTGGTCTGTATTTTATTTATGAGAAATGAACAAGTGTACACATTCCCATTTTTCATGTATCTGTTAACAAACTAGATCTAAGTTCCTGTGTTTATCTTTATTTTTTTTTTTTATTCTCCAGTAAAATGGCCAAACTGGAGGAACTGGAAGAGATAGATATCAGTGGGAACAAGCTGAAAGCCATTCCAACCACCATCATGAACTGCAGACGTATGCATACTGTTATTGCCCACTCCAATTGCTTGGAAGTCTTCCCTGAAGTTATGCAACTCACAGAGATCAAGGTAAGTGATGTTTGTCTATGTCAGAACTTGATGACGTAGCTTTTCTAGGTGTGCTGCTCCCAATATCCACCGTATTCAGTACTATTTGGTATGATCTATTCTGTCAACTCTGCAGTACTTGCCTTTATTCTCCACATATATTCGTAAGTCTTCTTTCCACTAGATGACTCTAAAAAATTGGACAAGTAGCAAGTAAGTGATTTCATGGTGAATGCAGAACTTCAGGTTATCTTTGCTATATTAAAAAAAAAAAAAAAAACTTGTCGCCAAGAAAAACCTTAAAAAAGGTTGTCACGTTTCGAAAACTCCTTTTAAGGATATTTTCAGTTGGGCTATGTTGACTTTACAATTGGGGCACACGTCTGTAACTCTGTTGGGGCTTCTATCTGAAACCCTGAAGAACCAGGATTCTGATGGGACCTCCAACAGAGCTATTCAAGATGCAGAATATGTATAGAATCACTGCACACGTTTGGAGGCGTATATCATGCTTAATTGAATATTTATTTGACACTTGATATGAAAAAAAGAAGGAATTTTTTAGGACGACTGACTGACGTTTCGGCCAACGCAGTGGCCTTTATCAAAAAGTCGCTGAAAAAGACAAAGAATGATGGTCAATAATATACATTATATTACAGTATTTACAATATTTACACAAGTAGAATATAACATCCATGGGAATTCTGCGTCATGTTAAATCATTGATAGATACAATGGGGAAAAAAAGAGAGACTGCCCAGGATTTATAAAACAGAGAGAACAGAGAAATCATATGCATAATGACGAAAAGAAAGGTCACCAAATAGAGATATACAGGGATTGCACAGTACAACAATGGCACAATAATGGCAATATACGTAGTAACATACCCTTTGGATATAGGCGTATCAGAGATCATATATCAAGTGCTATTTTTCAGTTATCTTAGCATACGGTATGTCCTGCATATGAAGATGAAAGAAATGTGTAATTAATATACATGTAGAATTGTAACATGTTACAATGATTTTAAGGTGAGGATGTCCATACACCATTGTGCCATGTTCAGTAACATATCTATCTAATGAAGTAGAGGTGTGGAGCCGTGGCAAGAGAGGTAGTGATTGTATGGAAACAAATATTGATACCCGATAGGTCCTATGTATCACACACTTAGGAATCCACGGGAGGTCCTGGTTTATGAGATCTAAAGCAGGGAAGCGGTGTCCTGCTATTTGCTTGGGGCTGGAAAATGAGGAGAAGCAGTTATATGTAGCAAAGTGAATGGAAAATATATCAGTGGAACTCTTACTTACTAGCATAGGTGATTCAGTATGCTTAGGGCTGAAAAGGGAAAAAAAGGGGGGGCGGTGATAAAATATAATAAAGGCTAGAGTGCAAGTTGTATAACAACAAAAAAGGGGGGGGTTTTAGATACTGGTGCTGCTAAAGTACTCACAAGCATTGGTGGTTCAGTGCGCT
>JARQOD010000006.1:241055049-241102561 GCA_033576555.1 Oophaga sylvatica | reverse complement strand
CCGTGGTGTCTTATGAGGAGAGGAGCGGTCTGAGGAGCCCAGGAGCCTGTGTAATGGCCGCCACAGTGAGGGAGTCGCAGGAGAAACGCCAGAGCGCGCGTCTTCCTGCTCAAAAGACCGGGAATAGATAGGCCACGCCCCCTGCTAGCTCAAATATTGAGCGCGAACTCCCCCGCTCCTGCTCCCTCTCTGTCCTGCAGCTAACTGCCTGCGGACAAAAGATCACCACATCTACAATGTAACAGCGCTGTCACAGCAGCGCTGAAGCATACTGACATACAGTAGAAGCGCTGTCACCGCAGCGCTGAAGCACTCACACATTATTATAATAAAAATTGTGTGGAAAACTCATCAGCTCAGCGCCACAGGGACCCCTAAGGGTTTCTGGCGCTATGCCCATGCTTCCCCCCAGGGCGGGAAGCGCAGTGACCCAGCGTGTGGTTTGCGCCCCCGCCAGGGAAAACTCTCCTCATCCCCCAGGGCCGGCAAGGATTCTGCAGGGACCATTATGTAATTACAGATCCGCCAAGGGAGAGGCTGGTGAAAAACACTGATAAACATGTAATAGCGCTGTCACCGCAGCGCTGAAGCATACTGATATACATGTAATAGCGCTGCCATCAGACGCTAAAGCACTCACACATTAATAATAAAATTTTGTGTGGAGTACTCACCAGCCAAGGCGCCACAGGGACCCTCAGGGGTTTCTGGCGCTATGCCCATGCTTCCCCCAGGGCGAGGAACGCAGTGACCGCACGTGTGGTTTGCGTCCCGCCAGGGAAGCTCTCCTCATCCCCCAGGGCCGGCAAGGATTCTGCAGGGACTTTGAGTAAGTACAGATCCGCCAAGGGAGAGGTTGGGGTACAGCAGCGCTGGTACCCCTGAGACCTCTAGACCAACTAGTGATCCAGGTCTCCTGTCCGAATATAAAATAATAAAATCTTCTGAGGAGCTGCATTAGCAGCGACCATCCTTCTGGACCTCAAATCTTAGACTGGAGCTGAGTAGGAGGAGCCCGAGCTGGAGGGGCCAGCCAGTCAGCACTCTTTTGATCTGAGGTGACATCCTGATCTGGGGCTCCGCCTACCCATCAGTAATGAATACTGTGGCTCTCTTCCTTCCATCTGCAGCTGAAATTAAGAATGCCCGTGAGGCGTTCCGAATTAAATTAGAAAATAAATTGTCACAGAACAATTCCATAGAGGTGTTGTCGGGCATGAAACAGCTAACTGGGTTTAAGGCAAAGTCGGAGCATGGGGAAGTGGATCTGCCCTGGGCTAATGAAATGAATGAGTTTTTCAACAGATTCACCAGCACAAGCACAGTGTCATCAGAAATGGGGGATGGATCCGGGAAAAGATCTGCAGCATTGACATTGGGGGATAAGCTGCCTGCTTTCACTGTCTCCCAAAGCGACGTGAGAAGACAGTTTAGTAGACTTGTTATTGGCAAAGCAGCTGGGCCTGATGGCCTCAGCCCACGTGTCCTCAGAGCATGTGCAAACCAACTGTGTACTGTCTTCCAGCACCTGTTTAACTGGAGCCTTCAATCACAGGGGGTACCAGAACTGTGGAAGACCACCTGCCTGGTGCCGGTTCCTAAGACCACTTTTCCAACTTCCCTACAAGACTATCGTCCAGTGGCCTTAACATCGCATGCTATGAAGTCCTTGGAGAGAATAATACTGGCCTACTTGTGCCCGAGGGTGAGGGCCTACACTGACCCCCTGCAGTTTGCGTACCAGCAGAGATTGGGAGTGGATGATGCTGTAGCGTCTCTGCTACATACAATGCATTCGTTCTTGGACAATGATGGAACTGCAGTGCGTGCCATGTTCTTTGACTTCTCTAGTGCTTTCAATACCCTACAGCCGCTCTTACTACGTAATAAGTTGACTGATATGGCGGTAGCTGAGGGGATGGTGAACTGGATAAGTGACTACCTGACAGACAGACCGCAGTTTGTAAGGATGGGGGAGGTGGTATCTGGCAGTGTACGGAGCAGTGTTGGAGCCCCTCAGGGTACAGTGCTGTCACCCTTCCTCTTCTCATTGTATACAGCTGACTTTCAGTATAAATCTGATTTTTGTCGCCTCCAAAAATTCTCAGATGACTCCGTGATTGTAGGGGGCATTGTGGGGGGGCGGGGTGAGGAGGAATATAGAAGGGTGGTTTCTGACTTTGTGGATTGGTGTCAGACTAACTGTCTAGAACTAAATGTAAAGAAAACCAAGGAGATGGTGATGAGTTATAGAAGGAAAAAGGAGGATTACTTACCGATCACCATTGCTGGCCAGGAGGTGGAGATGGTTGAGAGCTACAAATATTTGGGGGTTCACCTTGACAGTAAACTCGATTGGAGGTGTCATACAGAAAAGGTTTACAAGAAGGGAATGAGCAGACTGTACTTTCTGCGGAAGCTCAGGTCGTTCAATGTGTGCAGCAAAATGCTGGAGATGTTCTACCAGTCCGTTGTAGCAAGCGCCATCTTTTTTGCTATCATTTGCTGGGGCCGTAGTGTGCGAGTAGCTGACGCTAATAAGCTCAACAAACTTATCAAGAAGGCAAGTGCAGCTGTTGGCCTCCATCTTGACTCTTTTGATGAGGTATTGGAGGATAGAATTCAGAAGAAGTGTAGGGCGATAATGAACAAAAATACACACCCCCTATACGAGCTGTTCTTGAAGCAGAAGAGCAAATTCAGCAGCCGTCTAATCCTACTAAGGTGCAAGAAGGAGAAATTCAGGAAATCGTTTGTACCTACTGCTATGGGGAAGTATAATAATTTTCTAAGGGTGGTAGAAAATAATGACTGATGGCTGGTGTACTAATGTCAATTAACATTGTCTTATATACATCTGAACTACACACTTTTATTATTTATTTATTATGTAATGTTGGTATACCTGTGCAAGATTTGTGTCCTAATATTTTATGTACTGCTGTTTGTATTGCTGCTGTAATACTGTAATTTCCCCCCGGGATCAATAAAGTGTATTGTATCGTATCGTATTCCATCAGGTCCAGTGGATTTTTTCCTGCAATTTCTTGATGGCAATATCGGTTTTGTTAGTAGAGAAAGGGGAATTTAATAATTTAATTTATTCTGAGTTTAATTGTGGAAGTTTAACTTTTGAAAGGAATTGATTTATTCCTTTAATATTTGGCTGGGTAGTTTCTTTATCGTCTTTCAGATTGTATAGGGAAGAATTAAATGTAGCAAATTGTTCCGCTATATCTTGCGGGTGTACATACAGTAGTTGATTCCATCTTTGTAGCTGTTTTTGCTCTGACCCAAAGTCTGATATGCCAGATCACCAATGAGGTCGAATTAAGAGATTAGGCCCTGGAATGAGCGCTCGGAGAGAAGAATGCACACCGGTTGTGAGCAAGTCACTTTTCTGTTTATTCACACAACAATGCAGTATTTTATACCATTTACAGCAATGTAACTCATGTAGCCCCCCTGTTACCCAGGTCGTGACTTTTACCATGTACCCAAAACATGTTTTTTCAGACTCTTAAAAACATTGCATATGAGATAAGTATAAAAATCCTTGAATTGGAGACTATAAGGCTTAGACAATATAAAACCAAATTCTAGCAACAGAAGGAAAAAACATTAACCCTTCTATATCAATTTCCCCCTTTTGCAAATGGTATAACCTTTTGCCACAGTCAGTTGGTGTGCACAAAGGAGCTACTGTCTCATAGGTCTAGTACCCATAAGGGGGCTTCCTACCTGCTTTGCCCATCCACCTTTAGTGTGGACACCCACTTCCCCTGTCAACTGTGGTTATCTGGGGTCTATCATACACTAGGGAATGTTCAGCCTTAGATTATTTTTTTACGCATACACTATTCAATAGCTTAGGTAATACATATATAAGCACTTTTAGAGCAATAACCAAAACAATAAAATCTGCATGCGAGTCTGTACAATACCAGAAATCCATCCCACTAGGCCACTAAACCGGTTGGTTGGATTTAAAAAGGAGATTGTGTTACCCCACCAGGAGTCTCTGTTTGCACTGTTGCTTTAACCATTGGTCTCTAAAGGCACTGCCACACTTAGCGATCGCACTAGCGATCACGACAACGACTTAACCTGGTGAGATCACTAGTGCGATCGCTATGTGATCGCTAGTTAGATTCCAAACACAACTCATCAGCGATCTGTGATTCCAAACACATCTCATCAGCGATCTGTATAACGACCTCTGCGGTCGTTGGGAAAACCTAGTCCCACCTGCGATGCTGGTAAAGTCGTTCATAAAGGGTGTCACACTCAGCGATTCAGGCTCACCAGCGGGACACCAACGACCAAAAAACGGCTCAGAACGTTCATAAGCGATCAACGACATCTCAGCAGGGGCCACATCGCTGCTACATGTCACACACAGCTAAGTCGCTAACGAGATCGCTACTGCGTCATAAATGGTGACGCAGTAGCGATCTCGTTAGCGATCTCGCTTGCGATCTCGCTTAGTGTGGCATACCCTTTAGTTCACCTATTTTGTCTATACTTGCCTTGATCTGGAGATTGCAACAGGTGGGACCAATTATTTGACACATTCCTCCTTTTGCTGTCAGGTAATCCAGTACTATAGTATGTTGGTTAGTAACTATTATTAATTGTCTTTGTATAGTATTAGTCTCATTAAGAACCTCAAGAACCTGGAAAATTTGATCATGCAGGTAGTCTGTAGCTTCCTCAAACATATCCCACATTTGTGTTATGAAGGGGTATATTAGCATACCGCTGAATATTTTATTTATTACCATTTCTACTAAATGTGGCCTACCATTTGGACAGGGCTTATTGTCTGCAGCTCTTCTATACAAGATGTGAATTGGGACTGCTGCTTTTACTATGAGGAACTATGAAAATGGCTGGTGTTAGTTTGGCAAGAGTGCAAACCCCTCTTATCTCCGGCCTCACCCACCTGTAGGCACAATGTCCGCAAACTAAGAATACTCCTTCTGGGAGAACACAAATGTGACCAGGGGTCTGTATACATTGGTATAAATTTAAAAGTCCCAACTTCGTTTTATGGGCGCACCAAGTGTTATTCATTTGTTTTCAGTTTATACCAAATGTACATTTACCCCTTTCTTTCCTTACTATTTTACTGCTAGATGTTTTACAGCCTTCAACACCATCTTGGTACACTGTCTCATTAACCTGGGTTCAATCATGAATGTATATACGGAAGCAATTATTGTCCTCTCCACAGGTATTTGTGCCGGTGTGTTGAAGACTGAACCACAATCCATCGTTGGGAATGGGGTCTGAATGAGGGATCCCAGTCCTTCTCTTGGTGACCACATTTCCAACTTCTGAATCATACTCCCGCCACCACATTTGTACCTAAGGTCGCGTTGTATTTAACTAGAACTAGGGATTAGCGACCCATCTGACTATAGCCAATGAGAAACACAACACTGGAAAATAGCGGCGTGTAGTACATTCAACTAGATCAAACAATTACTCAGATACTCAATGGTTAACACCTGGACCAGTAGCCTATGGACAGTCGTAAAAAACAAAAAGCAGAACAAGAAGACCAAGGAAACGACCATATGTCCAACTAAATATTTTATTAATGAAATACAAATTGTAGAGATATGGAATTAAAAGTTTGCTACATATGGAATTAAAAGTTTGCTACAGTATACATCCTTAAAATAGCAATAAGGGTGACTGTATAAGGTTTAATGCATGCCAAACGTTTATATATATATATATATATATATATATATATATATATATATATATATCACATTGTAAGTACCCACAATAGCACAATCGGTGAATAACTCAATATCACAACTAGAATCAATGAAAAAATAAAGTGCCAATGTGCGCATGTAATGTACGTTTTTATATATATCTCTCTGTAAGTATCCACAATCAGTGAATAACTAAATATCTCAACTGGGATCAGTGACAAAATGGTAATAATAAAAGTGCTAATGTGCATATGTAAAAATATCGCTATGTGAAGCCACAGTGCTGGAGCAAAAGTCCAGTGAACAGCTCAATATCACAAATAAAAAAGTAAAGTGCCTATGTGCTTGTGTATATGTGAAACATCACAAGAAAAAACTTCAAAATGTGATACAGCATAAACATAGCATGAAAAAATCATATAATGAATATATAGCATGAAACAATATGAATAAACAAATATGCAAAAAAAGTGTATGTGTACTTGTAATTACACCAAGCGTTATATTGTGGAAACAGATATACCAGAGAGCAGCTGATATGATCAGCACTATAGATTATAAGGCATGCGCCCAGGACATCACTATACCGCTAATAATAAGAACATCATAAAAAGATACATATAATCACTTACGGCTGGTATGTCTCCTGGGAGCCCAACTACACGCCCTCCCCAACGCGCGTTTTGGCACGTTGCCTTCGTCAGGATACATTGGATATCTATAAGCACTTAGCACTTTATAATCACTATCACAACTTTTGTCAAATCTATATTGAAGAGATTTTTTTCTGTGAGTATGATATAATTATTTTGGATAAGTTGACTCACTTTTGAGTGTCATTTTAGATCCGCTTATGTGAGTTTGGACTCTACCACCACAGGTTTTATCAAGTTATTTATACTTATACGTCCGTTGTATTGTCTTTTTTTTGTAAAAATGGGAAAGGTTGGTTCTCGGGGTCAGGCAACTGTTTCAGCATAGCTAGCTGGTCAGAGGGGCTCCAGGGATAATACTTCTGTGTCTGTCTTAATCTAGTCACCCTCCTTGGTCCTGATGTGGATGGTTATCTGTTGGTGGAGGTGCCTTCCTCCTTCTCAGGGCTACGGTCAGCTTCCTCCCCAAAAGTCAAACTCCTCACCTCTGTCTGCTTCTTCTGTCACTATATGTGATCTTGTCCAGGCAGGAGTCAGTGTAATTCACTTAGGTCAAGTTGTAGCACAGGTCACACAAGTATCTCTCCAGTCTGTGTTTGGTTGACCACAATATTTACATCTGTCTTGTCTGGGTCTCTGGTTATACAGAGGTGTGGCAGTCGCAATCATGTGGTGGTCATAGTCTTAGACTTTTATGCATCAAAGCATCCATAATACACCTTCTGTGCTTCTGCACTTTCTCAGCTACAGGGCACCATTTATTCACTTGCTATTTTCTTCCCTTGTCTGTACTATTTTCAAACATCCACACTTTGGCATGTTTGCCTTTTTCAGTATTGGTCCTACGTTTGTCACTGCTTATTTTCCTTCTCTCTCTTACGATCTGTATAGCTATTTTGGAACCCATTGGGTCCCTGACTGCACAAGTTGCCCATGGCTTCAACTTCTTCTCCAGACAGCTCACCTTTCTGCAAATGCCCTCTGTGTGCCTGGACCTTGTCTACAGGCCACACTCTATCAAGTCAGAATGAGCTGTCAAGATGTAGCGGGAAGGCTCTTGTGGCTTTATCACCCGGTAGACCTGTAGGGTGTAATGGGCAGGCTCTTTCAGCTCTCTTACCTGTTAGACCAGCTTACTAACGTAGGAAGGCCCAGGTGTGATAGGCCTCTCACCTACTAGACCAGCCGTGCAGTTAGCTGCCCCCTTTTTTCTGATCCTCAACTAGCTGTACATCCATTCACACAACTAGAAGGTACCAACACACTCTGATGACCAAACAATCGCTTTAAATTTTTCTTCTAAGATAGGCACAATATTTTACTTTCAACTTCCAACTTCAAATTACAATTTTACTTTCCACTTATATACAGCTGCACTGAAATACAGATGACTTGCACGCAGCTCCATCACCCCTACGCTCAGGTACCAGCAGAGATAAGAAGAACTTATAGTATCTCTCACATAGAACAGAAAGAATGCTCAGTTCTCGGCAGTTTCTATATTCATGTCACAGAAGCTCCAAAAACTCCACATGAAACCTTCAGCCCTTGGCACACTACACCCAGGATACCTGTGCACCTTTCATTCATACGCACTCATTCAGGGGTTATTTCCCAGCGATCTGAATCACTCCTCCTGATTCAGCTCAAAGTGAGTTGAATAATGTCCTCTGTCACATACAGTGGACCACACTTAATGGAGCCTTTCATCACTTGGGGACTTATTTGTCCCTTATACTCATTACTCATGTCATTCAGAGGTTCTCGTAAACATACATACAAAAATTCACACAGCCTACCTACTGTACGTGGGAATTAGCACAACTTATGAGGACTGCAGTACTCACTGACACTCTGAGAACGGCCGAAGACAACTGCATAAACATAAAACACAGCCTTATACAATATAACTGCTAATCCAAGATGACCAAAGCAATAAAACTGCACAGAAATTGTCCCAACTCTGCACTACACAACCAGTTAGTGGACATAATACAGATAACGCTTATTATCTTGTGTTACTCTATTATTCAACTCTCATACAAACATAAAAAGACATAAAATCACAAAACTCACTGGTGATGTCGGTTCTTGAACCATGTTTGCAGCCTTTACCCAGAGATATGGAAAGATCCAGAGAGATTGCAAGTACAAAAACAAAAGTGTAAGAATAAGGCTTCTTACCTTGCTGCAACTAGAATTTGTATTTCTAATCTCTCAGGAAATTACCACATATGGATTCCGAATAGGCTGGTTACCATGACCCCACGCTGGGCGCCAAAACTGTTTTAGCGGTTTTTGTTCTGACCCAAAGTCAGATATGCCGGATCACCAGTGAGGCAGAATTAAGAGATTAGGCCCTGAAATAACGAGCACTCGGAGAGAAGAATGCACACTAGTTGTGAGCAAGTCACTTTTCTGTTTATTCACACAAGAATGCAGTATTTTATACCATTTACAGTAATGTAACTCATGCAGCCCCCCCCGTTACCCAGGTCACGATGACTTTACCATGTACCCAAAACATGTTTTTGCAGACTTATAAAAACATTGCATATGAGATGAGAAGTATAAAATCCTTGAATCTGAGACTATAAGACTACGACAATATAAAACATTCTAGAAAATTATTTGATACGTTTTTTCTTAACTTTATTAGTCATAAGCTTAGTCATTTTATGTGATTAATGATTAAGTTTCATGTAATTCATAAGTTTGTCATAATCATCCATGAGCATGGATTTAAGTTCAGCTCTAAGACTTACTATGGCAAGGTGAGGTCTTTTTTCATCAGAAGTTGGTTTTCCACTTCCCTGCTAATCTTTTGGGTGATTTTCTTTAGTTTTACTTTTGTGTTGTGCGTTGAGTTGGATAAGGATCCCAATAAGTACTGCCTTTATGGGCGTTCCAAATAGTACTAAGGAAAATATCTTGAGTAGTATTCTCTTGAAAGTACAATTTACTCGCATTATCTTTTTTTTCTATAGGGTGAGGAGTGAAGCAAAAGAGAATTACATTTCCATGTCTTGACATAGTTATTTGATGCAGATTTTAGACAAATTTTTATGGGAGCATGGTCTGACCAAGAGATGCTACGTATTTGAATCTCTGAATTTTTGAAGAGTGTTTATATTTGTCAGAACCATGTCTATTCTTGAAAATGTCTTGTGATTGTCAGAATAATAAGAATATTCCCTTGATATCTAGCTTAACCCCTGTTCTAACTTCCCTTATTGACAGGTACTCATTATTACGTCTACGCGATCGTGCACGCACACAGGCTGATGCCGACACCGAGCACTAAGTGACAGGAGCGCCCCTGCCACTTTTACTCTCTAACTGCTGATATCGAACTCGATTGCAGCATTCCGGGAGCCGGCAGAGGGATGACAGCCCCTCTGCCCTTAAATCGGCAACACGGGGTCCCAATCGTTGCCATGGTGACCCGATGTCATCATGACGACATCCGGGTCACCAGAGCTAGCAAAGTTGCTAGATCATGCTCGGAGCATAATCAGCAACTTTCTCTGTTAGTCCAGAGATGACAGGTGGCATGGCGTAGGGATGCTTCTGCATCCCCATGCTATGCAAGCGATCAACCTGCAAAAAATGATAGTCTCAAAGTGGGACAAAGTAAAAAGTTAAAAAAATGATTTTTTTTTTAAATAATTGTAAAAATATTTAAATAAAAAATAGAATCAAAAGATATTGTATCCATAAATAAATATTTGTATGAAAAAATATAAACAATAAAAGTACACATTTGTTATCGCCGCCTTGTGAATGACCAGACTTATAAAACTGTTACAGTAGTTAACCCCATTAGTGAACACTATTGTTTTAGTGAAAAAGGCAAAAAACAATGCTTTATCATCATACCGCCGAACAAAAAGTGGAACAAAACACGATAAAGGCAGATATAAAACATGGTACCGCTGAAAACGTCATCTTGTCCCGCAAAAAAACGAGTCGCCATACAGCATTATCATCGAAAAAATAAAAAAGTTATAGCTCGCAGAACAAAAATTATTTTTTATAATTGTTTTTATTGTATAAAAGAGCCAAAACATAAAAAAAAATAAATGAGATATCGCTGTAGGCTTACTGACCCAAAGTATAAAACCGCTTTATCAATTTTACCACACGCTGAACGGTATAAACGCCCCCCCAAAAAGAAATTCAAGAATTGCTGGTTTTTGTTAATTCTGCCTCCCAAAAATCGTAATAAAAAGCGATGAAAAAATGTCATGTGCCCAAAAATGGTACCAATAAAAACGTCAACTCGTCCCGCAAAAAACAAGACCTAACATGACTCTGTGGACCAAAATATGGAAAAATTATAGCTCTCAAAATGTGGTGATGCAAAAAGTCTAAGTTACTTACCGTTAACGGTATTTTTCGAAGTCCATGACAGCACTACAGAGGAGGGGATCCGCCCTTAGGAACAGGAAACCTACAGATATAAAAGGGCGGCACCTCTCCCACACATCAGTTGGATTACAGAGCATAAGAGGACATCAAGGTTAAATGGTATACAGCAAAAAAAAAAATTATGCATCACACAGTAACATTAATCAATTGTTTATTACATGTGGACTACATAAGCGGAAGAAGTGCACATAGAACCCGGGTGGGAATGTAAGGGTGCTGTCATGGACATCGAAAAATACCGTTAACGGTAAGTAACTTAGACTTTATTCGAACGTCCATGACAGCACTACAGAGAGAATTACAGAGAGTAATAACTATTTAGGGAGGGACTACTGCCTGCAGCACCCTTAGTCCGAAAGAAAGGTCTGAGGAAGCACCCAAATCTAATCTATAATGAGTGTAAAACGTGTGTGAGAAGACCACGTAGCTGCCTTACATATCTGGTCAATCGAGACTTCTGCCCTTTCTGCCCATGAAGTCGCCACAGCTCGAGTGGAATGCGCCCTTAGCCTCTCAGGTGGCTGCTTGCCCCTCGAGGTGTATGCCAGAGAAATTGCTTCCCTAATCCATCTGGCCAACGAGCTCTTTGTTAATCTACGGCCTTTGTTAATTCCTTGAAAAGAGACAAACAATGCATTGTCCCTTTCCCAGGGATCAGTGACTGCCAAATATTGCAGCAGACATCTTCTAACATCTAAAGTATGAAGTTTCATCTCTTTTTGATTAGATGGATTAGGGATGAACGAAGGGAGAATAATTTCCTGTGTTCTGTGGAAAGCGGAAGACACCTTAGGTAGGTATGCCGGATCCGGCCTAAGTATTATCCTGTCATTCAGGACCTGAGTGTAAGGAGATAGTCTAGATAGTGCCTGGATGTCACTTACCCTCCTAGCCGAGGTTAATGCTACCAGGAAAGCGGTCTTAAGGGAAAGAACTTTATTGATGCTGCTGATATAGGTTCAAAAGGGGGCTCTGTTAAAGCAGTGAGAACAAGATTTAAGTCCCATGGCATGATTCTCACCTTCACTATGGGTCTCGACCTACCCGCAGCTTTAATGAATCTACTGACCCAGTAATTATTTGCGATGTTGCAACTAAAGAGTGCCCCAAAGCTGAAACTTGCACCTTAAGGGTGCTTGTGGAGAGACCTAAGTCCAGACCCTTTTGTAGGAATTCTAGAATCTGGGTTATCGGTGTTGTGTCCCCTGCTACAACCGCCGAGCTCTGAAGAAATTTCTTCCAAATCCTAGCGTAGATCCTAGTTGTAACCTCTTTTCTGCTTTTAAGGAGAGTATTAATTACATTAGCAGAAAACCCCTTATCTGTCAGCAGCGACCGTTCAAAATCCACGCCGTCAGGTGGAGGCCCGCTACTCGAGGATGGTAGACTGGACCCTGGGAGAGCAGATCGGGAATGTCCGGCAGGACCCACGGGTCGGCTATCGACATGTTTCTGAGACATGAAAACCATGCCCTCCGGGGCCAAAAAGGAGCGATTAATATTATCCTTGCCCTGTCCTTCCTGACCTTCCTCAATACTAGGGGGAGTAAGGACAGGGGAGGGAAGGCGTAGGCTAGATTGAAATCCCACTGTAATAGAAGAGCGTCCACTGCCAGAGGGCGTTCTTTGGGATTCAGAGAGCAGAACTGTCTCACTTTCCTGTTGCTTTTGGTAGCAAAGAGATCTACTTCCGGTAGACCCCATTTCCGCACAATCAGGTCGAAGATGGAAGTCTTTAATGACCACTCTCCTTGGCTCAGGAGATTGCGGCTTAAGAAGTCCGCCTTGGTATTTTCTTCTCCCCTTATATGTAGAGCCGTTAGAGAAAGAAAGTGTTGTTCTGCTATCTGAAGTAGGCGCCTTGCCACTTCCATGAGAGGACCAGAACGAGTACCACCCTGGTGGTTGATGTATGCGACTGTGACCCGATTGTCGGAGAGCACTCGAACGTGGTGACCCTGTAGATAGACAAGGAGTTTTTTAATCGCTAGCTCTACCGCTGCTAATTCCTTCATATTAGAAGACATTTGAATTTGATCCTGCTCCCATGAGCCCTGAACCATAACGTCCCCCATATGAGCCCCCCACCCAGAGGGGCTAGCATCTGTTGTGACTATTCGGGATATGTCATATTCCCAGGGAACCCCCTTAGACAGGTTTGTCTCATTCTTCCACCAATCCAGGGATCTTATAGTAGCCTGGGACAAGGATAGCTGGCCTTCCAGGTAACCAACTAGCAAATTTTGATACAGCAAGACCTCAGCTTGCAGTGCCCTTGTGTGAAATTGGGCCCACCGAACCGCGGGAATGCAGGACGAGAGGGAGCCCAAAAGAGACATGGCCTTCCTAAGCGACATGGAGGGGTTACTGGAAGCGTTTAGGACCTGGTACCGTAAGCGAATTAACTTGTCTGACGGTAAACTACAGTTCTGATTTTGTGAATCCAGAATTAGCCCTAGAAATTGCTGAACCCTCATCGGATTCAAACGAGACTTTTTGGTATTTATTAGCCATCCCAGCCGCTCTAAGGTAGAAATCGCTCTTTTCAGTTGCTCTAGGCAATGCTCTGCCGTCTTTCCTATGATAAGAAAGTCGTCAAGGTAGGGGACTATGAGCATATTTGATTCACGTAAGTGGGCCATGACCTCCGACATAACCTTAGTGAATACTCGTGGGGCAACCGCCAAGCCAAAGGGAAGGGCGCTAAATTGAAAATGTCGCAGTGATTCCCCCATCTGGATTGCTACTCTGAGGAAACGCTGATGCTCCATATGGATCGGTATGTGGTAATAAGCGTCTTTCAGATCTAACACCACCATAAAGCAATTTTCAAACAGAAGCTTTATTGCTGAGCTGACCGTTTCCATTTTAAATGGGTGAATAATCAGGAATTTATTGAGGGCTTTCAAATTAATAATTGTTCTAAAAGACCCATCCAGTTTACGGATCAAAAACAGAGGGAGTAAAACCCCTTACCCCGCTCTGCTTCTGGCACCTCCACTAAGACATTCTTAGCGCAAAGCTCCTGAACCTCCAACTCTAGAGCGGCCTGCTCCGATGGCGATGACCTGAGTGGGGTAACTTTAAAGTTATCCCAAGGTACCGAGGAGAATTCTAACCGCAGTCCTGTAGCTATGATGTTAAGGATCCAGCTACTGTTTGAGATTTCCGACCAGGCCGGGTAGAAGGCCTTCAATCTGCCTCCTACCGGCATTGCTAGTCATTGCGAGGGTTTTTTTGTTTCCCTAGGTGGACCTCTAAACATAAACCCTGTACCTCTTCGCCTCTTTTCATCCCATTTGGCTCGTTCCCTGGACGACCTTCGATAGCTGAACCTCCTTCTGCTGAAAGGTCTTTTATAGGAAGGGGTTGATAGACTGGGAAACTTTTTCTTGTCGTCCCCTGCCTTTTCTAAAAGTTCGTCCAGGACCGGGCCAAAAAGATATTCGCCGTCACACGGAATGGAGCAGAGGCGAGATCTGGCTTGAATATCGCCCGGCCAACATTTCAACCATAACGCCCTTCGTGCTGCATTAGACAGCCCTGCCGCTCTGGCAGCCATTCTTACTGAGTCCGCTGAGGAATCAGCCAGGAAAGCCGCTGCGTTCTGAATTATTGGCAAGGTCTTCCGAATTGTCCCCCTGGAGGTTCCATCTATTAACTGGGAAGCTAACTGGTCTAGCCAGACCATCAATGACCTGGCTGCGCAAGTGGCTGCAACTGCCGGCCTCAGGGCACCTGCCGACATCTCCCATGTGCCTTTCAAGAAGGAGTCTGCCTTCCTGTCTAGTGGATCTTTCAAAGACCCCATATCATCAAATGGGATGGAGGATTTTTTAGAAGCCTTCGCCACTGCTGCATCCAGCTTCGGGGCCTTATCCCATTTACCCGTCAGGGGATCTTCAAAGGGATATCTCCGTTTAAACGCTTGGGGTAAGGAGCCTCTTTTTTCAGGCTTCTTCCACTCTCTGTCTATAAGGCCTTGGATGCTACTGTTTAGTGGAAAGGATCTCCGTTTTTTTGGATCTAGACCACCAAACATCAGATCCTGTACTGAGGGCTCTGGTTTCGCCTCCTCTACCCCCATGGTGGACCTAACTGATTTGACAAATTTGTCCATCTGGTCCAAGGGAAAACAAAAACGGGTAGAAGACGAGGAGGAAGCCGAAGAGGAAGGCGAGGAGGGTCCTGACACAACTTCACCCCTATCATGGGCGGCAGGTGACTCTGAATCAGATAAAACTGGTACATTTCTACGCCTGGAAAATTCTCCGTGTCTTGAGGACGCTTTCAACTCTGCTCTTATTATCTCCTTCAGGCTTTCGGTGAAATCTGGAGTCTCCTCCGCTATCTAAAAAGGGAAGGGGCATAGGGGGGGTTTACTATGTCATCCCATGCCCCTGCCCTTCCCCTTAAAAATGCCCTACCGTCTGTTGCATGCACGGCTGGCACAACCTCTTAGGGCAAGCGTCAGGCAGAGGGCAAGCGCAAAAGGCACATTCCCTGTGCTTGCTTTTCACCGAACACTTCTTCCCTAGTAACACAAAATGGGGAAAAAACTGTATTACTGGGTATTCTAAATCTGACGATCTCTTACCCAGATTGTACAGCAGTAGGTACCGGATCACGGGGAGGGGGCTTTTTCCCAGCTGCGGAACTTCTGCGGCTGGTGCTCCTGGCCATTGAAGAGGAGCGCTCTGTCTGCTGCTGCTGGCTCTCCTGTTGCACCGAGGGAGCCTCTGCAGTGTCCATCGTAAAAAAATGGGGCAGAAGCGCTTTACCTCTTTCCTAGGCTCCTTATATCCTCCCCCGGATATCCGGATCAGCAGGTCTGGCCAGGGGTCCACCCCCTCCTACTCCCCGCCCCACGGCCCCCCCCGCACCTCCCCGCCGTCCCCACCGCAGGCGCCGTCCGATGATGCAGCCGCCAAAATTTTCAAAAACGCCGGCCGGCGTCTCACTTCCGGTTCCGGTGGTGGAGACTCCGCCCCCTTTTTCCCCCGCACGCACGGACCCCACCATACCGATGGAGGTAAGTATAATCCCCCGCTGCATCGCCCCTCCGAGCGGAGATCTCTCCCGACCCCAGCCGCGCTGCTGCAACAGCGGCGCACGACTGAATTTTCAAAAACCCCGCCGCGCCGTCCATAGCCGTGACGCGCGGCGGGAAATTCAAAACCGCCCGCCGCGCCGTCCATAGCAGCGACGCGCGGCGGGAAATTCAAAAAACCCCCGCCGCGCTATCCATAACAGTGACGCGCGGCGGGAAATTCAAAAAACCCCCGCCGCGCCGCTCACAGCAGTGACGCGGCGGGAAATTCAAATTTTAAATTTTTTTTTTTTTAAAAAAATCACGGCTGCACCCTCAAGAGGCCCCACCATGACAGGACCACAGGAGAGGACAGGGAGAAGGCATCGGGACCAGGGAGAGGGGGGGAATACCTACCTACCGGCGCTGGCTGGGAGACAGAGATCCTCTGGATACTGCTCCACCTTCCGCACACTGCCGTGGAATCCTACCCGGACCCACCGTGGCGCTTCCAGGGGCTCCGCACCGGCCGAGGTAGGAGATCCCCCCCCGCTACCTGGGTCGACCGGCCGGCCTGGGTCCTCCTGAAGATCTTCATCTGTAGGAAACCCGTCCTTTAGGAACAGGAAACCAACTGATGTGTGGGAGAGGTGCCGCCCTTTTATATCTGTAGGTTTCCTGTTCCTAAGGGGCGGATCCCCTCTCTCTGTAGTGCTGTCATGGACGTTCGAATAAACTATTTTTTACAATAAAAAGCGTCTTTTAGCGTGTGACAGCTGCCAAACATAAAAACCCACTATAAATAGTAAATCAAACCCCCCCTTTATCACCCCCTTAGTTATGGGAAAATAAAAAAATATAAAAAATGTATTTATTTCCATTTTCCCATTAGGGTTGGGGCTAAAGTTAGGGTTAGGGGTGTGTTAGGGTTAGGTTTGTGGTTGGTTATGGTTAGGGTTGGGACTAGGGTTAGGGGTGTGTTGGGGTTGGAGCTGGAGTTTGAATTGGGGGGTTTCCACTGTTTAGGCACATTAGGGGCTCTCCAAACGTGACGATCTCAATTGCAGCCAATTTTGCGTTGAAAAAGTCAAACTGTGCTCCTTCCATTCTGAGCTCTGCAATGCGCCCAAACAGTAGTTTACCCCCACATATGGGGTATCAGCGTACTCAGGACAAATTGCACAATAACTCTTAGGGTCCAAATTCTTCTGTTACCCTTGGGAAAACAAAAAATTGGGGGCACAAATATCATTTTTGTGGAAAAAATGACTTTTTATTTTTATGGCTCTACGTTAAAAACTTCTGTGAAGTACTTGGGGGTTCAAAGTTCTCACCACACATCTAGATAAGTTCCTTTGTCGTCTAATTTCCAAAATGGGGTCACTTGTGGGGGGTTTCCACTGTTTAGGCACATCAGGGTTTCTCCAAACGCGACATGACACCCGCAGACCTTTCATCAAAGTCTGCATTATAAAACATCACTACTTCTATTCCGAGCTCCGACATTTGCCCACACAGTAGTTTTCTCCCACATATGGGGTATCAGCGTACTCAGGACAAATTGGACAACTTTTGGGGTCCAATTTCCTTTGGAAAAATCAAAAATTGGAGACTAAAAAATCATTTTTGTGGAAATTTCTTTTTTTCACACCCAGGCATTATAAACTTTAGTGGAACACTTGGGGTTCAAAGTGCTCACAACAGATCTAGATAAGTTCCTTAGGGGGTCTAGTTTCCAAAATGGTGTCACTTGTGGGGGGTTTCCACTGTTTAGGCACATCAGGGGCTCTCCAAACGCAACATGGTGTTCAGACAGTTCTGTGTTGAAAAAGTCAAATGGCGCTCCTTCCTTTCCGAGCTCTGCCATGCACCCAAACAGTGGTTTACCCCCACATATTGGGTATCCGCGTACTCAGGACAAATTGCACAATGACTTTTGAGGTCTTGTTACCCTTGGGAAAATAAAAATAGGGATGAAAAGATCATTTTTGTGGAAAAAATACGATTTCTTTTAGTTTTACGACTACGTTATAAAACTTGTATGAAGCACTGTGGGGTTCAAAGTGCTCACCACAGATCTAGATAAGTTCCTTAAGGGGTATAGTTTCTAAAATAGGGTCACTTGTGGGGGGTTTCCACTGTTTAGGCACATCAGCAGCTCTCCAAAAGCGACAAGGCGTCTAATCTCGATTCCAGCCAATTTTGGTTTGAAAGAATCAAATGGCGCTCCTTCCCTTCCGAGCTCTGCCGTGCACCCAAACAGTGGTTCCCCCCACACATGGGGTATCAGAGTACTCAGGGCAAATTGGACAACAACTTTTGCGGTCCAATTTCTCCTGTTACCCTTGGGAAAATAAAAAATTGGTGACTAAAAGATCATTTTTGTGGGAAAAAAATAGGATTTTTTATTTTCATGCCCGGGCATTATAAACTTGTGAAGCACTTGGGGGTTCAAAGTGCTCAACACAGATCTAGATAAGTTCCTTAGGGGGTCTAGTTTCCAAAATGGGGTCACTTGTGGGGGGTTTCCACTGTTTAGGCTCATCTAAGGTTCTGCAAACTGAACATGACACCCATCAATGTCTGCATTCCAAAACGTTACTTCCTTTCCAAGCCCTGCCGTGCGCCCAAACAGTTCCCCCCCCCCACATATGGGGTATCAGCATACTCAGGACAAATTGGACAACAACTTTTGCGGTCCAATTTCTCTGTTACCCTTAGGAAAATAAAAAATTGGTGACTAAAAGATCATTTTTGTGGAAAATTGTTTTGTTATTTTTCACACCCAGGCATTATAAACTTTTGTGAAACATTTGGGGGTTCAAAGTGCTCACAACAGATCTAGATAAGTTTCATAGGGGGTCTAGTTTCCAAGATGGTGTCACTTGTGGGGGGTTTCCACTGTTTAGGCGCATCAGAGGCTCTCCAAACGTGACATGGCGTCCAATCTCAATTCCAGCCAATTTTGGTTTGAAAAAGTCAAACGGCGCTCCTTCCCTTACGAGCTCTGCCGTGTGCCCAAACAGTGGTTTTCCCCCACACTAAAAAGTAAAATATTTTTTCCTTCCACGTTACTTCAGCTCCTGTGAAGCACCTGAAGGGTTAATAAACTTCTTGAATGTGGTTTTGAGTACCTTGAGGGGTGCAGTTTTTAGAATTGTGTCACTTTTGGGTATTTTCTGCCATATATAGACCCTTCAAAGTGACTTCAAATGTGAGGTGGTCCCTAAAAAAAATGGCTTTGTAAATTTTGTTGTAAAAATGAGAAATCGCTGGTCAACTTTTAACCCTTATAACTTCCTAACAAGAAAAAAAATGTTAGTTCCAAAAATCGTCCTGATGTAAAGTAGACATGTGGGAAATGTTATTTCTTAACTATTTTGTGTGACATATTTCTCTGTTTTAAGGGAATAAAAATTCAAAGTTTGAAAATTCCTAAATTTATCATATTTGCGTTTTTTTCAAAAATAACCGCAAGTTATATTGAAGAAATTTTACCACTAACGTGAAGTACAATATGTCACGAGAAAACAATCTCAGAATCGCGAAGACCCGTTGAAGCGTTCCAGAGTTATAGCCTCAGAGACCGTGGTCAGAATTGTAAAAATTGGCCCGGTCATTAACGTGCAAACCACCCTTGGGGGTTAAGTCTCTCTTAGAAGACTCTTAAGCCATAAGTGGTAGATTTCTAAAGTCCATGTCAGGTCGCAAGGCCAGCGTTTCATCTGTCTGTGAGGATGAAAGATTTGCCTACTTGTTATAGTAGAAATTTCTGACTAATCATCTTATCAAATAGAACATTTTCAGAGTCAGATTGAGAAATTTAGACATTTATTCTCTTCTAAAGTGGTGAAGGCTATTATGCAAAATGATGATGTTGTGTTGCCTTAAGAAGACAACAATGTTCTTTCTGCAAGAAAAAGTGCTAAAGCATAGCATTCTGAATCTGTTCAAGAGTCTCTAATCGAATACAGTGGGTGGGATCTGACAAAAAAAATCTAAATTTACAAGACAATTTCTAAAGTAGTCACACAACACTTCTGGAGGTGGTTCGCTTTGAAACCAGTGAAAAAGCATTAAATGTTCAAAATTTTCAGATTTGTAACATGTCAATTGTTTCAGCACTTTTGTAATGTTTTTATTTTTTTACACTATTGTCACGAGTTTGCTTATATTCTACAAGGTTCATAATCAACCCCGAACCTGTTCCTAGCTAGTCGCCCTTTCTCAAGAAGAAGATTTTGAAAAGGGACTTATATAAACAGTATCTCTCAAGTCTGCAGCTGCCATTAATTCTAAAATGAAATATTATGGCCGAAATTGAATAGGGAGTTGAGCATGTGTGCATATGACTTCCGTAGGCCTATAGAAGTGAATAGTTGGGCATGCATACTACTGCTCAGTTCACACAAGGGACTGTCCTATTAGTTGGACTACAAGCAATCCTACATCCTGCAGAAAATGTAATATTAATGTGTTCAAAGTGTGACTTACCAACAAACGAGCTATGTCTTTTTGAGAGCTGGTATCCCTCTGACCAGGGATATTCAGCCAACAAGTAATTTGCTCAGTATTGATAAGGAAAAAAAAACTTTTATAGCAGTGGTGGTGTAAACAAATTTTATAAAGTGACATTCTGAAAGTGCAGAAAAATCATCTTTTACACAAGCCAGCAAGTACCTTGTACATGAATACATCTTCATGCATATTGGCAATCCATTTTAGGGCTTATTCACATGTCAGTATTTTTGCATCTGACAAAACCAGGATGAAACGTAGGCCAGGATCACACATGCGAGGAATACGGCCGAGTCTCGCATGTAAATACCTGGCATTACCGCCGGCACTCAGGAGCGGAGTTTGCGGCTCCATGTATTGCTATGTGGCCTCACGCTCTGCTCCCGAGGCCGGCGCAGTGCCGAATATTAACATACGAGACTCGGCCGTATTTCTCGCATGTGTGATCCCGGCCTCAGAGAAAAACTAACAAAGATTGTCACCTGTCCTGTGGTTGGGAGGTACTCCTGGTTTTGGCATACAAACACTGATGAAATACTAATTACCGTATTTTTCGGACTATAAGATGCACTTTTTCCCCAAAACAATTGTGGGGAAAATAGGGGGTGCGTCTTATAGTCCGAACGCAGGCTTTACCGGGGGGTTGCGGCAGAGGTGCGGCGATGTTGAGGCGCGGTGGGCGGTACGGCGTGCACCTGAGCAGAGTCCCTTCCTGAGGCCGTGCATGCGCAGATTGAGTTCTTTGCTTCCCGGGGCTTAAAGAAAATGGCCGCGGGAGGCCGCGCGTGCGCAGATAGAGATCGCGGTGGCCATTTTCCTGAAGCCGAGTTCACAGATTGATAGCTCGGCTTCACTTGGCTTCAGGAAAATGGCCACCGCGATCTCATCTGTGCACGCGCTGCTTCCAGCGGCCATTTTCCTGAAGCCACGGGAAGCAGAGTACTCAATCTGCGCACGCACGGCTTCAGGAAGATGGCCGCCGCCACCACCGAGAAACCCATGATTAACCCGGCTTTGCTGCACGCCTTGGACACCGGCCCGCCGCGTCACACCTGAGGAAGGTACCCTGTGTCAACATCACTGCACTCCCCACGGCCCACACCGAACATCAGCACCGCTGACACCGGACCGGACTTATCCTGAGGTAGACACCATGCCTCCTGTGACCCTTTTGTACCACCGCCAGCCCTTAGGTAAGATACCTTAAATTCGGACAATAAGACGGACCCCCATCTTATAAAAATCTTTTTTTCTGCTATTTTCACCCCAAAATGTGGGGTGCGTCTTATGGTCCGGTGCGTCCTATAGTCCGAAAAATACGGTAATAAGTACTGATGTGTGAATAAAGCCTTAAATTGAATTTATGGTACACAACAAAGTAGAATCATTTCTTTTTTTCTTTGATATTTAAGGGTAAGGTATAATTGTTTGAAATATTTTGAGCAATATTGTTTAGGACAGATTTTATATTTAAAGGGACGTCCCCTTTCAGAAAGGTTTTACTACAAGCTCTTAACTTTAAAGCTCAGGTTGTCTTTTTTTTGTTACGTTCCACTGATCCAGCTGTGTCTCTAACTACTGCCCTGAACTGTGTTGCATGGCTGCAGCCAATCAACAAAAACGAGGGCAACAGCGGAGATAGACTGAACCTGGGGACAGTGAGTTACAACGGTAATTAGACCTACCGGTAATTGTATTTCCAGGAGTCCATCCTGACAGCACTATGGAGGACGTACTTCTTATCCTTGCTGGGGCAGAAAACACACGAGAGGTTAAAGGGACCCTCCCACCTCCACCCATTGGTGTCTTTTCCAAGTACCACACCAAGATGGATGCAACAAAATTTATTAAACATCCTTTATTCAAACGTTAAATCACATAAGTATAGAATTATTCCAAAGGGAGGAAACTAACCGTGCTGTCAGGATGGACTCCTGGAAATACAATCACCGGTAGGTCTAATTACCGTTTTCCAGATCATCTCTCCTGACAGCACTATGAATACCAAAGTACATGGTGTTAGGGTGGGACATGTTGTTCTGAGACTACGTCTAATTTGCAGTGTCTAGAAAAGCTGCTTAGGCTGGACCACGTTGCCACCGATTTTGATCCACTGAAGCTTCCCCTCTTTCTGCCTATGAAGTGGATACTGTTCTAGTCGAATGGGCTTTTAATGTCTTATGAGGCAGAAGGAAAACCAACCCCTAAGTCAACCCTTTTGTGGATCTGATCCACCTTGCTATTGTAGATTTGGCAGCTTTCTTCCCTTATTAATTCCCCCATATTGGACAAACAAATTTGAGTCCTGTCTCTAATCCCTGGTAGCTTCCAGGTAATAGATAACAGTCTGTCTAATATCTAAAGAGTGGAAAAGTTTTGCCTTATTATTTTTAGGATGCTGGCAAAAAGAATGTAGGGCAACCTCTTTATTTATATTTGGGACAGACACAGGCAAAAAGAAGTAGGCAACTCTTATTTATATTGGACGACAAATCTAGGAATGCCGGGTCAAACCTGAAGACTATTCGGTCCTCAAAGATCGGAAGATATGGATCCCTGATAGACAGAGCCTGTAGTTTTCCTAACCTCTTGGCTGATGTAATAGCCACCAGAAAGGCAGTCTTTTAAACTAAAGCCTGCTAGCGTTTACGTCGCTCACCGGCTCGTACTGGTGTTTGCATAGCGCATTGAGTTCAAGTCTCGTGGGATGGATTTCCTCACCAAGGGCTTCAATCTTGGTAGCCCAGAAAAACCTAGCTATCCAGGGGTGGGTAGCTAGAGGAGAATCAAAAAATATGCTTAAGGCTGAAATTTAGACCCTCACCTTATTGAATCCTGCCTGCAGGAAATCCAGGATTCTTGGTATATCTGGATGTGCCGTATCTACCGAGGATTCCCCGCACTCTGTACAGAAACGTCTTCAAATTTTTTTTTTACATATAGTCGATGTTACTGGCTTTCTACTTGCCTGAATGGTAGATATTACCTCATCAGACAATCCTCTGAATCTTAGGACCTGCCTTTCAGGGTCCATGCTGAAAGGTGCAGCCTGTCTGTGTTCTGATGATGAACTGGGCCGTGGAAGAGATCTTCCCTCTGTGGAGGCAGGATAGGCTCTCCCACTGACATCTTCAACAGGAGAAACCAGCTGCTTCTTGGACAAAAGGGCACTATTAGTATTATTTTAGCCCTTTCCTCTTGCACCTTTCTCAGCACCCTTGGAATTAAGGGGAGCGCAGGGAAGGTGTAGGCCAGTTCTTTGCTCCAGGTCTGTGATAACGCTTCGATCCCTGCTAGGCTGTCTAGGGGATTTAACGAAAATTATCTTCTGGCCTTCACATTCTCTCTGGCTGCGAAAAGGTGTACTCGAGGGGTCCCCTGATGTCTTTGAAAGGCTACAGTCATCATGTTGTCCGACAGGATCCTCACATGCCTGTTTTGGACTACCATCTGGCCCTGGTGCAGGACCTCCCATACCACTCCCTGTATTTGAGGACCTGGCCCGGACTTTGGAAGAATCTTCCTTCCAGTTGACCTCCCCAACCTAGCTGACTTGCGTTGGTGGTAACCACCACGCAGGGGGAGAGGATCCAGGAGACTCCCATCTGAAGGTTTTCTGGAAGTCTACCAGATAGGGAGTTTTTTGGGTTTTTTTTACTGAGGAAAGGGGCATTACGACATCTAGGGATAGTTGACATCTGTCCCAGGCTAATAAAATGGCCTTCTTGAGCCCTCGTGAATGGAATTGACTCCACCGCACAAAAGTGATGCAGAACGTCATTACTCTCAAGATCCTCATTGTCTCTCTGATGGAGCAACGGTTCTCTGAAAATTGACAGATCCTGCCCCCTATTGAGGCCTGCTTTTCCACAGGTAGGAAAGACATTCTTAGATGAGTCTAGGAGAACCCCAGAAATTTCTTCCTGGTTTCTGGAGTAAGATCCAATTTCTCCCAATTAATCACCCAGCCCAGATTCTGAAGCATGAGGACAGAGACTTGGCAATGCTCCATAAGCGGTCTTCTGGTGCTGAAGTTGTCCAGGTAGGGGACTATGACAATGTCTAACCTCCTCACATAGGCCACTACCTCTGCCACTAGCTTTGTGAATACTCGGTGCTGAAGCTAGATTGAAGGGAAGGTAACAGAACTAATAATGATGGACCCAATTTTGGATCTTCAGTCCGAACTTCAGGTACTGTTGACAGCATGTATCGATGGGAACGTGATAATATGCAGTCTTTAAATCCAGGGTGCATCCTATCAGAATTGTGCACCTCATCGACTCCATCTTGACTCTGTGTCTTTGCCAGCGGTTCAGTGACTTTAAATTTATTATTGTGCGGCTCTCCCTGGTGGGTTTTCTGACCGAAAATAGACTTGAATAGTGGCCTCTGAATCTTTCTTACTCGGGGGACAGGTGCTATAGCTCCGATTTTTAGAAGATCCTGAACATCTGACCACATGGGGAGGTGGCAGTCGAGGCTGGACAAACTATCCTGTAACTTGAAGAGATTGCTTCTAGCACCGATTTTTTTTTTTAAATATCCCACCAACCTTCTAGGTATGACCTTAGTTGTCATCTCACTCTCATGGCGTCATTGCCTTCCGTGCCAGAGCCGAAAATAGAGACCCTACCCTACCTCTTTTGGGGTAGCTCCACCTGCCCGACTTTCCTTTTCTTTTGTACCTTGATCTCTGGGAGGGTTGGGGTCTACGAAAGGGCTGGTATTTTTGAGGCCTATCCTTTGGAAACCCCTTTGTGTCGGATGCCTTCTCTAGAATTTCGTCTAGAACTGGGCCGAACACTCAAGAACCTGAGAAGGGAATGGAACAGAGTTTATTTTTAGATTGTGTATCCCCAGACCACATCTTTAACCAAATAGTCGGCCGGACAGCATTTGATAAGGCACTGTTCCTGGCAGCAAATCTGACGGACTCCGCAGATGCATCAGCCATGAACTCCGTAGCCAGTTTAAGCAGCGGGAGGGACCTTAGGATAACCTCCCTGGGAGTTTTGTTCTTTAAGTGTTCCTCTAGGTTGTCGACCCACAGGTGCATGGACCTAGCGACTTTTAAGGAGACCATCTGCTTTCCTATCTATAGGTTCCTTGAATCTTCAAATGGGATCTAAGTCTTTTTTGCCACCTTGACTACGGGGATGTCGATTTTCAGAAGTCTTCTCAAGGCTTAATGTCCTCCGGTTTGAAGGGTAGATGAAGTCTAAAATCATGGGGAATAATAAGCCCTTTTTCAGCATCTTCACCCTCCTCCATGATCATGGTGCGGATGTGGTTGTTTACAGGGAAGACGGTTTCTGGGATCTCAGACCGCCGAACATCTCGTCCTGTATAGAGTGAGATCTCTGGGTTTCCTCCACCTGCACGGTACTCCTAACTGCACGCTCATCCGTTTCCTCAGATGAGAAGAGGTATTTCTTCCCCTCTTCTGGAGGGTCTGTAGCAGTTTATCCCTCTTGATCAGACCCGCAAGAGTGAATGTCTTCCTCAGGGCTTAGTTCCATCTCCCATCTTAGCACAAGGACCACCCTGGGACTCAGGCAGCAAAGCATGCTGATAGAGTAAGCGAGAAATAGAGGCCTGGACCTCTTCCCTGATGGATCTCATATCTGTTAGCAGAGGACAGCTCCTTTCTCATGACTTTGAAAGTGCAGCTCTCACACAGCTGTTTTATCCAGCAAATTGATGCTGATAGGAGATGCGCTACACTTCCCTTTCTTGCGGTCTCTTTATGGTAATGTAGAGGTGGATGCCCCCCCCTAAAATATAGAGTATATACTATGTTTTCTGTGGGGGATGGGACTATCAATGGGCATATTCCCTACCAGACTTACGTGCCCCTGGGCCTGTTCGGCTGTAGCCTGTCTTGCCTAAACCCTCCATGCTGAGAATACAGTAGGGCAGCAATACAAACGGTAGCGCATTTATACAATACCGTGTCTGATGAGGCGCCATCCAGGTTTCCCTGCGATCTTTTCATGCGTTCCACTATGGAACGCACGCTGTCAGGCCACAATGATTACATCACCGGAAGTGTGCTTCTCAAGCTTCAGCATGCCGGAGGCGAGAGACCCCCACGAGAGGGAAGCGGCTCGCAAATCGGGAGCCGCGCTTGACCGTATAAGGCTGAGGAACGTGTTGGCTACAGACCATTTGACAGCGGGAAGAAGCTGGACCCCCCCGATCCCACTGAGTCTGTCCAGGTACAATCAGGTCTTCTCTCATCGTTCCTATCCTCACAGGGATAGAAAGAACACTGAAGGGTGGAGGTGGGAGGGTCCTTTTAACCTCTCATGTGTTTCCTGTCCCAGCAAGGATAAGGATGACCTCCATAGTGCTATCAAGAAGGATGACCTGGAAATAACGGTTTTTAAATTTATTTTTCTTTTTAATTTTCTATGGAGAAAAGTTTTCTGAAATAGAATAACCGCTTTAACTAGATTTATTCAACTAGAAGTTTGACAGTTGAATTAATATTTCATGTGTTGAATAATGAACTTTAGTCAGTTAGCTCAGGGTTATTTAAACAGTAGAAGTTGCAAAGGCCATGTCTGGAAGCATTAATGGCAAAACAAAGTTGGGCAGAAGTGTACTGATCCTGCAATTTTATTACTATAGGCTCAAAGGACTTAAAACTCATGAGACAAACAAGTTGTCCAACATTTAGCCGGAACAAAATCCTTACTACCACTTAATGGGCAATGAAATAAATAACCTGATCTTTTATCATCGCCAAGCTCAACCAAAGTTGGAAACTAGAGGAACTTTCCAAATTAGTACCATGTAAGAATGATGCCTTCCTGGAAAGTTCGATACCTTGGCCACAGGGCTGTGGAGTCTGTGTCTATTTTGGTGGAGTTGGTATAAAATGGACAGACTCCTAAAATATATAGTACATTTGGGAAAATTAAAAAATGTCCAATAAATGTCTGTTCTGTTCCTGATCTAAGGATCTCGGATTTTAGTTGAGATGAATCTGTGCTGCACTTTTTGTACATGATCAGTAGTGAAGCAGTGCTGTGGAGTCATGGAAATTGAGGATTCGGAGGTTAGACTCCACAGCGGTTGCTGTTATCAACTTCATAAGACATTTGGTAAATTGCACAATATGACAACTGTCTTTTCACATTAGATGCAAAATACATTCTTTCCCCCTAACCTCTCCCAGTCCTATTCTTTTCATAAAAGAAAACCTTAAGACATTTGTAAGCCAATCACTGTGTGCCAAAAGTACCATTATACATGTTTTATTACTATAACTTTATCACTGTTTTTCTAACGGTCATTGAATAAAAGTTGAATAAAATACTTTATGCAGATGAAATATTGACTCTTGATGGACCTCTCATTTCTTCAAAGGAAGAGATTGAACCAAACACACTCTCCTTGTGAGGTGATCTGTAAAAAATTCTACCTGTGTCTCTGGCAGGGGTGTGAAATTAGACCTGGAAATACATAATCTAAAAAGCACAACAGCAAGTTTCACATTTTAAATACACTTGTTCCTTATTATTGACTATTCACAAATGGAGTCAACTTCTGTTTCATATGCAGCAGAGTGGACTTCTAAAAGTACTGCGGACAGTAGTGCAAAATATTAGGTGATAATATTTAGGGGTAAACCTCTTTAGGTTATGACATTTGAAGTATTCCTTCACAGTTTTGTAGGGCTATTCACATGTACTGACTACTACAGGTCAAGTTATTTGTTGGATGGTTTGAATAATAAAGTACCAGGTTAACTGACTGTAAGACAAGCATATAAATTTTCATGAAAAAGTAAATAAACAAACACATTGCTTTGCTGTTTTTTCCCCTTTTGTGTTTATTGCTGTTAATTCAAGGAAATAATTTTGCATAAAATCCAAAATCTTTTCTAGAAATATAGTTAACCTTTCCAATACATAACAGTTGAAATATCAAAGTATATGGTAAACATACAAGAAGGCAATGCCTCGCTCTTACAGTACAGTATTGTAGAATCCGCTTATCTCGCCAAGTTTTGTACTACCTTCTTTGTGTTCAATCATATCCAAAAATATCTAGTTTAAAATAAGATATTTTCTCTTAAATTAAAGCTTTATATGAACTAGTAACTAAACACTGTTCTCAGACATCATAATCTGATGCTTTATTTTTATAGACAGAAAAAAAAAAAAACTTCATTAGCTGGGAAGGACAAAAAGGCATTTTACATAGAGACCTTCTTTCAAGTACTGCAATTGGTCTGGAAGCAACTGTACATTTGTTTTTCTAGGTCATGGGCTGTGACAATATATGTAGGTTTGCAAATGTATTTACATGCTTAGTTATACCGACCGTAAAAATATACTTCACCTATGTAAAAAGCATTTTAAAGAATATCCTCCCAGCAAATGATAGGAATGCAACAAAACAAAAAACAATACCGACATACAATGCTGGTAAGTGACTGCTGCCATAACTTCTAGATAACCTCAGTGCACAAAGGTATAAACATTATCCAGAAGAATGTAGTGCATATGTTGGCAAAAACACAGCAGCATTAGTCGTTTGACAAGAAGACAATAAGTTTCAGACTTTCACATTATGCATCACACTTAGTGGTAAACTTGGAAAAACTAGTAACGCTGCTATACTTCTAGGAGCAAAAATATTCCTAAAATTACCCAGTAAAGGCTTTTAGACTTAAATACTGTCATACATCCTGAGTGTAAATAATTTAGAACTGGGTGTGTGACTTGCAAAAACATTGACTCTCTGGTCCGATGAAAATCCAAAATCGAACAGTGAAGCCTTAACACAATAATGGAAATCCATCAGTCAGACAAGCTTAAATGAAAACTTAAAAAAATAGGTTTTTCCTACACTGGTAACATTTCAGAAACCAGCTTATTAGCAAAAAATATAAAAATGGAAGAAGACAGGAGTAGTGACTCAAGGGATATACAAACTTTTGAGACATCATCCAAGTCACACTTCAATAACTCAAATTAGGAGCACACAGATTCATCCCAATAAATATCTGCACTTTGTCTACTAGTGCTGTTGTTGTATAGACTTTTTTTTCCACCAAATGCACAATCGCTTACAAACATTGACATTTCCAATGTAAATGAACAGACTAGATTCTCGGTTTACTTCGAATAGATGAAGTTGTTGGACCTACAGTGGAGAAAGTATCAACAGACATATTCTTAGCGAAAATACAAAATTGCATAACATTCCCAGATCCATTAAATGAATAAATGCTGTCAAGTCTTCTGCAATATTTATAGTTTAGAATCGATGAAGTATTTTCTTAGTCTCGTCATCAGGATCCCATAGAGCCGATTATCCAGGCCAAGTTATATAGCCACTCTTCATCATGGCTGCTTCCTGTCTTCAAGTTCAGAGCTCACATTTCATGGCAAAGCAATGGCGAGAAATTAGCTCCCCAATGAAAAGGATAGCAAAACTTCGGTACCATAACATTAGACGTGGAGACGGAGTACATTTATATTTTGTGTGACTTATTTATTTTATGTGAATTGGTTTCAGTCTGCAGAATCCAAAGAATCATTAGGGGGAATATGAGGATACCTCAGCCTGAAAGTGCCTAAAACAGGAAAGAAAACTACTGAGTCAATGAAGAATTATAGTTCAACAAAAATAATTAAACGTGGACAAAGAAGCACAACAGAAAGGCACTTTTTCGAAAAATGGAGAATCCAAATATCGAACAGACGCTTACTGTACAGCCCCATAAACACAGCATGTAAACTGCTATACTGAATACTTGTAATTTGGGGGCTCCAATCTAATTCTGCTCTTCATTTCTTCTGTTGGCTAAAGAAGGCCAACATTGTATATATGCCTTACAATAGACTTGGATAAAGAGTTACATAGGCACAAGAGTTGATGACTAGGCACAAAACACCAAGACGTGGGAATTTACACTTTTCTTTTTAACAGGGTTATCAATACAAAATATAGTGACAGATCTGAGCAGATCGGCACCATTGCAGACAGGTGCGATAGCAATACACATTCACACAAACACACAGCTGAATCACAGCCATCACGTGGAGGAAAGGAAAGACAAGACAGTTAGTAACATGTCCTCTGGGAACTATCACGATTACCTTGCTGACTGGCATCCATTGGTGGCTGTTTACAGTCCATGGCATAATGGCCATTTACCCCACAGTTATAGCAGGATATATTCCCATTTTTCTTAGGCACAGATCCATTAGAATTGCCTACTACGTTTGTGGCTGGGTACATTGAGAACATCCTACCAAAATTTGCCATCTGTTGCATTCCATAATTGGCTTGACCCCCAAGCACAGGGTCATGCATAAGCCCATTAGAGTAAGGAGCCTGATGAAAGAAGACAGGGTATTGTGTCCCATTGCTCTGGTGTGCTTGGCTGAGGTAGGTGTTATTGCAAAGTGATGGAATAAAAAGTGGAGGAACTCTGGTATACATCTGTCCAGTGATTGGGTTAGGATAGTAGAAACTGCCAAACGGTATTCCTCCACCGTTTCCACATCCACATCGACGTCCGCAAGACCCACAAGCTCCTTGTCCTACTTGCTGAGGTGGTGGGAGCGCCCCATTTGTGCTAGTATTACCAACTGCAGCACTAATGAAAGAAGTGCTATCACTCTGTGCAGTACTGTGAGTTAATGCAGGACTTGGACTGGGTGCTGGTCCAGGGCTATGGGTAGGAACTGTGGGAGGAATTGACTGTAACTGACCTATGCCACCACTAACTGCTTGAGTGGCAGCAACCGTTGCTGAAGCATTCAGCACATTAGTATTTGGTGACGGCACCATACCACTTGCTAGTGCTGGAGCAGACAGCGCAAAAGGAATCGGTGCAGGTGCTGTGGCCAAGTTTGCGGTTGGGAGATGCAATTTCATCTTTGTACTTGTAGGTTTTGCTCCGGCGCTTCCATCCAGGTGACTTGCGACCTGATTAAGGCTTGCTATTTGCGAAATGGGTTTCGCTAGGTGGTCTGATGTAGTCACTGGGGAGGCTGCAAACCCACTTGGACTGTGAATGGATATAAAACCAGTACCTATGCCCAAACTAGTCTGTGCCGATCCGTTAACTGTACAGTTTGCTGTTGGCCCCTGAGAAGGTAATTTCATTCTATGAACTGGGATATGCAGACCAGGGTTGCTGGGTTGATAATTACGAGGAAGAAAAGTGGAAGGAACAGGCAGAGAAGCCAGCAAGTCCATGCATTTTTCAGATTCTCCTACAACAGAACCTGGAGGTGGAGCCACAAGTCCAGAAGAATTCTGGTGAAATAATTCTTTCACAGGAGACATGGATACAGGACTGACAAGCATACCAAGAGTCTTTCCATCTGAGGGTATGGCTGATGGTAGGCCATGTTCCATTTTATCTGCACCACTTGGCATCACACAATGCAATGGAGGCAAAAGATGAAAATGTGGGAATTTGGGATTGTTCACTGTATCAGTAGTACTATCTTCATTGTTAAGGTGCTTAGACAAATTGGCAGTGGAAGCTTTAACTGCTCTAAATGTTGTGAAACCAGAAATATGTTTGGCAGAGTCTTCCGAGTTACTGTCTGTATCTGCAGAGAGGGAAAAAAAAAAAAAAGTACAAAAAAAGTCACATCAGGGAAGTAGTGCAGAGCGTAACAAAAGGTAAAAAAAAAATTGCACATTAAAATGGAACATTAACCAGACACAAAATACTACTTGCCAAGACTTGTCCATAGAAGCACAGACTGCTGTAAAATGGTTTTAATGATTTATTGCTATGGTAGAATTGAGCTTTGAAACGGATTTAAAGAGGATCTATCAGCAAAAATCCAGTTATTAGAAAAACAATTTAATAGTATGTATGCGTTTCTTTGTTTTAGTTAGATACTGATTTTCAAAGCAGTTAGGATCTAGCTAAAAACTTTTGATCTATATACTGGTTTTTCAATGGAAATGTGCTGCCATCTTGCAGATGGCAGAGCTTTTTATGCGCATAAGCTTCTAATGCGTATGCGTAGGAAGAAGAAATAGGAAGCGCTGCAGCCTCGTAGGCCATAGTTTCACTATATTAGAGGAGTGTTTTTTGCTTCTCTGCAGTGCTTTCCTTTCCATCGCTGCTCTCTGCTCTGATCGGAGCCTTCTCACACCCATTAGAGCATAGACCAGTGTGATAGTGATACATAAGCACTGTGGAAAAGCTGGGGAAAGTACATCCTTTTGATGATGGGTGAAGTTTGGAGCCATGGTGAAAACTCTTCTCACGAAGTAAAGCAATGTCCCTGGCAGCAGTTTATATAGTATCATTACCTTTTTCAATCTTTCTGCACTAAGCAGTGAGAGCTTGTGAAAATTTGCAAGAGCTAACTGCTTACTGAGGAGAGACTGTTGAGGAAATGATACTACATGTGCTGCTGTTTAGGGACGCCGCTCCACAGCTTCACTATCCATCATCAAAATGAAGTAATTTTCCTTTTGTATATTCGCAGCACCTCCCTGCCTATCACCAAGACACTGGTCTCTACTCTGATCAGTGCGAGAAGAGAGAACAGCAATAGTATTAGTCAGGGATCTGTTACAGAGGCAGGGAAAACCCATCTGAAAGTAACACTATGGGCCCGATTCATCAAGCTTTCATGCCAGAACCCTGCCATAAAAGCAGTGAAAAGTGGAAAATTTAGGCACAACTCAGAATTGGATCACAATTGTACAACTTTTGGCGTTGTCGGAGCTGGGAGAATCTGGCGTGATAAAATGGGTGGAGTTTGGGCAGGACAGGTAAGTCGCGCAGGTGGGACACCGCAGCTTGTCTAATTAATGACAAGCTGTGACATAGCCTATGTCAAAAATTTCACACCAGTATCTGACTGGAGTGAAATCTATGATGTGGCGCACATCAGGCCTGTGGAGAGATGCTGTGGTGCTAGGAATGCTGGGAGCGGCTTTCAGCAGATACCATGCATGCACCCTTCTCCTGGCATGCAAATGCCTTTACCTAACGTTTTTTTTATTCTATTTATAAGTTTACATTTTTATGGGTAATATAACAGAGGGGTGATTTTTGATAAAAGGTTCTCTTAAACCCCTCCTTTGTACCCAGTAAGCAATATAATTAAAAGCAGTGTTTGAGGCATCATCCCGATTACACTATATGTAAAAGATTTAATAACAGAATCTACGACATACTAGTTACCATACATAAGAGTCTGCTCATCTACATCCTGTCCTAGTGTACAACTCCACATTTTACAACAAAAAACAAGAATGCTTTCATTATGGGAGCCAACTCCCAACTAAATGCTGACCTCTGTCTTTATCTTCTTCACTCTCAAAGCTCTCTCTTCTGCTATGGCTTGGGCTAGGTGGGGAACTGTAACTCTCCGAAGAGGTTTCTCCACAAGTTTCGTGCCCAGACCCAAATTCTAATGCGGAATCTAAAAATAAGACAAAATGTTTTTTTTTTCCACGCATGGTCTGGTCTAAAAGTCCAGAATGGAAGAAAAAATGTAATAGAAAAAAAATTCTAGGTTCTTAAAAAAAAAAAAAAAAAATCATCTCCAAATTTAAATTCAGTAAATTGACATATTCACAAAAATAACAGGAAAATGTTAAAGAAAATGTAGATATAGATACGTATTTAATGATACATTGTAGGTGCACTATATTCCTTGCTGTGTTATAGATGCAAAACAGACTTCCCATTTTGCAGAAAATGAAGTCAAAGGTTACAATAAATGTATGCCTTTGTCCTATATACTTTGTACCAATGCCTGGAATGTCACTAAGCACCCACGCTATAGAGAAGGAAAAGAATAGCTAGGAGTGTTGCCATGTTTTTATATTTACACTATTGGGATTTTCAGGACCACTGAACACTGTTGTAGATTGTGTTACTCCACAAATGAAACATTATGGGAGGGTGCAATTCACACGCCACTAATATCTGCACAAATAAAAACTCAGCAACAGGCCTCACAAACAAGGTTAATTTCTGCCAAGGTGAATAAATTATACAAAAAGCCCTAATGTACAAAACACACAACATGCAGACATGCAAGACTTAAGTGTAATAATCACCTTTCCCAGTCAGAGTCCTCTGGTTTGGAGGTGGATTCACCCCATTTGCTTTGTATACTGACAGGCCATTTGGCTTCTGTGCATTTCTACAGAGAGAATACCAACAAGATAACGGTTACCAGAATTGCTGTATACATTTTTAAATGAAAACCCCATCCAACCATTACAGTGTGTAAAAAGATTCCTGCAGTTTTCCATGTACTACTGTACAAAGTAGTGTAGTTCTAGAAAGTACTTCAAGTTAAATGAAAAAGAAAAAAATCTGCAGCCTGAAAAGTGAGACAATCAGGTGCCGAGTGCCCACTTCTCAGCTTTTCAGTTCACCTGGTAACAGAATCACTTTATCATATTTAATGGTACAGTATCTATTAATGCAAGATCTGTCAGCTAAATGAACACAACTGATGTAAAAGCAAGAAAAAGAAATTGTAAAATACCAGTGACTCATACACTGGCTTACATATTGTGCCTTACACTTTAAAACCAGAAAAGCGACTATAAACAACAAATTAGGTGACCATTCTTACCGATCCGAAGTCTCTCGCCCTTTTGGAACTGAACATTGTTTATCCAATGGTCTCTATTGTACAAAAAAACAAATTTAAAACATTGCTAGAGTATGATCTTGCCAGTTGTCATTTTCATTCCACCTGTATATCCTTCACAAAACCTCTAACAAAAGGAGATTTTTGTGTACTCACCGTAAAATCCTTTTCTCCGAGACGCTCATTGGGGGACACACAGACCATGGGTGTTATGCTGCTGCCAGTAGGAGGACACTAAGCAATACAAGCACAAAAGATTAACTCCTCCTCCTGCAGTATACACCCTCTGTTGGCTCAATCCTGAACCAGTTCGGTGCCAAAGCAGTAGGAGCTTATAACAGAGTGCAATATGCCAACAATTCAAATGAACAACGAGGCTCCAAGTTAAACCAGGGTGGGAGCTGTGTCCCCCAATGAGCGTCTCGGAGAAAAGGATTTTACGGTGAGTACACAAAAATCTCCTTTTCTCCTTCGCCTCATTGGGGGACACACAGACCGTGGGACGTCCCAAAGCAGTCCCTGGGTGGGAACTCCAACAGATGAAGCCTCGTGAACGTCAAGCATATAACGCTTAACCAGTCAACAGACAACTTACAGATGCGCAACAGCTGATTGCAGAATCTGTCTGCCAAGAGCCGCATCTGAAGAAACTTGAGCATGAATTTGGTAATGCTTGACAAAAGTATGAAGACTGGACCAAGTCGCAGCCTTGCACACTTGCTGTGCCGAAGCCTGGTGCCGAATGGCCCAGGAGGCCCCCACAGAACGAGTGGAGTGTGCCTTAATCCCAGCCGGGATAGGCTGACCTTTAACACGGTACGCCTCTTGGATCGCCGAGCGAATCCATCTGGCTAACGTGGCCTTGGAAGCAGGAAGACCCTGTCTGCGTCCTTCCGGAAGCACAAACAGAGCGTCCGATTTCCGGAAAGGTGCCGTTCTCGAAATGTACCTTCGGAGAGCCCTCACCAAGTCTAAAGTGTGAAGGGCTTTTTCAGTACGGTGAATTGGCGCCGGACAGAATGAAGGCAAAACTATCTCCTCATTGATATGAAAAGCCGAAACGACTTTTGTCGTGAAAGACGGAGAAGTCCTAAGGACTACCTTGTCCTGGTGAAAAATGAGGAAAGGAGGTTTACAAGATAAGGCTGCCAATTCCGATACTCGTCTGATAGAGGTAATCGCCACTAGGAAGACCACCTTCCAGGAAAGAAGCGATAAAGACACTTCCGGCAAAGGCTCGAAGGGGGAGTCCTGTAAGGCACTGAGGACCAAATTAAGATCCTAAGGCTCCAAAGGCCTCTTGTAAGGTGGAACAAGATGAGACACTCCCTGAATAAAAGTCTTGACCTGAGACTTAGATGCGATCCGTCTTTGGAAAAGGACGGACAAGGCAGAAATCTGGCCCTTGAGGGAAGAAAGGGCTAACCCCGAATCCATTCCTGCTTGAAGAAATTCCAGAATGGAAGGGATAGAGAAAACCAAAGGGGAACGACCTTTGTTCTCACACCAGGAAAAGAATGTCTTCCAGACACGATGATAAATGCGGGCGGAAGCCGGCTTCCTGGCATTGACCATTGTAGAGATGACTTTGTGAGAAAACCCAGCCTGAGTTAAGATCCAGGCTTCAAAGGCCATACCGTCAAATTCAGCGCTTTTGAATTGTGATGGTAAATCGGACCCTGTGAGAGGAGGTCCGGCCGATCTGGCAATCTCCAGGGAACGTCTGCAAGCAGACGCACTAGTTCCGCATACCACGGACGGCGAGGCCATTCCGGAGCGACCAGAATGAGAGGAACGCCTTCTGCCTTGATCTTCCGAATCACCCTGGGGATTAACGGAAGAGGAGGAAAAATGTAAGGAAGGCGAAATTGACTCCAAGGGAGGACTAGCGCATCCGAGCCGACGGCTAGTGGATCGCGAGAGCGACTTATGAAGGTCTGAACCTTGGCATTCAGTCTGGATGCCATGAGGTCTACGTCGGCATGCCCCATCGCTGACAAATAAGATGGAACACATCCGGGTGCAGGGACCATTCCCCTGAGTCTAGGCCCTGGCGACTTAGGAAGTCGGCTTCCCAATTGTCCACACCTGGAATATGAACCGCGGAGATGAGAGAGCGGTTTTTCTCGGCCCAGCGGAGAATGTGCGATACCTCGAGCATCGCTGTTCTGCTCCGAGTGCCCCCCTGACGGTTGATGTACGCCACGGCCGTGGCGTTGTCTGACCGAATCCTGATGGGACGACCGGCCAGGAGATGATGGAAGTGCACAAGAGCTAACTTGATAGCTCTGATCTATAAGATGTTGATTGGGAGACGGGACTCTGGTAGAGACCAGCGGCCCTGAGTCGTGTGATGAAGAAACACAGCTCCCCATCCGAGGAGACTGGCATCGGTGGTCACCACCAGCCAATGGACAGTCAGGAAAGATTTTCCGTGATTCAGTGATGAGGCATTCATCCACCATCTTAAGGAGCTTCTGACTGTGGAAGACAGACGTAAGCGGCGACCTAGAGACGCTGGGTTCCTGTCCCAGACTGATATCAACTCCTGTTGATGAGGGCGGAGATGAAACTGGGCGAAAGGTACTGCTTCGATGGAAGCTACCATTTTCCTGAGGACCTGCATGGCGCTCCTCAGAGAATGAGGGCGGTTTAGCGACAGCAGGAGCACTCCCCGCTTCAGAGAGATAATCTTCTCTGGAGGGAGAGATACCAATCCTTGGGAGGTATCCAAAATCATTCCCAGAAAAAGAATCTTCTGAGAGGTGAATGGAAAGAGACTTGTCTAAATTGACAAGCCAACCGAGGCGGGAGAGGGTGTCGATAGTGATTTCGACGCTCTCTTCGCAGGCTCGAAAAGTCGGACCTTTTATGAGTAGGTCGTCCAGGTACGGGTGGACTACCACCCCCCGAGAGTGTAAAATTGACATGGCGGCCGCCATGACCTTTGTGAACACTCTGGGGGCAGTTGCAGACCGAAGGGCAGAGCGGCAAACTGAAAATGATCCTCTCCGACAGCAAAACGCAGAAAACTTTTGATGTCCGCTGAAAATTGGAATTGCAAGATCCTTGGACTTGGGGAAGCGAGACTGAAAGAAACATCTTAGAGGAAGGGACAAGAATTCGATTTTGTAACCTGAGTGTACTAGATCGAGAACCCACTGGTCTTGAACTACTGACCCCCAGACTTTGTGAAACAAGAGTAGGCGGCCGCCTACCTTGTTTGGGTCTCCCATCCCCAGCAAGGAGTCATTGTGATGACAACTTGCGAGAGGAGGAGCTCCTATTTTCTGCCTGAGAAGATCTGTTTCTCCAGGGCTGAGAGGATCTGGACGATGGTTGCGAGTCCCTATCTCTACGAGATGACCGGGATGCTCGAGCAGAGGACGAAGCAGGGGACCAATTAAAGGAGCTACGAAATGGCCGGAAACGACCTTGGTATTGAGGCCGAAAGGGTCTATTGATTCTGCGCTGTGGAAGAAATTTGCTTTTGCCACCAGTAGCGTCAGAAATAATCTGATCAAGGCGATCTCCAAAAAGACGCCCTGAATGATAAGGCAATGAAGTTAAAGTCTTCTTTGAAGCAGCGTCTGCACGCCACTCACGGAGCCAAAGGGACCTCCGAATGGCGATAGCATTGGCGGCCGTGATAGCAGCGCAATTAGCTGCATCCAGAGACGCATGAACCATGTAGTCACCTGCCCGAGTAATCTGATAGGCCAGATTACGTGTCTCGGGGGAAAGAGGGATATCACTAGTCATTTTGACTAGGCCCTCAACCCAAGCCACCATAGCTCTTGCCATCCAGGTGGCTGCAAAGGAGGGAGATAGAGATGCTCCAGCCGCCTCAAAAATTGATTTGGCGAGGTTGTCAATCTGTTTATCTGAAGGGTTCCTAATGGATGAACTATCAGAAACAGAGAGTAGGGTTTTTGAAGATAGACGAGATACTGGAGGATCTACAACAGGAGATTCCGTCCACTCTTTCGCCACGGTTGCTGAAAAAGGGTATCGAGCTTTCAGAGACTTCAGTCCTGAAAAACGTCTGTCCGGACGCTCCCTGTGTCCCTGAACAATATCAGTAAATTCAGGGTGGTTACTAAACATCTTGTGAACACGTTTTGCCCTTTTGAAGGAGATAGGATGATTCGGCTGAGACCCAGGTTCTTCTTCTAGGTTTGAGGATTGTATTAATTGCCTCAATTAAAGAATCTAACGACTCCTGAAATTCCGGCGAGTTGGGATCATCACCAATGTCCGACTCGTATTCCGAATCATGGTCACTGATGTTTCTGGGAGAAGGTGAACGAGAACCTGAACTCGCAGATGCTGAACCACTAGATGGATTGGGAGATGTATTATGGCGGCGTTTTTTGGACGACCGCTTAGCGGGCGCCGTGAGACGGCCCCTGTCAGATGAGACATCTCTGAAGGCTAACGGACCCTTTTCTGGAAAAGGGGCGCTCTGGCTAGGAGCAGATCCACGAAAGGTATCCAAGGCTCTAGTCAGAGAGTTTATAGAGTGAGCCAGATATTCGGGCCACCCTGAAGAACCTGCCTCAATGGGATCAGGAATAGGTAGTGACTCCTGCTCGGTAATAGGGGGCTCCTGAGCAGAGGAAGCCATGGGCTCCTGGGCACATGATGCACAGAATTGGGAACTATGCATTGATGGCAGGGGAGCGTTGCATGAAGTGCAAGTGGCATATACTACGGAGTAGCTCTTGTCAGCCTTTTTAATTCCCTTTGATTGTGACATATTTCCTCCCAGAGAACCTTCTGCAGAAGAAGGGTTAAGCGCTGTGTAGACCTAGTCGCAGCGTGCACTTACCCAGGGCCTCTGTGTGTGCACCAGGGAAGTGAGGATGGCGATGCAGCGCTGTCCCAGGAGAATATGGCGCCCGAGATCTTAGAAGCGCCTCTCGTGTGAGACGAGAGGCGCCAGAAGCAGTGGGAGGAGAGGGGGAGGAAACAGGGGAAATCACCTGTTAACTGGTGACAGCCAATAGAGTGCGGTGTGGGCGGAGCCACACGGACCGCCCTCTCCACTCGAGGCCTATCCCGGCCCGAAGCCGGGGAGTAAATTTTAAAGTTGCGGCCTACCCTGGGCCGAAGCCGGGGACTAAATTTGAGGCCGTGGCGCAATCGGAACGCCAGCGGCGCGATTGTGTGCTGCGGCGGCGCAACACCATGCGGGCGCAGTGCGCATAAAAGCGGTCGGTGACCGGTATTTGACCCTCGTATACTCACTGCGGGGAGAGCCCGAAGATGGAGGAGGGAGAACTCCACAGCACTACAGCGACTATGGCTGTACATCCTCTATCCACCAACCCCTTTCAATAGGGGGGTGGAGAGGGATTTTACATGCCTCCAGACCGCCACCGCTTCCAGGAGAGGTGGAGGGGGTAACCATCCAAGGTGCCACGCAAATCATCATCATCCTCAAGTAAGGGTATCTCATGGGGAGAGCAGCCTGTTATAAGGATCTGTCGCCCCATGGTAGCGTGGCAGGAGGGGTACGTGGAGGCGACACTCGCACAATGCCGCCTGTTGTTGGTTTTTGGGAGATCGTGACTTTTCATACAAGTCCCGTCGCCCATCCGTGCGTGAAGAAAGTAAAAATAATAAAAAGTTCTAAAAATCAGAAAAAAATCAGAAAAAAGTGGGGTCTGAGAGCAGACCCTAGTGCCTCCTACAGACACTAAGCAAGAACTGGTTCAGGATTGAGCCAACAGAGGGTGTATACTGCAGGAGGAGGAGTTAATCTTTTGTGCTTGTATTGCTTAGTGTCCTCCTAGTGGCAGCAGCATAACACCCACGGTCTGTGTGTCCCCCAATGAGGCGAAGGAGAATTAGATTTACTCTTAAAGGTTTGGCCGATACGCGTTACGGCCACCTCCTTTCAGGGCTTATCTACAGCATTCTATAATGCTCTTCTGAAGCACCACCAAAAATGAACATCACATTGTAAAACCCCAAATGCTTTGAAATCTTTACCCAGGAGTGACCTTGCAGTATAAGTACCTCATGTGTTGTTGCTGTGCTTCAGTCTTGCTATGGTGTATGACCTGTGACACAACGAGTCCCACAACCTCAGCTTTGTAGCAGAATTTGGCTGTTCCTCAACCAGTTTAAAGCCTCCTACACAGACGTTTCAGTCTACATATAAAAATGACCCTACAAAATCTGACAATGTGCAACTGTACCTAGCAGAATTGATGCTGATTGGAAAGCAAACGGCAGTCACACCAAATAGTGATTCGATTTAGATTTATTCACTCCATTTTGTCAGTTGATACCAAAAAAAAAAAAGGAAACACTTATAAATTCTTACTTTGCAGCATTTTTACATACCTGCCTGAAATTTTTGCACAATACTGTACATGTTGGGTCATGAAAAAACAGAAACCTGTTTCTTGCTACAGAAAATAAAATTCATACTAGTATTAGTATTGTTTGATGAAAACTAGAGAACAAGCGTGTACATGGACATTTTCCAGCAAACAATATTGGACCCAGATTCCATGCACCACTAGCTACACACCTAGCGTTGATCTTCGGATCACCAAATGATTTGCTACAACTCGTGTGAGATTTGTGTGTGCCAATACCTACTGTTCTGTGAATTAACACAATCAGCAAGATGGAGCTGTGCATCAGACAAGATGGTCATCTACGATCATATCCAATAAATAATTGCAATACTTTAGCCTGCGCAAGCTCAGTTAGTATGGCTTCAGGAGAAATGTCTTCAGCACGCCTCAACATATTGTTCTGCTGGGATAATTTCTGCAATGATTTCTCACATTCCTCTCTTTGATGTCTACATCATTGACACGTTGTCTGGACATTTTTTATTTTTTTGTTTTGGCCATGTATCCTGTGCCAGTCCAGAATTACTACTTTTTGCTGGAACAGAAAGGCCTGGAAATTGACCAACAGAACAGACCTGTGTTTCTGGGAATGAGTCTGTGCATACATAGGTCTCCACTATCACAATTAATTGTTTAATATGATACGCTGGACACAACACTACTGCAAAAGAGTACCAACTGACCGCCAGGGATACAATGGGCCTCATTTGTGTCCTACCTTAGTGAATAGTAAAGTTCTGCTTTCGTTAAGACACTTTTGATTAATTAATTCCAATAAAAGCATTATCTGGTACAAACCCCACAAGTTACACAATTTTTTTTGTGGTTCAGCCTGTAAAAAACTATTTAGTGGATATTGTCTGCTATATGACTAACAATTGCATGCCTTTAAGCTGAAGGCAAGAACAAATTAAAAATTAAAGGTTGAAAACACCAAAATTAATAAATCTTTAGCCTTCTAGTGCACATCAGAGTATAGTTACCAAATTCTGAGTTGAAAGCAATCTACACTGTGTTCCAAATTATTATGCAAAAATTGTTTAGGAGTGATAAGGTAAGAATTTTTTGGTTTGTCAGTTAAACTCATTGATGGTGATGTGTGTCAGGGCTCTTTATATCACTGTAAGCAATTGCAGACACCTGTGCTTATTAGTTTGGCAGGTGTGTCCAATGAAAGGCAAGACTACTTAAGAAGGCTGTCCCACATTATTAAGCAACCTACATTTTCTACCAACATGGGAAAGAAAAAGGATGTGCCGGCTGCTGAGAAGCAACAAATTGTGGAGTGTTTAGGTCAAGGCATGACTGCAATCAACATTGCCAAGACACTTCATCGTGATCATCACACAATCAAGAAGTTTGTAGCTGATTCACAGTACACACGTGTGCGTGCTGATAAGGGAAAATTGAGGACTCTTTCCTACAGACAATTAAGTAATGTTAAAAGAGCAGCGGCAAAAAGCCTTTTCATAGCAGCAGACAAGTTTTTGAAGCTGCTGGTGCCTCCAACGTCCCCCGAACAACAAGATGCAGGGTCCAGAGGTTTGCAGCAGTGCGTAAGCCATCCTGTCGACCTCCTCTATCCACTGCACACAAGCAGAAACGGCTCCAGTGGGCCAAACAATACATGAAGACTGACTTCAAAACTGTTTTGTTCACTGATGAGTGCCATGCAACGCTCGATGGTCCAGATGGATGGAGTGGAGGATGGCTGGTTGATGGACACCCCATGCAAACACGGCTACGGCGTCAAAAGGAGGAGGTGGAGTAATGTTTTTGGGCTGGAATCATGGGGAGAGAGATTGTCGGCCCCTTTAGGATCCCTGAAGAAGTAAAGATGAACTCCATAGTGTATGTTGAGTTTCTCAAACAGCACTTCCTACCATGGTTCAAGAAGAAGAACCGTGCATTCCGCAGCAAGATCATTTTCATGCATGATAATGCACCGTCTCATGCTGCACATAACACATCTGCATCTCTGGCTGCTATGGGCATAAAAGGGGACAAACTTATGGTGTGGCCCCCATGCTCCCCTGACCTCAACCCCATTGAGAACCTCTGGAGCATCATCAAAAGCAGTGTCTCTGATGGCGGGAGGCAGTTCACATCTAAGCAACAGCTCTGGGAGGGTATTCTGTCCTCATGCAAAACAATTGAAGCAGAAACCATCCAAAACCTGACAAATTCAATGGACGAGAGAGTTCAGAAGCTCCTTTCGAACAAGGGTCCTATGTGCAAATGTAACATCACCTAGAATACAATTTTGAGTTGAAAACTGTTTGATTTCAGTTTGTAATAACCTGCTAATGCTTATAATTTCAAAAATGACCATTTTTTTGTTCTTTATTAAAATGAAAAGGTTGAAAACTCTGCTGTGCATAATAATTTGGAACATGCATTTTGAGTGCAGTTTGAGTGTTTTATTTTTTAAAAAATATACTGTTATCATAGGCAGTTTGTACAAAAACCTTTCAATTGTACTCTAATAGTTATTTGACTGGAAAATTACAATGACTGCAATTCATATAGGTAATTTGGGAAAATCTGAGAAAATATTTGCATAATAATTTGGAACACAGTGTAGAAACGAATTGTGGAAACAGTTCTGTACTACAGGATGATCTCACCTGGTGTCCTATATTTAAATACCGCTCAGATGTGCAGTCATTCTTAGCGCAATCTCTTCCATTCTGCTCACTATGTGGCACATGGGGCTCATCACACGGAAAACTTTTTGTTGCAATAAAACTGTTGAGATAAAAAATAATAAATCTAAATTTTGTGCAACTGCAGAATAGAGTTGCAAGACCATCATAGTAAAAAAAAAATACAACACTACATAGTAGTACAACATATCACACTAGTCAGAGCCCTTTCTTAGTTATTACATTATACGTTATTACGCATCACTCAACTGAAACTGCCCTAACTAAAGTCACTAACGACCTGCTAACCGCCAAGAGCAAGCAACACTACTCTGTCCTCTGCCTTTGACACCGTGGACCATTCCCTCCAGCTACAGATTCTCATCTCTTGGCATCACAGACTTGGCCCTATCCTGGATCTCATACCTAACAGAGCGAACATTTAGTGTCTCCCTCTCACACACCACCTCCTCACCTCGCCCCCTGTCTGTCGGTGTTCCTCAAGGCTCAGTCCTAGGACCCTTACTCTTCTCCATCTACACCTTCGGCCTAGGACAGCTCATAGAATCCCACGGTTTGCAGTATCACCTCTATGCCGATGACACGCAGATCTACCTATCTGGACCTGACCTCACCTCATTACTGACCAAAATCCCACAATGTCTGTCTGCTATCTCAGCCTTCTTTTCTGCTCGCTTTCTCAAACTGAACATGGACAAAACAGAATTCATCATCTTTCCCCCATCTCACTCTATCCCTCCACCAGACCTCTCCATCAATGTCAATGGCTGCTCGATTTCCCCAGTCCCGCACGCTCAGTGCCATGGGGTGATCCTCGACTCTGCCCTCTCTTTCAAACCACATATCCAAGCCCTCGCCTCCTCCTGCCGCCTCAAACTCAAATATTTCCCGGATCCGCGCATTCCTCAACCATGAAACCACAAAAACACTAGTGCACGCCCTTATCTCCCGCCTCGACTACTGCAACTTCTACTCTCTGGCCTCCCCTCTAGCACTCTGGCACCACTCCAGCCCATCCTACACTCTGCTGCCCAACTAATCCACCTGTCTCCCCGCTATTCCCCAGCCTCCCCCCTATGCCAGGCCCTTCACTGGCTTCCTATTGCCCAGAGGCTCAAGTTCAAAACCCTAACCATGACATACAAAGCCATCCACAACTTGTCTCCTCCATACATCTGTGACATGGTCTCACGGTACCTACTCGCATGCAACCTTCGATCCTCTCAAAATCTCCTTCTCTACTCCCCCCTCATCTCTTCTTCCCAAAACCACATACAAGACTTGCTTCCCCCATACTCTGGAACTCTCTGCCGCAACACATCAGACTCTCACCAACAACGGAAACCTTCAAAAAGAACCTGAAGGTTCCGACAAGCCTACAGCCTGCAATGATTCTCAGTCTACTGAACCACCGCACAACCAGCTCTACCCTCTCCTAGTGTATCCTCACCCATCCCTGTAGACTGTGAACACTCGCCGGAAGGGTCATCTCTCCTGTGCTTGTGTGTCCCTTGTCTTACACGTTTATTGTACTTGTCTATATTTCCCCTTTTCACATGTAAAGCGCCATGGAATAAATGGCGCTATATAAATGTATAATAATAATAATAATAATAAATAGTAACAACTGTATTGCCCATTTACTCAAGCTCATCATACCTCACAATCCAATTTAAAGCCACATTCCCACGTTGCGCTTTTCGCGAGTTTTCTGCAGCATTCCTGCACTTACGCAAATTAGGTTGGTTACAATTTTTCATTAGTTTTTTTAACTGCGTTTTTATTGCCATTTATTGTCTCTTGTTGGTATTATGGTTTAAACATAGATTCTTTGCTTTTGATACTTTCCAGTACTTGGCTTTGATAAAATTTATTGACATAGTCATGTGCAGATTTACATGAGTTTTTGATTCGTTTCTGCTGCAAAAACGTACTAAAAATGTGTTGGTTTTTTGTACCTGTGGATTTTCTGCATCTTATTGCATATCTACAGGAAAATCTTCACAGAAAAAGGAGAGTACCCGCAAGAAAAATAGACATGTTGTGGATTTGAAACGCACCGGAGGTCAGTTTATGCAGAGTTGAAAAAAGAAGTACAGTGGACATGAGACTTCTATAAATAACATCCCCTTGCTGGAGTTATAAGACGCTGCGGTTTTGAAGCACTCTTCAATATCCCACGTGGATGGGATCGCTGGGACATCGTTAGCTGATCGCTGATGAGTTGTCACATGGGCAGACTCACCAGCGATCAGGACCAGCGAGCACGCTGGTATCCAGTGTACACATTGGGTAACTAAGCGCTGCGCGACGCCTAGTTACCCCATATGTACCCTGGATACCAGCTCCCAGCTTCAGCTGTACTTGCTGGGAGCTGGTATCCAGTGTACACATCGGGTAACTAAGCGCTGCGCGGTGCCTAGTTACCCGATGTGTACCCTAGATACCAGCTCCTAGCTTCTGCTGTAGGCGCTAGGAGCTCGCTGATCGTTGGTCTCCCGCTGTCACACGCAGCGATGTGCGCTGGCCAGCGGGACACCAACGATGAAAAAATGGTCCAGGCCATTCGACGACGATCAGCGATACCCAGCGGGGGGATGGTCGTCGCTGCGTGTCACACTAAGCGAGATCACTGTTGCGTCATACAATCGGTGACGCTTCAGCGATCTTGCTTAGTGTGACGGGGGCTTAAAGTATGCAGCGTAAACAAACAAAAAAAATCACCAGAAACTCATTGTGGGCACAAAAGACAGTCTAAAGGCAGACTTAACTTTAAACAATTTTTGGGGTTTCAGGGCCTAAGACCTGAGCACTGATCAGGCAATTAATAGGGGAAAAAATGGGCTTTTGCCCAAGTGTGCACAGAGAGTGTAATCCTTGGTTTGCGCCATTTTGGACGGCTCAAGACACAAAACTACATCAACCAACAGTACTTACGAGGACCTATAACATATGGAAAAGCGAGAAAGATAGAAAAAGACACACTAAATATGTATTTATACTTTACCAAATTTTTTTAAATATTTTTGTGACTGAAAAAAAAAAATAATGAGATCTCTATCTTTTTTTATTTTTCAATCAATGGATCTGTATGGAGATTTGGTTATGGACTTAAACCTGCGATGTACAGCGTTCAGCTCTTGTTTAAAGCTGTATACGCACATCCACGTGACACGATTTTTCTTGGACAGCATGCGGATTTATAGTTTTTCATTGATCCATACACACATCTATTTCGTAATTGGACTCCTGTCTCCAGTCTGAGACTTAGAGCGTGTCCTATTCAGATCTGCTTTGGGGCTCAGACGCAGCTATTAAGGTCTATGGGGATCAAAATAAAGCAATGACAACACACTTTGTACTTCAGAGTTCCACTCAAGGTTCCTCCTTTTTTAAATGATCCATGACTAAGTCAATGAATAAAAAAAAAAGATAGTCTGACTGCTTCAGTGAAGAAAAAAAAACAAACAGACACAACAGATGTGTGA
>JARQOD010000006.1:241008930-241054949 GCA_033576555.1 Oophaga sylvatica | reverse complement strand
AACAAGCTCTATGATCTGTTTTTTAAATGTATCTACTGTCATTGTCACAGTAACTTTGTCACTGACAAAATATCTTGCAACTGATGGCTGCAAAGTTCTCTGCTCCTTTGTTTGGCTGGAAGAGCTGGGCACTGGTTCATTGGTTTGAATGCAGTCTTTCTCATCCACTGCTTTCAGTACTTCTGGATGAAAGCGCTGTAAATGTCTCTTGATTAGAAGCTCTGGTAGGAGCATTTTTATCTTTGCCTGAATATGCACTGATCTTGGCTTCACAGCATTTGTTTTCGTCTGGATCATTTGTCATACACTGACAGACATAATGTTTTCTATCTTGAGTGATGGTGAAATGTTCAAATACAGCTGATTTAATGTGACGCTTCTTTGACATTCTCAGGTTTTTAATTCTGCATTCACAATCCAAATGACAATTGTTTTTCCTAAAAACAATTGTACAAAATTATTGCCAGGTCGTACAACTGATATAGTGGTCAGTAATACTGTTATTCCTCATGTACTCACAGTTAACTGATGCAAAGTTTGTTGAAAGGATAATACTTCTTACAGTCTTCCTCTTCTGAGTAGCAGCTGTGAGATGCTTGGAAGACGCACACCTAGTAAACATCTAGTCTAGAGGAGCTTTACTACTAAAGGGTACGCCACACTAAGCGAGATCGCTAACGAGATCACTAAAACGTCACTATTTAGCGATCTCGTTAGTGACCTCGTTGTGTGTGGCATGTAGCAACGATGTGGCCCCTGCTGTGATGTCGCTGATCGTTCACTAGCGTTCTGGACCGTTTTTTGATCGTTGGCGTCCCGCTGGTGAGCCTATATCGCTGTGTTTGGCACCTTTTGCGAACGACGAGCGACCTCGTTTGTGACGCATATGGTGTTTAGCGTCACGGAGTGGATCGCAATATCTGTAAGTTCTCTTTTGCGTCACAGAGAGGATCTCAGAAGTTGCAAAGCAGGCTAGCAGGACGCAGAGAGCAGGAGCGATGCTGGAAATTCCTATGAATCAGAAGCGCTCAGTACATGCTAATGACAGATCCCAACGACCGCCAAAGTCGCTAAAGAGATCGCTGACCGCTGATGAGTCGTTTATGAGATCTCCTGTTTGGCAGCTACTAGCGACCTAAAAGAGATCACACCAACGATCTCATTAGCTTGCGTCGTTATCGAGATCGCTAACGAGATCGCTAAGTGTGGCAGTACCTTAAGAGTTTGCAACACATTTTCAATTTCAGTTTCATACATTGTAAGTAGGGGGGTTGGGGCAGCATGAGGTTAACCAAGTATAAGATTAGATAAGGGCAGTGGAGAACAGTGACACACAAGAAGTAAGAAATGTCTATCTCCAGCAGAACTGCTTATCACTGTTGTTCATAGTTTGATAGAACATATATATTTGAGTAACATTTATAAAATTCATATGAAAGTTCAATTATGAAATCTTAATACATTTTTTTTAAAAGCTGGAGTCGGTACATTTCTACCGACTCCGACCAAAACTAACTCCGACTCCACGACTCGACTCCACAGCCCTGGTTCAAGGTGCTCAATACACATCTAGATCAGTTCCATAATAGGTATAGTTTCCAAAATGGGGGATTTTCACTGTTTAGGCACATCAGGGGCTCTCCAAACACGACATGACGTCCGTCAATTGTTCCAGCAAATTTTGCATTCAAAAAGTCAAATGGCGCTCTTTCCATTCCGAGCTCTGTTGTGCGCCCATACAGTGCTTTTCTCCCTCATATGGGTCATTGGCATGCTCAGGAGAAATTACACAACAAAATTTGGGGTCCATTTTTTCCTGTTACCCTTGTCAGAATAAAAAAAAAAATTGGAACTGAAGTAATTTTTTGTGAAAAAAAAGTTGAATATTCATTTTTTTTCTACATTAAAAAAATTCCCTTGGAGCACCTGAAGGGTTAATAAACGTCTTGAACTTGGTTTTGAGCACCTTGAGGGGTGTAGTTTTTAGAATGGTGTCACTTTTTGTAATCTTTCATATACACCCCTCAAAGTGACTTCAAATGGGATGTGATCCCTAAAAAAATGATTCTGTAAATTTTGTTGTAAAAAATGAGAAATCGCTGGTCAACTACTTTTAACCCTTATAAATTCCTAATAAAAAAAAAAAATAGTTCCAAAATGTTGCTGATGTAAAGCAGATATGTGGAAAATGTTACTCATTAACTATTTTGCGTGACATATCTCTGTGATTTAAGGGCATGAAAATTCAAAGTTGGAAAATTTCAAAATTTTAGTCAAATTTCCTTTTTTTTTTTTTTTACAAAAATGCAAGTCATATCAAATAAATTTTAGCATTACCATGAAGTACAATGTGTCCCAAAAAAACCAGTGCCAGAATCGCCAGGATCCGTTGAATTGTTCCAGAGTTATAACCTCATAAAGTGACAGTGGTCAGAAATGCAAAAATTGGCCTGGTCATTGAACGTGCACCCTTGGGGGTAAAGGGGTTAAAGTGGTTTTCCCATCTTATAAAAATATTAAAAATGTACGTCATAGTCCATAAATGTCTGAGATGGGAACGCCCCTTTACCATCTGCTCTACAGTCTGTGATTGTAAAATCTTTTCAATTCCTTTTCAGCCTGGGTTCACGGGAGTTTTCTGCTGTATGTTGGCTCTACAACTGAATATTTTTATCATACTGTATTCAATGATATAATTATATTTAACAAACCTGTTGTTAGGAATGATAGAAATAAATAGGTTTCTTCTTTCCCGAAATGAAACGCACCAGTATGTGACAAATAGGGGCTCTGGGGGACAGATCTGCCAGCATATCCTTTCATATTAGGTCACTGCCTTCAAATTTCCCTCATAGGAAAAAAGACGTGCAAACCTGAGCTTATACAAACCACCCCAGCACTTCTGGAAAGGGCTCAGACTTTATACAGTCCCCTGCCCTTAGAGTGGTACCAATACGGAGCATGCTTTACAACATTATCGCTCGCTGTCAAACTGCTATTTTGTTAGTCAGAACATCTCGTGCTTCCTCTGGCTCCATATTCTAGGCACAGCTGGGGAAGCTACATAGTGCAGACTCTCTCCATTACAGCCAATAGTATAATTTATATAAAAAAATAGAAAGTTTACCCAATTTATTCCCTAGATCTGTTTTTAAGGAAAACTGCATTGTGGTTCTGGTACAATTTAAATCTCCCAGTTAAGTAAATAGAGTAAAAACTTGAGCAAATCCAAAACAAAACAGTTAGGGCATGCTTCATCAGGAGTTGTAAAATGCATCTATGGTGTCGTAGACGTATCGTTTCTCCGAAAGGAGAAACTATACTTCTTGGTGTCGTAGATCAACTAACCTCCAAAAAAGCTCCATCTTAATTCAAGAGCACAGCCATGTGGAAACAGTGTGAAATCAAGTGGCTGGCTGGTGACGTCTCTCATGCGGTTGTTCAGCTGTTCCAGCAATCATCGGGACAAGTACAATTGTGCAATTTATTTGAGGGTTTTTTTAATGTGTAGATGGAGGAGTGAAATTGCCCTTTGGAAAGATATCCTTCCGCTGGTTTGGGTACTAGCATTGATATAAAGTATTGTGCTATTCGGTCTCCAGGGTGGGCACAATAATCTAGTAGATATTTGAGGTGCAGTTTAGGGATGACATGACTTCACTGAGTGGTTCAAGAAAGGTCATGTGCCATTTAAAGAGGACCTGTCACCGGTCAAAAGTAGTCAGGTATTGCTCTCATTGTATTCCTGCTACTCATCTGAGTTTTCCATTTTTTTTTTTTTTTTAACAACTCAAATATGCAGGGGCACAGTGAGAAAATTAAGAGCAAAAACGGGCCTCTTGACCAGGCGACATGTCCTCAAAGGTATTAGGCTAAGTGCACACGATCAGGAATAATTGCGTTTTTTTCGCGGTTTTTCCGCGGTTTTCCGCGGTAAAAACGCGATAAAAACGCAAGCATTAAGCATCCTATACATGTTAATTGATTCCGCATGTTTTGGCCACATGTTGCGTTTTTTTCCGCGAAAAAAACGCTTTGCGGAAAAATAGCAACATGTTCATTAATTTTGCGGAATGTAAGCGGTTCATGTGCGGTGGTACCCAGGGTCTGGAGGAGAGGAGACTCTCCTCCAGGCCCTGGGTACCATATCCCTGGTAAAACAATAATTAAAATAAAAAATAATGATATTCTCACCTTCGGCGGCCCCCGCAGCCTTCCCGCGGCCCCGCCAGCCTTCCCGCCTTCAGCGACGCTCCCGGCAACTTCCGGTCCCAAGAGTCCTTTGCGAGAATCACCCAGATGGCATAGCGGTCTCGCGAGATGTACGTCATCGGTGTGATTTGTCGCAAAGCATCCTTGGGACCGGAGTTGCCGGGAGCGTCGCTGAAGGCGGGAAGGCTGCGGGGGCCGCCGGAAGGTGAGAATATCATTATTTATTATTTTTTTTATTATTTTTACATTAGATCTTTTTACTATTGATGCGACATAGGCGGCATCAATAGTAAAAAGTTGGTCACACTTGTCAAACACTATGTTTGACTCGTGTGACCAACCTGTCAATCAGTTTTCCAAGCGATGCTACAGATCGCTAGGAAAACGCTAGCATTCTGCAAGCTAATTACGCTTGCAAAACGCTATTATTCTGGCGGGAATCAGCATACAAAAAACGTGCGTATTTCCTGCAGGAGAAGTGCGGGATTGCCGCGGAAATTTCCGCGGCAATTCCGCAACGTGTGAACTTAGCCTAAGTATATAATTTTTTCAGCTCGTCTCCTGCTGCTTGATCCAGTGGCAAAGTTAGCAGCCCTGGTTGCTGGGATGGGAATCCTGTAAAAATGTCTCCTAAATGCCATCATCACAGGCTCTTCTGATTAATAAGTGGAAAGTCACGCATGCGTCAATGCCGCAACAATGATATCGGAAAGGGCCTTCAAATCAGTAGACACGCTGGGAATGACAGGAGGTAGAAGGTGGTTTGCAGGGTTCTCATCCACAGACTAATGACATGACCAATGGACTAGGGCCCTGCAAACCAATTTGCTCTCTATTGCTTTAATTTTTTTTTTTTTTAAACACTTTGCAATGTTATCCATTTAATATACCGTATATACTCTAGTATAAGCCGAGATTTTCAGCCCACTTTTTTAGGCTGACAGTGCCCCTCTCGGCTTCTACTCGAGTCATTGTCCCAGGGGTTGGGGGGGGGGGGGGGAGGTCAGGAGCCGGTGGCTGTCAAGATCATACTAACCTCCTCCTGCCACGGTCTCTGCACTTCCCTGCTTCTCAGATGGTCTCCAGCGCCGCAGCTCTTCCTGTGTTCAGCGGTCACGTGGTACCGCTCATTAAAGTAATGAATATGCACGCCACTCCACTCCCATAGGCGTGGAGCGTATATTCATTACTTTAATGAGCGCTACCACGTGACCTCTGAACATTGGAAGGAGCTTCCGGCCCTGGGACAACGGAGAAGCAAGAGGAGCAGAGACTGCGCCGTGCCAGGAGGGGTGAGTATGACGGGGAGGACAGGAGGAGCCATGCGATATTCACCTGTCCCTGTTCCACTGCCGCACTGTCTTCCGCATCCTCTAGCTGTGACGTTCAGGTCAGAGGGCGCAATGACATGGTTAGTGCGCGCCCTCTACCTTAACAGTAGCTGTAGAGAGCCGGAAGACAGAGCGGCGCTCAGCGGTGGAAAAGGGACAGGTGAATATCGCAGATGCTGGAGGCCTGAGCCAGCGTCGACACCGGTACCTGGCCCCCATAGCGCGCTGGTGTCCCTGACTACTCAGGACACTGGCACCTGGCCCACAGCGACGAGAGGTCTGTTTTTTTTTGTTTGTTTTTTTAAATCGCAGCAGCAGCATATGGGGCATATACAGGGGTTGAACAAAATATTGGAAACACCTAACGTTTTGGCATCATAATCTTCGAACATGTTATAAACATGGAAACCGTGACATATGGTAATGTTTTGCAGTTATTTGTGTTATGTGATATGTGTATGTAAATTAACTGTTTGTTTTGCAGAATTGTAAGGACATTGATGAGAACTGATACCAATGGCAGACCTCTCGGATTTTCAGAGGCCAAATTGTTGGTGCTGGTATGGCCGGCGCTAGTGTAACCGGAAGTGCCCGAATGCTTGGCGTGTCAAGAGGTACTGTCTCCAAAGTAATGACTGCATTTGAAAGAGAAGGAAAAACATCCGCAGCAAAGCACAGGGCCGGTCGAAAGTCGAAGTTGACAGAGAGACCGTCGGACTCTAAAGCGAATTGTGAGAGAGGATCGCAAGACCAGGGCTCCGAAAATCACTGCTGAGCTCAATGAACACCTACAGAACCCAGTTTCCACGAAAACTGTTCGTCAGAAGCTGAACAAATCTGGATTCCACGGAAGAGCTGCAATTCGAAAACCGCTGCTCTCAATGACAAATGTTTCCGAGCGTTTAGAGTGGTGAAGAACCCTCCAGAATTGGTCCCTCGAGCCGTGGAAACATGTAATATTCTCAGACGAATCATCGTTTACCCTATTTCCGACCTCCGGCCGCGTGTACGTTTGGAGACAGCCGAAAGAAGCATTCCGTCCAGACTGCATTCTCCCAACCGTAAAACATGGTGGAGGTTCTGTGATGATATGGAGTGCTATTTCGTGGAGATCCGCCGGCCCAATGATATCCCTTCATGGAAGAATTAACAGCCGCGATTATTTAGGCATTTTGGGCGACCAAGTGCATCCTATGGTTCAAGCACTGTTCCCGGAGGGGAACGCCATCTTTCAGGATAATAATGCACCAATTCATACAGCTAGAATCGTTAAAGCATGGCACGAGGAACATTCTAATGAAGTCGAGCATCTCATCTGTCCCACACAATCCCCAGACCTCAACATTATTGAGCATTTATGGTCGATATTAGAGATACAAGTTAGACGTCGATTTCCGCAGTCATCGTCGCTCAAAGAACTGGAGGATGTTTTAACTGGAGAATGGGCTAAAATTCCTTTGGAAACAATTCACACCTTGTATGAATCCATACCTCGGAGAATTGAGGCTGTAATCGCTGCAAAATGTGGACCTACACCATATTAACCCCTTAATGTCCACTGACGTGCAGAGTCCGTCATGGCAAGGTGCCAGTTCCGGCACCAGGACGGACTCTGCACGTCATGCCTTTGATCTACCGATCAGTGCCGACAGCTGTCACAGACAGCTGACAGGCACGGCAAGCGGTGCGGGGACCTTTGCCGTCGGTCCCCGCACTCACAGCGCTGTGATTGGTCAGTCAATCTGACTGACCAAACACAGCAGCGATCGCGCAGGAGAAGCTGAAATTTCAGCTTCCCCAGCGCGATCAGTGCAGGAGCCAGCGCTGCAGTGGCCAGGCTTCCTGCACTGACAGCCAGGAGCAGAGCCCTCACCGCCCCTGGCTGTTAACCCCCTGACTGCTGCGATCCAGCGCGATCGCAGAGCTCAGGGGGGGAGGCAGAGGGTCGGGAGCTCCCTCTGCCTCAGATCGGCACCCTGCACTGTATTTGCAGGGGCCGATGTCTGCCTTGATGACCCGGGGGTTGTCATGACAACCTCCGGGTCATTTAGCTACGGGAAGCTGCTGTGATCATGTCACAGCAGCTTCCACTATAGTTGCAATGCATTGCAATGCCAGAGCATTGCAATGCATTGTAACTGCAATCAAAAGTAAAAAAAAAGTGAAAGTCCCATAAAGGGACAAGTTAAAAAAAATCATTTTTAAAAAAAAATTGTAAAAAAAATATTAAATAATTTAAAAAAATCCCCTAAAAAATACACATTTTTATGTAATAAAAAAAATAAAAAACAAAAAAATACACATGTTAGGTATCGCCATGTCCGTAAAAATCCCATCTATAAAAGCATAACCCTAGTTAACCCCTTCAGTGAAAGCCGTAAAAAAAAAAACACAAAAAAGTAGTAAATTATACTTTTTCCAAGCGGTATCATTATACCGCTTGGAAAAAGTGGCAATAACACGCGATCAAAAAGTCAGATATAAATAATCATGGTACCGCTGAAAACGTCATCTTGTCCCGCAAAAAACAAGCCGCTATATAGCATCATCAGCGAAAAAATAAAAAAGTTATAGCTCGCGGAATAAACGGATGCAAAAATAATTATTTTTTCTATAAAATTCTTTATTGTGTAAAAAACGCCAAAACATAAAAAAAAATATATAAATGAGGTATCGCTGTAATCGTAGTGACCCGAAGAATAAAGCTGCTTTATCAATTTTACCACACGCGGAACGGGGGAAAAAATTTTAAAAAAAAAACAATTCCTGAATTGCTGGTTTTTGTTCATTCTGCTTCCACAAAAATCGGAATAGGAAGAGATCAAAAAACGTTATGTGCCCGAATATGGTACCAACAAATACGTCAGCTCGTCCCGCAAAAAATAAGCCCACAGATAACTCTGTCGGCCGAAATATGGAAAAATTATAGCTCTCAAAATACGGCGATGCAAAAAATTCTTACAAAAATTTATTCCAAAAAAAAAGCATCTTTTAGAGTGTGACAGAAGCTAAACATGAAAAAAGGGTGTAAATCTGGTATCGCTGTAATCGCACCGATCCGAGGAATAAAGTCGCCTAATCACTAATATCGCACGAGGAACGGCGTAAAAAAGAAAACCAATTCTTCACCTTTGGTAGATTTGTTCATTGTGCCTCCCAAAGATCGCAGTAAGGCGATCACAGTGGTTCCCCCCGCATATGGGGTATCAGCGTACTCAGGACAAAATGCACAATAGCTTTTGGGGTCCTATTTCTCCTGTTACCCTTATAAAAATAAAAATTTGGGGGCAAAAAGGTCATTTTTGTGGAAAAAAATATGATTTTTTTTTATTTTCACGGCTCTACGTTATAAACTTCTGTGAAGCCCTTGGGGGTTCAAAGTGCTGACCACACATCTAGATAAGTTCCTTGGGGGGTCTAGTTTGCAAAATGGGGTCATTTGTGGGGGGTTTCTACTGTTTAGGCACATCAGGGGCTCTCCAAGCGCGACATGACACCCGCAGACCATTCCATCAAAGTCTGCATTTAAAAACGGTGCTCCTTCCCTTCCGATCTCTGCCATGCGTCAAAATAGTGGTTCCCCCCCACATATGGGATATCAGCGTACTCAGGACAAATTGCACAATAGCTTTTGGGGTCCTATTTCTCCTGTTACCATTATAAAAATAAAAATTTGGGGCAAAAAGATTATTTTTATGGAAAAAAATATGATTTTTTTATTTTCACGGCTCTACGTTATAAACTTCTGTGAAGCACTTGGGGGTTCAAAGTGCTCACCACACATCTAGAAAAGTTCCTTGGGGGTCTAGTTTCCAAAATGGAGTCACTTGTGGGGGTTTCTACTGTTTAGGCACATCAGGGGCTATCCAAACGTGACATGACACCCACAGACCATTCCATCAAAGTCTGCATTTGAAAAAGGCGCTACTTCCCTTTCGAGCTCTGCCATGCGTCAAAATAGTGGTTCCCCCCCACATATGGGATATCAGCGTACTCAGGACAAATTGCACAATAGCTTTTGGGGTCCTATTTCTCCTGTTACCATTATAAAAATAAAAATTTGTGGCAAAAAGATTATTTTTGTGGAAAAAAATATGATTTTTTTTATTTTCACGGCTCTACGTTATAAACTTCTGTGAAGCACTTGGGGGTTCAAAGTGCTCACCACACATCTAGAAAAGTTCCTTGGGGGGTCTAGTTTCCAAAATGGAGTCACTTGTGGGGGGTTTCTACTGTTGGCACATCAGGGCTATCCAAACGTGACATGACACCCACAGACCATTCCATCAAAGTCTGCATTTGAAAAAGGCGCTACTTCCCTTTTGAGCTCTGCCATGCGTCAAAATAGTGGTTTCCCCCCACATATGGGGTATCAGCGTACTCAGGACAAATTGCACAATAACTTTTGGGGTCCTGTTACCCTTTGGAAAATAACAATTGGGGTGGAAAGATCATTTTTGTGGAAAAGATATGATTTTTTAATTTTACTGCTCTACGTTATAACCTTCTGTGAAGCCCTTGGGGTTCAAAGCTCTCACCACACATCTAGATAAGTTCCTTGGGGGGTCTAGTTTCCAAAATGGGGTCACTTGTGGGGGTTTCCACTGTTTAGGCACACAGGGATTCTCCAAATGCGACATGGCGTCCAATCTCAATTCCAGCCAAAAAAGTCAAATGGCGCTGCTTCCCTTCCGAGCTCTGCCATGCGCCCAAATAGTGGTTTACCCCCACACATGGTATATCGGTGTACTCTGGAGAAATTGTACAACAAATATTGTGGTTCATTTTCTCCTGATACCCTTGACAAAATTTAAAAAAATTGTGTCGAAAGAAAAATTTTGGGAAAAAAAGTTAAATGTTCATTTTTTCCTTCCACATTGCTTCAATTCTTGTGAAGTACCTAAAGGGTTAATAAACTTCTTGAATGTGGCTTTGAACATGTTGAGGGGTGCAGTTTTTAGAATGGTGTCACTTTTGGGTATTTTCTGTCATATTGACCCCTCAAATTCACTTCAAATGTGAGGTGGTCCCTAAAAAAATGGTTTTGTAAATTTTGTTGGAAAAATGAGAAATTGCTGGTCAACTTTTAACCCCTTCACCCCCAAGGGTGGTTTGCACGTTAATGACCGAGCCAATTTTTACAATTCTGACCACTGTCTCTTTATGAGGTTATAACTCTGGAACGCTTCAACGGATCTTCGCGATTCTGAGTTTGTTTTTCTTGTGACATATTGTACTTCACGTTAGTGGTAAAATTTCTTCGATATACCTTGCGTTTATTTTTGAAAAAAACGCAAATATGGCGAAAATTTTGCAATTTTCAAACTTTGAAATTTTTTTCCCTTAAAACAGAGAGATATGTCACACAAAATAGTTAATACTAACATTTCCCTCATGTCTACTTTACATCAGCACAATTTTGGAACCAAAATTTTTTTTTGTTAGGAAATTATAAGGCTAAGTGCACACGATCAGGAATAATTGCGTTTTTTTCGCGGTTTTTCCGCTATTTTCCGCGGTTAAACCGCGAACAAAACGCAAGCATTAAGCATTCTATACGTTTTAATTGATTCCGCATGTTTTGTACACATGTTGCTTTTTTTCCGCGAAAAAAACGCTTAGCGGAAAAAAAAGCAACATGTTCATTAATTTAGCGTAACCGCGGTGATTCCGCCGCCATAGGAATGCATTGAACCGCTTACTTTCCGCATGTGGCTATGCCCACTATGCGCAATGTAAGCGGTTCATGTGCGGATGGTACCCAGGGTCTGGAGCAGAGGAGACTCTCCTCCAGGCCCTGGGTACCATATCCCTGGTAAAACAATAATTAAAATAAAAAATAATGATATTCTCACCTTCCGGCGGCCCCCGCAGCCTTCCCGCGGCCCCCGCAGCCTTCCCGCCTTCAGCGACGCTCCCGGCAACTTCCCGTCCCAAGAGTCCTTTGCGAGAATCACCCAGATGGCATAGCGGTCTCGCGAGATGCACGTCATCGGTGTGATTTGTCGCAATGCATCCTTGGGACCGGGAGTTGCCGGGAGCGTCGCTGAAGGCGGGAAGGCTGCGGGGGACGCCGGAAGGTGAGAATATCATTATTTATTATTTTTTTTATTATTTTTACATTAGATCTTTATACTATTGATGCGGCATAGGCGGCATCAATAGTAAAAAGTTGGTCACACGTGTCAAACATTATGTTTGACTCGTGTGACCAACCTGTCAATCAGTTTTCCAAGCGATGCACAGATCGCTAGGAAAACGCTAGCATTCTGCAAGCTAATTACGCTTGCAAAACGCTATTATTCTGGCGGGAATCAGCATAAAAAAAACGTGCGTATTTCCTGCGGGAGAAGTGCGGGATTGCCGCGGAAATTTCCGCGGCAATTCCGCAACGTGTGAACTTAGCCTAAGGGTTAAAAGTTGACCAGTGATTTCTCATTTTTACAACAAAATTTACAAAGCCATTTTTTTTTTAGAGACCACCTCACATTTGAAGTCACTTTGAGGGGTCTATATGGCAGAAAATACCCAAAAGTGACACCATTCTAAAAACTGCACCCCTCAAGGTACTCAAAACCACATTCAAGAAGTTTAATAACCCTTCAGGTACTTCACAGGAGCTGAAGCAATGTGGAAGGAAAAAATTAATATTTAACTTTTTAGCCACAAAAATGATCTTTTACAAACGTTTTTTTATTTTCACAAGGGTAAAAGGAGAAAATGGGCAGATAAAGTTGTTGTGCAATTTCTCCTGAGTACGCCAATACCCCATATGTGGGGAAAACCACTGTTTGGGCACACGGCAGAGCTCGTAAGGGAAGGAGCGCCGTTTGACTTTTTCAAACTAAAATTGGCTGGAATTGAGATTAGACGCCATGTCGCGTTTGGAGAGCCCCTGATATGCCTAAACAGTGGAAACCCCCCACAAGTGACACCATTTTGGAAACTAGACCCCCTAAGGAACTTATCTAGATCTGTTGTGAGCACTTAGAACCCAAAGTGTTTCACAAAAGTTTATAATGCCTGGGTGTGAAAAAAAAAAAAAACATTCCACAAAAATGATTTTTTAGTCCCAAATTTTTGATTTTTCCCAAGGAAATTGGACCCCAAAAGTTGTTTTCCAATTTGTCCTGAGTACGCTGATACCCCATATGTGGGGGGGGGGGAAACTGTTTGGGCGCACGGCAGGGCTTGGAAAGGAAGCAGTAACGTTTTGGAATGCAAACATTGATGGGGTCATGTTCCATTTGTAGTGCCCCAGATGAGCCTACACAGTGGAAACCCCCACAAGTGACCCCATTTTGGAAGCTAGACCCCCTAAGGAACTTATCTAGATCTTTGGTGAGCACTTTGAACCCCCAAGTGCTTCACACAAGTTTATAATGCCCGAGCACGAAAATAAAAAATCCTATTTTTTTTCCCACAAAAATTATCTCTTAGTCACTAATTTTTTATTTTCCCAAGGGTAACAGGAGAAATTGGACCACAATATTTGTTGTCCAATTTGTCCTGAGTACGCTGATACCCCATATGTGGGGGGAACCACTGTTTGGGCGCATGGCAGAGCTCGGAATGGAAGGACCACCATTTGACTTTTCCAACCACAATTGGCTGGAATTGAGATTGGACGCCATGTTGCATTTGGAGAGCCCCTGATGTGCCTAAACAGTGGAAACCCCCCACAAGTGCCCCCATTTGGGAAACTAGACCCCCTAAGGAACTTATCTAGATCTTTGGTGAGCAATTTGAACCCCCAAGTGCTTCACACAAGTTTATAACGTAGAGCCGTAAAATTAAAAAATCATATTTTTTCCACAAAATTGATCTTTTCACCCCAATTTTTATTTTCCCAAGGGTAACAAGACTCCAAAAGTTATTGTGCAATTTGTCCTGAGTGCGCTGATACCCCATATGTGGGAGTAAACCACCGTTTGGGTGCATGGCAGAGTTTGGAAGGGAAGGAGCGCCGTTTGACTTTTTCAACGCAGAATTGGCTGGATGCCATGTCGTGTTTGGAGAGCTCCTGATATGCCTTAACAGTGGAAACCCCCCACAAATGACACCATTTTGGAAACTAGACCCCTCAAGGAACTTATCTAGATGTGTGGTGAGCACTTTGAACCCCAAAGTGCTTCACAGAAGTTTATAACGTACAGCCGTAAAATAAAAAATCCTTTTTTTTTTTTACAAAAATGATTTTTTCGCCCTCAATATTTTATTTTCACAAGGGTAACAGGTGAAATTGGACCCCAAAAGTTGTTGTCCAATTTGTCCTGAGTATGCTGATACCCAATATGTGAGAGTAAACTACTGTATGGGCGCACGTCGGGCTCGGAAGGGAAGTAGTGACGTTTTGGATTGCAGACTTTGATGGAATGGTCTGGGGGAGTCATGTCGCATTTGGAGAGCCCCTGATGCGTCTAAACAGTGGAAACCCCCCACAAGTGACCCCATTTTGGAAAATAGACCCCACAAGGAACTTATCTAGATGTGTGGTGAGCACTTTGAACCCCGAAGTGCTTCACAGAAGTTTATAACGTACAGCCGTAAAAATAAAAAATCCTTTTTTTTTTTTACAAAAATGATTTTGTCGCCCCCAGTTTTTTATTTTCCCAAGGGTAACAGTAGAAATAGGACAAATTGCACAATAACTCTTGTGGTCCAGAGTACGCTGATACCCCATATGCGGGAGTAAACTACTGTTTGGGCGCATGGCAGAGCTCAGAAGTGAAGGAGCACCGTTTGACTTTTTCAACGCAGAATTGGCTGGAATTGAGATCAGACGCCATGTCACATTTGGAGAGCCCCTGATGTGCCTAAACAGCGGAAACCCCCCAATTCTAACTCCAACCCTAACCCCAACACACCCCTAACCATAGTCCCAACCCTAACCACAAACCTAACCCTAACACACCCCTAACAGTAATCCCAACCCTAATCCTAATCCTAACGTTAGCGCAAACCCTAACCCTAACTTTAGCCGCAACCCTAACCCTAACGGGAAAATGGAAATAAATACATTTTTTAAATTTTATTATTTTTCCCTAACTAAGGGGGTGATAAAGGGGGGTTTGATTTACTATTTATAGCGGGTTTTTGTGATTGGCAGCTGTCACGCTAAAAGACGCTTTTTATTGCAAAAAATAGTTTTTTGCATCACCACATTTTGAGAGCTATAATTTTTGCATATTTTGGCCCACAGAGTCATGCGAGGTCTTATTTTTTGCGGGACGAGGTGACGTTTTTATTGGTACCATTTTTGAGTACGTGACATTTTTTGATCGCTTTTTATTTCGATTTTTGGGAGGTTAGAATGAACAAAAATCAGCAATTCATGAATTTCTTTTGGGGGAGGCGTTTGTACCGTTCCGCGTGTGGTAAAATTGATAAAGCAGTTTTATTCTTCGGGTCAGTACGATTACGGCGATACCTCATTTATATCATTTTTTTTATGTTTTGGCGCTTTTATAGAATGAAAACAATTTTATATAAAAAATTATTATTTTTGCATCGCTTTATTCTGCGAGCTATAACTTTTTTATTTTTTTGCTGATGATGCTGTATGACGGCTCGTTTTTTGCGGGACAAGATGACGTTTTCAGCGGTACCATGTTTATTTATATCCGTCTTTTTGATCGCGTGTTATTCCACTTTTTGTTCAGCGGTATATGATAAAGCATTGATTTTTTGCTTCGTTTTTTTTTCTTTTTAAGGGGTTCATTAAAGGGGTTAACTAGTGGGACAGTTTTATAGGGGGGTTGTTACGGACGCGGCGATACCAAATATGTGTACTTTTATTGTTTTGGTTTTTTTATTTACAGGAAAGAATGAATTTATTGGGGAATATATTTTTTTTTTTTTATGATTTTTTTTTACCACTTTTATTTTTATTTTTTTTACTTTTATACTTTGTCCCAGGGTGGGGACATCACTGTATTTTAGCAGATCGCTGGTGTGACAGTGTGCACAGCACTCTGTCACACCAGCGATCGCTCTGGCACTGCTGCAGGCTTCCCCAGCGCCTGCTCTCAGCAGGCACTGAGGAAGCCGCCTCCCTCCAGGACCCCGGCGCCATCTTGGATCCGGGGACCTGGAGGGAGGACGGACCCTCGGAACAGCGCGACACATCGCGCTGCTCTGAGGTCTCAGGGGAGCGCGCAGGGAGCCCCCTGCCTGCGCGATCCTCCCCTGTGCCCCGGGTACACCGCGATCATGTTTGATCGCGGTGTGCCAGGGGTTAATGTGCCGGGAGCGGTCCGTGACCGCTCCTGACACACAGTCACGGGTGTCAGCTGTGATAATCTGCTGACACCCGGCGGCGATCAGCCCCCCCGGGAGCGCAGCTGATCGCCCATGACGTACTCTTCCGTCCATGGGAATAAGGTCCAGGGTCACATGGACGGAATAGTACGTCTGATGGCAGAGAGGGGTTAACACTTATAACTTCGTAACAAAAAAAAATTTTGGTTCCAAAATTGTGCTGATGTAAAGTAGACATGTGGGAAATGTTATTTATTAACTAATTTTTGTGACATATCTCTCTGATTTAATGGCATAAAAATTAAAAGTTTGAAAATTGCAAAATTTTCAAAATTTGCCATATTTCCATTTTTTTCATAAAAAAACGCAAGTTATATTGAAGAAATTTTACCACTATCATGAAGTACAATATGTCACGAGAAAACAATCTCAGAATCGCCAAGATCCGTAGAAGCGTTCCAGAGTTATAACCTCATAAAGAGACAGTGGTCAGAATTGTAAAAATTGGCCTGGTCTTTAACCTACAAAATGGCTTGGTCATTAAGGGGTTAAACTAACTTTTGTTGTGATGTTTCCATTATTGTGTCCAACCCCTGTATGTCCGATACATGGGACCCCTTCCCATTTATCTAATGAATCTTTATAAACTCCCATTCCAGAAATACTGTAGTACTGAATAATGCCGTGTAAGGCTGGGTTCACATTCATAAATTCTTTCTTCCATTTCCATTATAGAAGGGGAATGGAATTCATATCCAATAAGGCTTCATTGCATAGCAGACACGCTCCACAGAGTCCGTTTTTTAGAGCAGAACAAAAAGCACATCTCCCAGATTTTGTTCCTATCTAAAAGAGGATATCAAAGGAATCCAGACAGACCCATAATGATCCACTCTGCTGCCATTTGCAATTGTAACTGATCCCATTTTGGACAAGAATTCTAATTTCTTATCATTTGTTCCTAGAACAGAACCGACAAATGAAATTCCCTAAAGCAAATTGTGAACCCAGCCTAATACAACCTCAATAAATTATGTTTACCACGTCATTTCCAGACCTGCAATCACGGGCTGGCTGCCTGTAAGGAGGCCATCTAATAAGAACTGGTTAAAAAATGATGGCTGTCATGTAGAGCAGCGTTGAACCTCCTGGCATCTCTGGAAGAATGTTTTTATTCCACTCCATAAAGTGGAAAGAATGAAGCAAGGTTAGGCCCAATATCAACAGTGTGTTCCTGTGAGCTGTGCACTGTTATGTCACAGGAGGATTCCCTGTTCTCAGAGACAGCTGGAATGCAGGAGGATTCTGGCAGTGAGCAGCCCGCACAGTCAGCTGCAGATGTTATTTTACCACCAGAAACATTTACAAGAGCTATAAGAAGGTATACAGAATTCACATTGGAGTCTGTGGAAGGTGAAAATAGCACCAGAGCATGTGAAGACCTGATGAGCCAGCAGAACCTGGCATCTATTCTGAAGGCACAGAGCTATCCTACCTCAAAGATGAAGTGGACAAACTTGGAATAGCTCTAGAAAGGCTCAAAATGATGATGACAGCTTTATTTTCTTCATTTTTCATCAGTGTAAAGCCCGGGTCTCACATAGCGATACACCAGCGATCCTGACAACGATCAGGATCGCTGGTGTATCGCTACATGATCGCTGCTGAGCTGCCACACAGGCAGCTCAGGGCAGCGATCAGCACAGGGACACTGCGGGTAACATCGCTTAGTTACCCCTGTGTACCTTGGATACCAGCGCCCTGATGCAGGGAGCTGGTAACCAAGGTACACGCGGGTTTCCAGGCGCTGCGCGGTGCCTGGAAACCCGACGTGTACCTTGGTTACCAGCTCCCTGCATCAGGGCGCTGGTATCCAAGGTACACAGGGGTTTCCAGGCACAGCCCCGCGCCTGGAAACCCGCTGTGTACCTTGGTTACCAGCGGATCGCTGGTCTCCCGCCTGTCACACGCAGCGATGCGTGCCTGCCAGCGGGAGACCAGCGATCAAAAAAATGTCCTGACATTTCTGACACGACCAGCGATTCACAGCAGGGGCCTGATCGCTGGTACGTGTCAGAAATAGCGAGATCGCTGCTGAGATCGCTGTTTAGCAGCGATCTTGGTAGCGATCTCGCTATGTGAGACAGGCCCTTTACACAAAGACTTGGCTGCCAATGTTGTTCAAGCACACAAACTGAACCACTGCTCCATTCAAGCAAGGTCATGGTGGGCCCCCAGTGATAAGACACTAATCACTCATCCTGCAGATTAGAAGAAAACAGTATTGGATATTAACCCCTTAACCCCAAGGGTGGTTTGCACGTTAATGACTGGGCCAATTTTTACAATTCTGACCACTGTCCCTTTATGAGGTTATAACTCTGGAACGCTTCAACGGATCTTCGCAATTCTGAGACTGTTTTCCCGTGACATATTGTACTTCACGTTAGTGGTAAAATTTCTTCGCTATAACATCAGCACAATTTTATAAACAAAATGTTTTTTTGTTAAGAAGTTATAAGGGTTTAGGCTAAGTTCAAACGTCCGCACTTCTCTGCCGCGTGAAATACGCATTTTTTTTGTATGCGTATTCCCGCCAGAAACTAGCGTTTTGCAAGCGTAATAAGCCTGCAGAATGCTAGCGTTTTCCTAGCGATCTGTAGCATTGCTTGGAAAACTGATTGACAGGTTGGTCACACGAGTCAAACAAGTGTTTGACTCGTGTGACCAACTTTTTACTATTGATGCCGTCTATGCCGCATCAATAGTAAAAAGATCTAATGTAAAAATAAAAAAAAAATAATAAATCGTGATATTCTCACCTTCCGGCGGCCCCCAGCAGATTTCCCGCTCCTCAGCGACGCTCCCGGTCAATCCTGTTCCCAAGGATGCATTGCGACAATGACCCCGATGACGTAGCATCACGCGAGACCGCTACGTCATCTGGGGTGTTCTCGCAATGCATTACTGGGAACGGGAGCGTCGCTGAGAGGCGGGAAAGCTGCGGGGGCCGCCGGAAGGTGAGAATATCATTATTTTAATTATTGTTTTACCAGGGATATGGTAGCCAGGGCCTGGAGGAGAGTCTCCTCTCCTCCAGACCCTGGGTAACATCCGCACATGAACCGCTTACATTGCGCATGGTGGGCATAGCCACATGCGGAAAGTAAGCGGTTCAATGCATTCCTATGGCGGCGGAATCGCAGCCATTACACGAAATTAATGAACATGTTGCTTTTTTTTTCTCCCGCGAAGCGTTTTTTTCGCGGAAAAAAACGCTGCATGTGCACAAAAATTGCGGAATCCATTTAAATAAATAGGATGCTTAATGCTTGCGGGTTTTTTTTTCGCGTTTGACTGAAAAAACGCGAAAATTCCTGACTTGTGCACTTAGCCTAAAAGTTGACCAGCGATTTCTCATTTTTACACTTTTTTTTTTTTTTTTTTTTTAGGGACCACATCACATTTGAAGTCACTTTGAGGGGTCTATATGATAGAAAATACCCAAAAGTGACACCATTATAAAAACTGCACACCTGAAGGTACTTAAAACCACATTCAAGTAGTTTATTAACCCTTCAAGTGCTTCACAGGAATTTTTGTAATGTTTAAAAAAAAAAAATTAACATTTAACTTTTTTTCACAAAATATTTACTTCAAATCCAATTTTTTTTTAATTTTACCCAGGGTAACAGGAGAAATTGGACCGCAAAACCTGTTGTGCAATTTATCCTCAGTACACCGATACCCCAGATGTGGGGTAAACCACTATTTAAAGCTTGGAAGGGAAGGAGAGCAGTTTGACTTTTTCAACACAGAATTGGCTGGACGACATGTCGCGTTTGGAGAGCCCCTGATGTGCCTAAACAGTGGGAACCCCCCACAAGTAACACCATTTTGGAAACTAGACCCCTCAAGGAACTTATCTAGATGTGTGGTGAGCACTTTGAACCCCCAAAGGCTTCACAGAAGTTTATAACAGCCATAAAATTCAAAAATCATATTTTTTTTCCACAAAAATGATCTTTTCACCCCTAATTTATATTTTCCCAAGGGTAACAAGACCACAAAAGTTATTGTGCAATTTGTCCTGAGTACGCCAATACCCCATATGTGGGAATAAACCACTGTTTGGGCGCATGGCAGAGCACGGAGGGGAAGGAGAGCCGTTTGACTTTTTCAGCGCAGCATTGGCAGGAATTGAGATCAGACGCCATGTCGCGTTTGGAGAGCCCCTGATGTGCCTGAACATTGAAAACCCCCCAACAAGTGACCCCATTTTGGAAACTAGACCCCCCAAGGAACTTGTTTAGATGTGTAGTGAGCACTTTGATCCCCCAGGTGTTTCACTAAACTTTATAACGCCAGATCGTGAAAATAAAAAAAATCATATTTTTTCCACAAACATGATCTTTTAGTACCTTGTTTTTTATTTTCCCAATTGTAACAGGAGAAATTGGACCCCAAAAGGTGTTGTCCAATTTGTCCTGAGTACGCTGATACCCCATATGTGGGAGAAAACTACTGTATGGGCACACGTCAGGGCTCGGAAGGGAAGTAGTGACGTTTTGGAATGCAGACTTTGATGGAATGGCCTGCGGGCGTCATATCGCGTTTAGAGAGCCCTGATGTGCCTAAACAGTGGAAACACCAATTCTAACTCCAACCCTAACCCCAACACACCCCTAACCCTTACCCTAACGGGAAAATGGAAATAAATACATTTTTTTAACTATATTATTTTTCTCTAACTAAGGGGGTGATAAAGGGGTTTTGATACGGGTTTTTGTGTTTGGCAGCTGTCACATGCTAAAAGACGCTTAATATTACAAAAAATTGTTTTTGCATCACATTTTGAGAGCTATAATTTTTCCATATTTTGGCGCACAGTCATGTGAGGTCTTATTTTTTGCGGGACAAGTTGACGTTTTTATTGGTACCATTTTTGGGCACATTACATTTTTTGATCGTTTTTTATTACGATTTTTGGGAGGCAGAATTAACAAAAAACAGCAATTCATGAATTTCTTTTTTTTGGGGGGGGGTAGGTTTATACTGTTCCGCGTGTGTTAAAATTGATAACACACGGTACCTTGTTTATTCATATCCGTCTTTTTGATTGCGTGTTATTCCACTTTTTGTTCGGCGGTATAATGATAAAGCATTGTTTTTTTGCCTTTTTTAAGGGGTTCACTAAAAGGTTAACTAGTGGGACAGTTTTATAGGGGGGGTCGTTACGGACGTCGCTATACTAAATGTGTAATTTTATTGTTTTGTTATTTACATAATGTGTTTATAAGGGAATTTTTTTTTTTAATTTAGGGATTTTTTTTATATTTTTACACATTTATTATTTAAAATTTTTACATTGTCCCAGGGTGGGACATCACTATATAGTGTCAGATCGCTGATCTGACAGTTTGCAGAGCACTCTGTCAGATAAGCGATCTGACAGGCAGCGCAGGAGGCTTCTCAGCGCCTGCTCTCAGCAGGCACGGACAAGCCACCTTCCTGCAGGACCCCACGACCATCTTGGATCCGGGGGCCTGCAGGGAGGAGGCCCTCAGAACAAAGCGATCACATCGCATTGTTCTTTGGGTCTCCGGGAAGCACGCAATGCTTCCCTACGCCACCGGAATGCTGCGATAATGTTTGATTGCAGTGTGCCGGGGGTTAAAGTGCCGGAAGTGGTCCGTGACCACTCCTGGCACTTAATGCCGGGTGTCAGCTGTGATAATCAGCTGACACTCGGCAGCGCTCCCCCCGTGAGCGTGGCCGACTTTGACTTACTATCCCATCCGTGGGAATTAAGTCCTAGGGCACATGGACGGGATAGTACGTCAGATGACAGAAAGGGGTTAAGGTGATCTATCTTCCAAAAACATTCAGAGAAGGGGAGAAAGGTGCTGGCTGTGTCTCAATTCTGATGTGGCGATTAACACAGAGCACAATAGTATTGAGCTGTTCTATGTACAACTGTTAGGCAACTCATACATATTAGATGGATGTTGGTGGGACAGAAGTGGCTCAGTGGTTAGCACTGCGGCGCTGGGATCACATACCACCAAGGAGTTTGTATGCACCCCGTATTTGCGTGGGTTTCCTCCAGGTTCTCTGGTTTCCTCCCACACTACAATGACATACTGATAAGGAACAGATTGTGAGCCCCAATGGGGACAGTGCTGATAATGTCTGTAAAGCGCTGTGGAATTAATGACGCTATATAAGGGAGAAAAATACTGTATATAACACTGTGCAGTGTATGGGCACAAAGCCATCAGTGTGAGACAGAGTCTGCCCTCCATTGCATTTATACTGCTGGGACCCCAATAGAGGTTTTGGGGTCTAAAACTATGTTATTACTGGTCAAATTAGGCTTTATTCACATGGCAACATTTTTTTTTCACTGAAATTATACTCCGATGCTATTCACACGTCAGCTGTTTTGGCTACTTGCTTAATAAAGAGAAAAAAAAAAAGACACCTCAAGACGACATCTGCTTTTTCAGCCAATTAGGCAAACGGGTTAGTGACCAACACTGCACCGATGGCGTCCATGGGCGTCTTTTCATGGCTGCCAGTAGAGTCCGTCCAATTAGATTTGCCTGTCCCACCCCATAGGCCACGGCAGTAATCTGTGGTAACTGTACGGGAGCAGAGCACCATCTCTTACCTGATGGCATCCCAGGCTCTTCTTTTCATTAGTTGGCAGGCATGATGTCATCACTGCGGGTCTGGTAAAAGGTGGTGCTCCGGTCCAGCGGTTACGGATTACTGACATGGCTGATGGAATGGGACATGCAAATCTGGTTGCTAAGGGAAACCACCAGCTTCTCATTCTTAGGTTCCCTGACAGCAGTTATTCATGTGAAGGCCACACTCACTCCCTCCATGGCCTTGATGCCACCCCTGGCCACAGGTCGGCGCCGGCGGGCAGGTTCTGTGCACAGCTGGTCTGTGAGGGAGCCAGCACTGAAGGGGTTAGCCGGCTTGCGCACATGTGGCCATGGTGGCCCGCTCCTCCTTACCTCAGGACCGCTTCTCCTGGCCATGGCCTCCCGCAGCCGCTGCAGGCGCTCCCGCAGGGTGACCCGCTGGTGGAAGGAGAAGGCCGGGTGCAGGGCCGCCATGGTGAGCAGCAGCTCGTCCTCCTCCCAGCCCCCCGGCTCGGGCTCTATGGCCGGCAGCAGCAGGCGGTACAGGCGGCCGGCCACGTCTCGGTTCTCCGAGCTGAGCAGCGCCAGGTAGACTATGAGGCGGGAGCGGGCGACGGGATCCCCGAGGTCGCCGAGGAGCGGCCCGGCCAGGCTGTTGGCTCTGCTCTCGTAGTCCCGCAGGTAGTGGCAGTCCTTGCGGGCCAGGTCCTCCAGGCAGGAGCCTACGAAGCGCAGCTCCAGCGGGTTACACAGGTCCAGCAACCCGCAGGCGAACTCCAGCCTGTGCGCCGGGCCCAGCGTCCGCACGAACCACTCGTACACCGCCTCACGCCGGAGGGCGCCCTGCCCGGGGACCCCAGTGCTGGCGGGGCAGTCCCGGAGGGGACAGGGACGAGAACACATCCCGAGCCGCGCTGCCTCGTCCTCCTCCGCCACCCGGTGCCTGCTCTTCCTCTGCGGCAGCTTCATCCTCAGCATTATCAGCACAGATGCGGACACAGGGCCGGTGCCATGGCCGCCCCACCGGGCGCTGTACCACAGAGCGGGCGCTGGGCGTGTGAGGGCGGAGCAGCAGCCACTTCCAGAACGCTCGTTCTCTTTCCCCGGGTTCCACAGTCTGAGCTGTGACGTGCTCCGTCCTGCACGCTGATTGGCTGCCCGCGGGATCCCCTGCCGCCCCTCCTCCTCTAGGCGGCGTGATACGGACCGTCATGTATTGCGATAATGAGGGCTGATATCGCGACAGCTCCTGTGCGCACGGTCTGTCACAGACCATTCATCCTATACTAGCGGCAATGGCGGCGGGTTTTCCCGCGCTCCGGACGGCGCTGACTGCTGAGGAGAAGTGTGCGACCAGTGACCGCAGCCCCTCACAAACATGGCGGTCTACGGGCGTCCATTACTGAGCCTGGTGTTCTCAGTGGAAGGAGCGCCAATTCACAGGAGCTCGGCTACAGGGCTGTCCAGCACTGTGATACTGACGACCCTGAGTAGGTGGTCAGTATCAGGGTGGAGGGGACCAGACCCCAACCAGAGGCTCCTCCGTGATGTCAGGGGGTTTCCGCACTGGTCACATCTGGCAGTGGCTGCTAAAGTCTGAGGGGTGGGGTGCCAGGACTTATGCACCCCTAATACCAGTCTCATAAGGGTGGCGGCGAGGCTGATGTGTAGACAGTTATCAGGCAGAACTTCCAAGACATGTCCACCAGCGACTCCATAACACAAGCTAGGAAGTGTTGTCATAGGGATTTGGCACACCAGGGTGATGCTTAATAATTCAAAATTACCTTGGTTAAGTATAAAATAGAGTTTAGTTTGCAGTATATAGGAGCTCGTTCTTAATTACATTTACGTCGTAGATTATCCTATAAAAACCTCAGTGACTGTCCAGTTTGTAAAACCTATTTTATTAAATATTTTTAAGTCATTATTAATATGAGTCCTGTGTTCTGAATCCTCATCTCTTGGTCAGAGAAGAAATGGTTACAAAGAGCGTCTCTCTGGAGGACACAGACAGCCCAATGATGTCAATGGAGGTGTGTATGTGTCTGTGGTCGAGCCTAGAATGTATAGCCTCATGGTGTGTTATATACACTGCTCAAAAAAATAAAGGGAACACTCAAATAACACATTATAGATCTGAATGAATGAAATATTCTCATTGAATACTTTGTTCTGTACAAAGTTGAATGTGCTGTCAACATAATCACACAAAAATCATCAATGGAAATCAAATTTTTGAACCAACGGAGTCCTGGATTTGGAGAGGCCCCCAAAATGAAAGTGGAAACAAGTCCAAATGAAAATCAAAACAAGACAAAATTAAAGTGGAAGCAAGTCAAAATGATGCTCAGTAGTGTGTGTGGCCTCCCCGTGCCTGTATGACCTCCCTGCGCCTGTATGACCTCCCTGTGCCTGTATGACCTCTCTGTGCCTGTATGACCTCCCTACAACGCCTGGGCATGCTCCTGATGAGGTTGCGGATGTTCTCCTGAGGGATCTCCTCCCAGACCTGGACTAAAGCATCCGTCAACTCCTGGACAGTCTGTGGTGCAACGTGACGTTGGTGGATGGAGTGAGACATGATGTCCCAGATGCGCTCAATCTGATTCAGGTCTGGGGAACGGGCGGGCCAGTCCATAGCTTCAATGCCTTCATCTTGCAGGAACTGCTGACGCACTCCAGCCACATGAGGTCTGGCATTGTCCTGCATTAGGAGGAACCCAGGGCCAACCACACCAGCATATGGTCTCACAAGGGGTCTGAGGATCTCATCTCGGTACCTAATGGCAGTCAGGCTACTTCTGGTGAGCACATGGAGGGCTGTGTGGCCCTCCAAAGAAATGCCACCCCACACCATTAGTGACCCACTGCCAAACCGGTCATGCTGAAGGATGTTGCAAGCAGCAGATCGCTCTCCACGGCGTTTCCATACTCTGTCACGTCTCTCACATATGCTGAGTGTGAACATGCTGCCTGCAACATCCTTCAGCATTACAGGTTTGGCAGTGGGTCAGTAATGGTGTGGAGTGGCATTTCTTTGGACGGCCGCACAGCCCTCCATGTGCTCGCCAGAGGTAGCCTGACTGCCATTAGGTACCGAGATGAGATCCTCAGACCCCTTGTGAGATCATATGCTGGTGTGGTTGGCCCTGTGTTCTTCCTAATGCAGGACAGTGCCAGACCTCATGAGGCTGGAGTGTGTTAGCAGTTCCTGCAAGATGAAGGCATTGAAGCTATGGACTGGCCTGCCCATTCCCCAGACCTGAATCCGATTGAGCACATTTGGGACAGCATGTCTCGCTCCATCCACCGTCACGTTGCACCACAGACAGGTCTGGGAGGAGATCATGGGCGTACCCAGGATCAAAACTGGCGGGGGAGGTGGGAGTGGGGACAAGCCATGGTTGTTCAGGTTGTAAAATTATAGAACGAAAAAGGTGAATGAAACGAAAATTGACCAGCCTCTGTATACGTCACCAGCCCAGCACCTGTATATACTTAAGGCCCGCCACCTTTATTTACATCACCAGCACCTGTATATACATCACCAGCCCAACACCTGTTTATCTGTATATACATCACCAGCCCAGCACCTGTATATCTATATACATCACCAGCCCAGCACCTGTATATACATGACCAGCACCTGTATACGTCACCAGCCTAGCAACTGTATATACATCACCAGCCCAGCACCTGTATATCTATATACATCACCAGCCCAGCACCTGTATATACATGACCAGCACCTGTATACGTCACCAGCCCAGCACCTGTATCCGTCACCAACCCAGCACCTGTATACGTCACCAGCCTCCAGCACCTGCATACGTCACCAGCCTCCAGCCCAGCACCTGTATATACATCACTAGCCTCCAGCCCAGCACCTGTATACGTCACCAGCCTCCAGCCCAGCACCTGTGTATGTCACCAGCCCAGCACCTGTATATACTTAAGGCCCGCCACCTTTATTTACATCACCAGCACCTGTATATACATTACCAGCCCAGCACCTGTTTATCTGTATATACATCACCAGCCCAGCACCTGTATATCTATATACATCACCAGCACCTGTATATACATGACCAGCACCTGTATACGTCACCAGCCTAGCAACTGTATATACATCACCAGCCCAGCACCTGTATATCTATATACATCACCAGCCCAGCACCTGTATATACATGACCAGCACCTGTATACGTCACCAGCCCAGCACCTGTATCCGTCACCAACCCAGCACCTGTATACGTCACCAGCCTCCAGCCCAGCACCTGTATACGTCACCAGCCTCCAGCCCAGCACCTGTATATACATCACTAGCCTCCAGCCCAGCACCTGTATACGTCACCAGCCTCCAGCCCAGCACCTGTGTATGTCACCAGCCCAGCACCTGTATACACTTAAGGCCCGCCACCTTTATTTACATCACCAGCACCTGTATATACATTACCAGCCCAGCACCTGTTTATCTGTATATACATCACCAGCCCAGCACCTGTATATCTATATACATCACCAGCCCAGCACCTGTATATACATGACCAGCACCTGTATACGTCACCAACCTAGCAACTGTATATACATCACCAGCCCAGCACCTGTATATCTATATACATCACCAGCCCAGCACCTGTATATACATGACCAGCACCTGTATACGTCTCCAGCCCAGCACCTGTATCCGTCACCAACCCAGCACCTGTATACGTCACCAGCCTCCAGCCCAGCACCTGTATACGTCACCAGCCTCCAGCCCAGCACCTGTATATACATCACTAGCCTCCAGCCCAGCACCTGTATACGTCACCAGCCTCCAGCCCAGCACCTGTGTATGTCACCAGCCCAGCACCTGTATATACTTAAGGCCCGCCACCTTTATTTACATCACCAGCACCTGTATATACATTACCAGCCCAGCACCTGTTTATCTGTATATACATCACCAGCCCAGCACCTGTATATCTATATACATCACCAGCCCAGCACCTGTATATCTATATACATCACCAGCCCAGCACCTGTATATACATGACCAGCACCTGTATACGTCACCAGCCTAGCAATTGTATATACATCACCAGCCCAGCACCTGTATATCTATATACATCACCAGCCCAGCACCTGTATATACATGACCAGCACCTGTATCCGTCACCAACCCAGCACCTGTATACGTCACCAGCCTCCAGCCCAGCACCTGTATACGTCACCAGCCTCCAGCCCAGCACCTGTATATACATCACTAGCCTCCAGCCCAGCACCTGTATACGTCACCAGCCTCCAGCCCAGCACCTGTGTATGTCACCAGCCCAGCACCTGTGTATGTCACCAGCCCAGCACCTGTATATACATCAGCCCCACTGTATTACAGGTGCTGGCCGCTGGGCTGATATATTTTACTTTAATCATCTTTCTGGATCAATTATTATTATTATACACTCAGTCTGGCAGTCTGGGTGACTCACTTACCCAGTCCCAGAGAGACTGGCATCACTGATGTGATGATACCCATTACCCGACCTAATGCCACGCGATTGCAGCAGGCAGGCCACAGGCATCAGGCACGCGCGGGTAGGGAGGCTGCAGCTCTCACAACCAACTGCTGAAGGCCTGCAGCTAGGGGCGGGAGAGCAGAGCGCTCTCCGCCCACAAAGAATGTCCTGACGTATAACGTCAGGATGTTCTTCACCCCTATGTGCATCGCAAGCACCTTTTAAAGGGCCGGCAGAAGAAAAACGGGCTGGGTGGCCTCAACATGATAGGTGCGCGCGTGGCTCGCCCCTGCTTCTAGGGGGTGGCAGCTGCCCCACGGTGGGTACGCCCATGGAGGAGATCCTTCAGGAGACCATCCACCGCCTCATCAGGAGCATGCCCATGCGTTGTAGTGAGGTCATACAGGCACGTGAAGGCCACACAATACTGAGCATCATTTTGACTTGTTTCCACTTTAATTTTGTCTTGTTTTGATTTTCATTTTGACTTGTTTCCACTTTCATTTTGGGGGTCTCTCCAAATCCAGGCCTCCATTGGTTCAAAATTTGATTTCCATTAATGATTTTTGTGTGATTATGTTGACAGCACATTCAACTTTGTACACAACAAAGTATTCAATGAGAATAATTCATTCATTTAGATCTAGGATGTGTTATTTGAGTGTTCTCTTTATTGTTTTGAGCAGCAGTGTATATATATGTGTGAGGACATACAGTACAGACCAAAAGTTTGGACACACCTTATTCAAAGATTTTTCTGTATTTTCATGACTATGAAAACTGTACAATTACACTGAAGGCATCAAAACTATGAATTAACACATGTGGAATTATACATTACACTTTACAAAAAAGTGTGAAACAACAGAAAATATGTCATATTCTAGGTTCTTCAAAGTAGCCACCTTTTGCTTTGATAACTGCTTTGCATGCAGAAAAGGTGAATGGGTGGACTCTACATGCCTGGTTCCCACCGTGAAGCATGGAGGAGGAGGTGTGATGGTGTGGGGGTGCTTTGCTGGTGACACTGTTGGGGATTATTCAAAATTGAAGCGGTGAGCGGTCCAGCTCACCCCAAACCATCTCGATTGGGTTCAGGTCTGGTGACTGTGGAGGCCAGGTCATCTGGCGTAGCACCCCAACACTCTCGTTCTTGGTCAAATAGCCCTTACACAGCCTGGAGGTGTTTGGGGTCATTGTCCTGTTGAAAAATAAATGATGGTCCAACTAAACGCAAACCAGATGGAATAGCATGCTGCTGCAAGATGCTGTGGTAGCCATGCTGGTTCACTATGCCTTCAATTTTGAATAAATCCCCAACAGTGTCACCAGCAAAGCACCCCCACACCATCACACCACCTCCTCCATGCTTCACGGTGGGAACCAGGCATGTAGAGTACATCCGTTCACCTTTTCTGCGTGCAAAGCAGTAATCAAAGCAAAAGGTGGCTAAAGAACCTAGAATATAAGACATATTTTCAGTTGTTTCACACTTTTTTGTAAAGTGTAATGTATAATTCCACATGTGTTAATTCATAGTTTTGATGCCTTCAGTGTGATTCTACAATTTTCACAGTCATGAAAATACAGAAAAATCGTTGAATGAGAAGGTGTGTCCAAACTTTTGGTCTGTACTGTATATGTATGTGAGGACATTTACCGTGTATGTGCTTTGTGTATACATGCGTGTGTGCAATGTGTCTATACATATTTGTGTGCTCGGTTTATACATGTGTGTGTACATACAATGTGTGTCATATGGTGTGTATGCACTGTATCATGCACACTTATAAAAATACCGGCATTGTAGACTAGAGTTCATAGGTTTAACCCCTTAACGACCGCCGATACGCCTTTTAACAGTGGCAATTAAGGGTACTTAGGTTTAAGGTTATAGCGCCCCCCAGCATCGTAATTTCTCTGGGTCTCGGCTGCTGGGGTTAGCCAAGACCCCAGAGAATATGATTCGGGTCAGTTTTTACCGACCCCGGTGTTGCGATCGCCGTTATTAACGGTATAACAGCGACCGCAAAAAAAAGTCAGATTCTCCATTTAATTTCTCCTTTGATGTGATCGCACATCAGAGGAGAGAGAAATAGGGTCCCTCGATCCCCCCCGGTACCTTATGTCCTGGATTAGGTATTCCCCCGGCCCCCCTCCTTCCTCCGGCAGAAAGAAAATGAGAAAAATGAGATCTGCCTGCCTGCACTCGGCAACCGATGAGAATTTTCTCAATGGCTGCTGCCTTTTAATTACTGTAATAGACCCTATCACAGTGATCAAAACCCCCAATATTTAGTAAATATGGCAGTACTTGGGCTGTGCCTCTCCCTTCTCTCTTTGTAATTGTTCTGCAAAAGAAGAGAGATAGACTACAGTTGAAGTGCTGGCCTGTCAGAATTATAAAAAATAATTTCGGTGTCCGCAACTTCATAAAAAATCCTATTACCCACCCTTGTGCTCCGTAATCCCCGCATCCCCATTGTCGGGATTATAAAAAAAATACATATTTTTTTTAATAATTTTTTGCGGTTAGGGTTACACGTATTAGCGTTTTAGGGTTAGTTTTTCATTAGGCAGGGAAATAAATAAATGGCCCGCAGAACTTTCAGCACGGAGTAAGCGTACAGCCTGCTTTGCTCCGGCAGTGAAACAGAATCTGCCTTTGAAGTAGAGCAGTTTTCAGACAGTGACGATGACTCTTCCTCCATGGGATCCCCCAGCCCGATGGTAGAGGAGTCAGTCGTCACTGCTGAAGCTTCAGAGGCAGGACCAAGTACTGCAGTCCCCCCACCGCAGTGGTATAATGACACTTCATTTTCCCCTCAAATTCCCCCTTTTTCTGCTGCCCCTGGTATGAGTTGATGTCGCCAATTTTACCCCATTGATTTTTTTTCCAAATTTTTATTAGCCCAGAAGTCCTAGAATTAATCGTCCACCAAACAAACCTATATGCCCGACAATACATTTCCCAAAAACCAACTGCCTTTCATTCCCGTTCCTGGATCCTCACAAATGTCCCCAAAATAAAAAAAAATGTAGGCCTACCCTGAATATGGGTTTAGTAAAAAAAAAAAGAAGCACTCCACTCCTACTGGGCAACAAAAGCTATCCACAGCACCCCTGCATTTGCAGCCGTCATGTCAATTCCCAAGCCCCCCAAGAACTGACCCCAGCTATGATCAGCTAAATAAATTGAGACCCCTAATTTCCCTCCTACAAAATTCATTTTTACATTTCTATGCCCCAGAGAAAAATGTGGCAGTAGACGAGTCCTTGATGAGTTACAAGGGCTGTCTGTCATTCCGCAAATGTATCCCCTCCAAGCGTGCCAAATATGGCATAAAATTATACAAAACTTGTGAGAGCTCATCAGAGTACACTTCCACCTTCCTAATTTATGAAGGTAGGGACCGCCAAATAAACCCCCCAAACTGCCCCCAGACAATTGGCATCCCAGGCAAAATTGTCTGTGAGCTAATGACACCCTTTCTCCATCAAGGATTTCATGTGTATATGAACAACTATTACACAAGCATCCCCCTATAAAAATCCCTCCACGCTGCAAACACAGGGGCCTGTGGGACAGTCAGGAAATACCGAGTGGGGTTTCCGTCACAGTTGGTATCCAGACGTTTGGAGAAGGGGGCGTCATTCTCACTCGCAACTGACCATCTTCTTGCAGTGAAGTGGAATGACAGGAAGGATGTCTACATGCTGACCACACTGCATGCGGACACCACTGTGATGGTCAGAGAGAGGGGCGCCACCAGGGATGAGGAAAAACCGGTCTGCGTCACAGACTATAATAAATATATGGGAGGCATTGACTTATCAGACCAGGTTCTGCAACCATACCTGAGTGAAGCGGAAGACCAGGGCCTGGTACAAAAAGGTGGCAATCTACCTTATTCAAACTGCCACATACAACAGTTTTGTCCTGTACAAAAGTCCCATGGACCGCTTACATTCCTTCAGTTTCAGGAAAAAAATGTTGAGGGCCTCATGTTTGAGTCAATGACACAGGGGGAAGCCTTCGAGTCTGAGGATTCCCAGAGACTTTCAGAGCTCCATTTTCCTCACCTTGTCCGTGTCACTCCCATGCAAAGGTATCCTCAAAAAAGATGCCGGGTTTGTAGGAATCATGGCAGACAGAGTGATTCCCGGTACTATTGCCCCACGTGCCCATCCCAACCAGGCCTTTGTATCTTCCCCTGTTTTGAGACCTACCACACCACCTACAATTGTTAGTTTGTTTTGTTTTTTTTAATAATTTTTATTTTCTGCTTAGTGGCCCCAGTAAAGTAATTTGGAACAAGTAATAGAGAATATTTTCATCAGTAGATCCCATTTTACCCCATTCCACAATTAATTCCATTAATCACATACCAAACTACTATTCCAACAAATTCTCGTCCACGTACCCACGTCTGTACACTCCAGAGTGTGGACCCCACAAATGTTCTTGAAAAGTCAGGTCATCTGAAAATTAATTCTAGGACTTGATTACTCACAAATAATTTTGACCATTTATCCAACTTTGACTGTTTTTACGACTGTCTTGCTACACAAAACTTTTGCTTCCATTTATATTATTTATATTTATGTTGGTGATACGAGTATGATCATTTTATTGGAAGGTCTCTAATAATGAGGAAGTTCCGTACTTACACACTATGGGCTTTAATTTATGGTTCTTGCCGAACCTCTGGTATGAGACAATACTTACGGACTCTGTAGGGGATTGGTTGTTTTGTGCATATAGCGGTTCTGACCTTGGCGGGTGGGAGCTTGCTATGGAGCACCACGTCTATTGGCACATTCGTCTCATATAGGGATTGATGGAGCTAAACGGATGTTGTACAACCAGTCTCTGAAAGTGTCTGCCATTCTAGGCTTGCTGGTGTTCTTTCATCTTTGAAACAAACTCAGCTTTGCCACAAAGTTGGCTGCATTTTCCTCCACATTTTGCCCTTCATTCCAGTACAGTTTATTCTTCCTGCTACAATATACGCAAATGTGGGACAACTGCTTTGTTAGCAAGACCAAATATATTTTTAGGAGCATGCCTCCCTCTGTGAGTAAAAATTCCTGGAAGAATTTTCTTGTTTGCTCAATGTCTCTAAAAGCTTTGAATGGGTCCTGGAACTTCAATTTTACCCTAAAGACCAAATGGTGTGCTATCTATTATTATATGTGAGGCCGTGTGTCCACTACTCACATTGGTGCCATATTGGATATATTTCTGAACACATAAACCCTATTGCAATAAAATTTGATGTGTGTTCCTCATAACATACAAAAAAGAATCATAAAAGAGACGGTGAAAAAAATGAACTTTTTCAATATGACGACTGTTATGTTACGGTAGCTGAGGAGTGCAGGTAAAAAAGGAAATACACCAGAGCAGTTGGAATCTATGAGATTGCAGTACCCTGACTAACCACCGCAACTAGAGGCAGCCGTGGAGCGTTCCTACGTTGGTCCTAGACGCCTCGTCACAGCCTGAGAAACTAACTACACCTAAAGATAGAAATAGGAAAGCTATCTGCCCCGGAGCAGAACCCCAAAGATAATAGAAAGCCCCCAAACATGTAATGGCGGTTAGACAAGAGGAAATACTGACACAGAAAGAAAATAGTATGAGCAAACGCTGGGGCCCAAACTATCTAAATAGAAAAGGACAGGAAGGGTACTTACTGCAATCTCAGAAAACCCTGAAAAAACACCAACTCTACTAATTTCAAAATCACCTGAGATCACACGACCTCTACCACCTAAATTAGTTCTCTGGTGTAACAAAATAAAAACAGCAGTCACTGAAAAAAAACTGGAAAAAGCAAAAGTACAAAACACAGTGGCTGGACTAAACTGAGAGGGCAAAAGCCCCCGGAGGGGACCCTGAAGGCCCCCACAGAAGTGCAGGACAAAATGCAAAAATATAGCAAAAACACAAAATAAGAAATTGTCTTATCTGATAGCAGGAGATGCAGACACGACACAGCAGGCTACAAGGGAAACTGGAAAGAAGGATTCAGACCAGAACAATTGTTCACCGGCAACCCTGATGGGAAAATGACTCCCTTATATAAGACCAATCAGTAACACCTGATTCCCAGTCCTCACAATCCTCACTAGTACCGCTTGTAACCACCAGAGGGAGCCTCTGCTCAGAACTCATCTCAAACCCATTCACAACAGTACCCCCCCCTTGAGGAGGGGTCACCGAACCCTCATTTGAGCAACCAGGTCGGTCAGGATGAGTTCTATGATACGCACGGATAAGTCTCCTAGCATGGATGTCCGAAGCAAACACCCAAGAATTGTCTTCCTGACCATAACCTCTCCATTTAACTAAATACTGGAGTCTTCGTCTAGAAAAACGAGAATCCAATATTTTCTCAACCACATACTCCAGATTGCCCTCAACCAAAACAGGGTCAGGAGGCACAGCAGCAGGAACCACTGGCTCAACAAACCTCTTCAACAAGGACTTGTGGAACACGTTATGGATCTTAAATGTCCCTGGAAGAAGCAAACGAAAAGAAACAGGATTAATAATCTCCATGATCTTATAAGGTCCAATGAACCTAGGCTTAAATTTAGGAGATGCTACTCTCATAGGAATATTCTTTGAGGACAACCAGACCAAGTCCCCCACTTTAAACCGAGGACCATCAGTCCTATGCCGGTTAGCAAACCGCTGGGCCTTCTCCTGAGAGAGGGACAACCTCTCCACTACCTGGTCCCAAATCTGCTGCATACGCTCAACAACAGAGTCAACACCTGGACAGACAGAAGCCTCCGTCTGTCCTGAAGAAAATCGAGGGTGAAACCCAGAATTACAGAAAAACGGAGACATCAAAGTGGCAGAGCTAGCCCTATTATTAAGAGCAAACTCAGCAAAGGCAAAAAAGAGACCCAGTCATCCTGTTCAGCAGACACAAAGCATCTTAGATAAGTCTCCAATGTCTGGTTTGTTCTCTCAGTTTGACCATTGGTCTGAGGATGAAATGCCGAGGAGAAAGACAATTGAACACCCAGTTTAGAACAAAAAGTCCTCCAAAATCTGGAAACAAACTGGACTCCTCTGTCAGACACAATGTTCTCAGGAATGCCGTGTAAACGAACCACTGTCATGGGTGCATCGCCACGAAGATCGTCGCGGTTGCACGTTCTGACTTCTCACAGCTGAGCTGCTGTTTCTTTGTGTTTGGTAATGAGAGAGTTAATTTTACCTAGCTCTTTGCTAAGACTAGGTCCAGCCTCGCCCGGCTGCTTTTGATTATGTTCTAATTAGTTTCCTTTATATTCCTGCCAGTCTGGGTGTTAGACGCCGGTGAAAGCATTCATGTAGTCTAGCAGACTGGAGCGGTTCTGAGAATACTTAAGCTAAGAGCTCCTTAGTTGTTTTTACTCTTATAGCTTATAGTTTATCTCTGAGACCTTAGGTGTTCCTACTGTGTGTGAGTGTTGTATGTAAGACTTTATTTACTTTATTTCTTGTCTTTCTTGTATGTCTTTCTGTTCATTAACCGTTACCTGTTCATTCCCTTTGGTGGTATTCAGGGTCCTTCTTAGGACTAGAATACAGTTGGCAGGGATTGATAGGAGACAGGGTTTACGCTGGTGGCCTGGACCTCTGTACCTTTAACAGTACCTCCAGGTTGAGGGATTAGTTAGGACCCCAGTTTAGGGTCAGCTTAGACCCCGGTCACCCTCTAGCCGGAGACAGCGTATAACGGATTCCGTTTTGACCCACTGGACATTCTGTCAGGTAAATCTATGTTATCATATATCTATGCGCATGTTATATAGTATGTTGCCCTTTTGATATAGATTACTGACATCACATATATATATATCTGCTATACAGCGTGACATTTTCACCGGCCAAACTAAAGATTCTCCCCAGCTGTCATGGATCCAGTAGCCCAGCTGGCCCGGCAGTTGCAGGGGTTGTCCATGGAATTTGCAGACATTAAGTCCAAGGTTTTGTCCCCCCCGGAGCAAACCAGATCTGAACCTAAGGTTGCTCTCCCGGACAGGTTCACTGGTGGGCGGGACAAATTTTTTACTTTCCGGGAGGCATGTAAATTGTACTTTCGGCTGCGGCCTCGGTCATCTGGGAGTGAAGAGCAGAGGGTGGGAATTGTTATCTCGCTCTTACAAGGGGACCCTCAATCTTGGGCGTTCTCTATTCCTCCAGGCTCCCCAGATCTCCAGTCAGTGGATCGATTTTTTACTGCCCTGGGTCTGGTATATGATGATCCGGATCGAGTCTCCCTTGCTGAAACAAGGTTACGTAAAATACGGCAAGGAAATCGTCCAGCGGAGGAATATTCTTCTGAGTTCCGTAGATGGGCAACAGATACTCAGTGGAATGACCCAGCTCTTAGGAGCCAGTTTTGTCAAGGGTTGTCTGACAAATTAAAAGATGTGTTGGCTCAGTATGATTCTCCTCCATCACTGGAGGCTGCTATGGCCCTCGCTATTCGCATGGATAGACAAATTCGGGGAAGACGCAAGGTAACTCCGCCCCCCGTGATGACTCCACCTACTACTAAAGTCCCTTATACTGAGGTTCCCCTGGTCTGTTCTGAGGAACCCATGCAGTTGGGAGGGACATCATTTTGTAGGAGGGAATCGGCGGTGCGCCGCAAGACTAGAAGGTGTTTCTTTTGCGGGAGAGAGGGACATTTTGTTGGGGGGTGTCCATCCCGGACCTCTTTGAGCCAAGGAGTTAACCTGGGAGTGTGTATTTCGTCCCCAAATCCCTCTCAGTTTCTCGTGCCTGCGGAGGTGGTGATTGGTACTAGAACTGAGAGGATTTCTGTTTTTCTTGATAGTGGGTCCGGGGCTAATCTGGTGGACGCTCGGTTTGCCCAGGTGCATGGTATGCAACTGAGTGTATTGGCCAAACCGGTCCCTATACTCTCTATTGATTCTAGACCTCTTGGTCAAGGTAGCTTGGTACAAGCTGTTCATAACATAGATCTTCGAGTAGGGGCAATACATAAAGAGCAATTGTCTTGTTATGTGTTGGAGGGTCTACCTACTCCTATTGTGTTGGGACTTCCTTGGTTGGCTAAACATAACCCAGTGATTGATTGGCAATCCAGAAAGATAAGCCAGTGGGGTGAATTTTGCAAGAATAACTGCATGAGCACGGTCATCGGTGCGGTTGTGCCTAGGACTTTGCCTCCTTTTCTGGAGGACTTTGGGGAGATGTTCTCAGAGGAGGGGTGTAAAGAGTTACCTCCTCATCGCGCATATGACTGCTCAATAAAGTTGCTTCCTGATGCCTTATCTCGTACTTTCCCAGGGACCGGGAGGATGGATGATCCGGTTCCTATTCCTCAGGAGGGAGTTGTAGTGTCAGCTGTATGCTCTGAGCTTGAGGGGGAGGTATTGGGGGCTCAGGGGGACGCCCCTGTGGGACTTCCAGGGAGACTGATAGTTCCAGATCGGTTAAGACTGAAGGTTACGGAGAACCGTTACAAACGGATGGCTGATAGGGGGAGAGTTTCTGGTCGAGATCTGAAGGTGAACGATCTGGTGTGGTTGTCTACCAGGAATATAAAACTTAAAGTTCCCTCCTGGAGGTTGGGTCCCAGATTCATCGGGCCGTACAGGATCAGTTCCATAATTAATCCTGTGGCATTTCGTCTGGACCTCCCTCCTACGTTTAAAAATCATAATGTGTTTCACAAGTCATTACTTAAAAAGTATGTGGCACCAGTCATACCGTCACCTCTACCTCCTCCTTCAGTGGTAGTCAATGATAACGTGGAATTTCATGGGTCGAAAATCATTGACTCACGTCTCAGTCGCCGATCCCCTCAGTACTTAGTTCATTGGAGGGGGTATGGTCCTGAGGAGAGGACGTGGGTCCCTGCGTCTGATGCTAACGCAGATCGATTGGTTCGGACCTTTCACACAACTTACCCGGACAGACCTGGTCATGAGGGTCCGGAGGCCCCTCGTAGAAGGGGGGGTACTGTCATGGGTGCATCGCCACGAAGATCGTCGCGGTTGCACGTTCTGACTTCTCACAGCTGAGCTGCTGTTTCTTTGTGTTTGGTAATGAGAGAGTTAATTTTACCTAGCTCTTTGCTAAGACTAGGTCCAGCCTCGCCCGGCTGCTTTTGATTATGTTCTAATTAGTTTCCTTTATATTCCTGCCAGTCTGGGTGTTAGACGCCGGTGAAAGCATTCATGTAGTCTAGCAGACTGGAGCGGTTCTGAGAATACTTAAGCTAAGAGCTCCTTAGTTGTTTTTACTCTTATAGCTTATAGTTTATCTCTGAGACCTTAGGTGTTCCTACTGTGTGTGAGTGTTGTATGTAAGACTTTATTTACTTTATTTCTTGTCTTTCTTGTATGTCTTTCTGTTCATTAACCGTTACCTGTTCATTCCCTTTGGTGGTATTCAGGGTCCTTCTTAGGACTAGAATACAGTTGGCAGGGATTGATAGGAGACAGGGTTTACGCTGGTGGCCTGGACCTCTGTACCTTTAACAGTACCTCCAGGTTGAGGGATTAGTTAGGACCCCAGTTTAGGGTCAGCTTAGACCCCGGTCACCCTCTAGCCGGAGACAGCGTATAACGGATTCCGTTTTGACCCACTGGACATTCTGTCAGGTAAATCTATGTTATCATATATCTATGCGCATGTTATATAGTATGTTGCCCTTTTGATATAGATTACTGACATCACATATATATATATCTGCTATACAGCGTGACAACCACGTGCTGAAGGAACAACGGCACCAATTCAGAGGAGGAAGGCAACTTAGGCAATGGCACAAGATGTATCATTTTGGAAAACCTATCACAAATTACCCAGATGGTGGTCATTCTCTGAGAAACAGGAAGATCGGAAATGAAATCCATAGAGATATGGGTCCATGGTCTCTTGGGCACAGGCAATGGCATCAACAAACCACTAGAGCGAGAGCAAGGCTTGGAGCGAGAGCAAGTCCCGCAGGACTGCACAAATTCCCTGACATCGCGAGACAAGGTAGGCCACCAAAAGGACCGACTAACCAAGTCTCTGGTACCAAAAATTCCGGGATGCCCAGCCAATGCGGAACAATGAATCTCAGACATCACACTCTTTTTCCATTGGTCCGGGACAAACAATTTTCCAACAGGGCAGCGCTCGGGCCTATCCTCCTGACACCCCTCCAGAGCAAGTCTCAAATTGGGCGAGATGGCGGAAAGAACTACACCCTCCTTCAAAATAACAGAGGGATCAGATAGCTCAGGAGAGTCCGCAAGGAAACTCCTCGAGAGGGCATCCGCCTTAACATTCTTAGTGCCAGGAAGAAAGGAAACCACAAAATTAAAACGTGTGAAAAACAAGGCCCACCTGGCCTGTCTAGGATTGAGTCGCTTGGCAGATTCCAGATAGACCAGATTCTTATGGTCCGTAAGGACCACCACCTGATGTTTGGCTCCCTCCAGCCAATGTCTCCACTCTTCAAAAGCCCACTTCATGGCCAATAACTCCCGATTACCCACGTCATAATTACGTTCAGTAGGAGAAAATTTTCGAGAGAAAAAGGCACAAGGGTTACTTTTAGAGGTCTCTGGATCTTTTGGGACAAAACGGCACCTGCCCCAATTTCAGAGGCATCAACGTCCACCTGAAATGGCAGAGAAACATCAGGCTGCCGTAGAACAGGAGCAGAAGTGAATCTCTGCTTAAGTTCCTGAAACGCAGAGACTGCCTCAGGAGGCCAATTCACCACATCAGAACCATTTCTGGTCAAATCAGTTAATGGTTTAACAATAACCGAGAAATTACCAATAAATTTACGATAAAAATTGGCAAAACCCAAAAATCTCTGAAGAGCCTTTAATGAAGTAGGTTGGACCCAATCACAGATGGCCTGAACCTTGACCGGGTCCATTTCAATAACAGATGGGGACAAAATGAATCCCAGAAATGAGATCTTCTGTACGCCAAAAAGACACTTTGATCCCTTCACATACAGAGCATTCTCTCTCAAAATCTGGAATACAGTTCGAACATGTTTCACATGAGAGTCCCAGTCATTAGAAAAAATCAAGATATCATCCAAATAAACAATCAGAAACTTGTCCACAAAATCCCTGAAAATGTCATTCATGAAGGACTGGAAGACGGAAGGAGCATTAGTGAGCCCAAAGGGCATCACAAGGTACTCAAAATGCCCTTCAGGGGTGTTAAATGCCGTCTTCCATTCATCCCCGTGCTTAATGCGAATAAGGTTATACGCCCCCCTGAGGTCAAGCTTGGTAAACCAAGTAGCGTTTTTCACCCTGGAAAACAGGTCAGAAATCAAGGGTAACGGGTATTGATATTTCACAGTAATATTGTTCAAGAGACGATAATCAATACACGGCCTTAATGAACCATCTTTTTTGGCCACAAAGAAAAAACCGGCACCTAAGGGTGAAGAGGATGGTCTGATATGACCCTTCTCCAATGATTCCTTGATATAAGACCGCATAGCGTCATGTTCAGGTACAGACAAGTTAAAAAGGCGACCTTTAGGGAATTTACTACCTGGCACTAATTCAATAGCGCAGTCATAGCTCCTATGGGGAGGTAAGGATGCAGATTTACTTTCGCTAAACACATCAGAAAAATCAAACAAAAAGTCAGGAACATCCTGAGCCTGGGGGAGGCAGAAAAAACAGGAGTGTTGGTATTAACACATTGGCAGCCCCAACTGGTTACAGACACAGATTTCCAATCCAAAACAGGATTATGAGACTGTAACCAAGGGAAACCCAGCACTATAATGTCATGCAGATTATATAGAACCAAAAATTTGCAGCACTCCTGGTGATCAGGTTCAACCCTCATTATCACCTGAGTAGAAAACTGGGGTTTATTCTCAGCCAAAGGGGTAGAATCGATCCCCAGTAAAGGAATAGACTTCTCTAGGGGTATCAAGGGAAACCCACAACGTTTAGCAAAATCATAATCCATCAGGTTAATAGCTGCTCCAGAATCAACGAAAGCCTGTGCAGAAAATGAGGACAGAGAGCATATCAGAGTGACAGTTAATAAAAACTTAGTCTGAACACTACCCAAGACAACTGAGCGTGCAAAATGTCTTCCCCGCTTAGGGCAGACTGAAATAGCATGAGAGGCATCACCACAGTAGAAACATAACCCATTGCGCTTTCGAAACTCATGACGCTGTGCCCCAGACACCACTCCATCACACTGCATGGGCTCAGCAGCTGGCTCACAAGGCAACACCACTCCACGCATACTTCTCTCCGCTCACGCAAACGTCTGTCAATTTGAATCGCTAATGACATAGAATCATTGATACCAGAGGGGACAGGGAATCCCACCATAACATCCTTTACATTATCCGACAGACCCTTCCGGAAAAGGGCCGCCAAAGCGTCGTCATTCCATTTGGTCAGGACTGCCCACCTACGGAATCTCTGACAGTATAACTCAGCGTCATCAAGCCCCTGATTTAATGCCAACAAGGCTTTTTCAGCTTGATCAGTGACATTAGGCTCATCGTACAATAACCCCAAAGCCTGAAAAAACGCATCAACATCACTCAAAACAGGATCCCCAGGTATCAGGGAAAAAGCCCAATCCTGAGGATCGCCGCGCAGGAGAGAGATGATAATTTGAACCTGCTGCGCTGCGTTTCCTGAGGACTTAGATTTTAAGGCAAGAAACAATTTACAATTATTTTTGAAATTCTGAAACTTAGCTCGATCCCCTAAAAACAAATCTGGCATGGGGATCCTAGGTTCCACAACAGGCAACCTAGCAAGATATGCAGCAATACTCTGAACCTCAGTGGCAAGCTGATCCACACGGCCAGACAACTGTGCAAACTCCATTGGGAGAAAAGATCCTCCCCAGCACCCAGAGATACAGAGGGAAAAAAAAAAAATGCAACAAACAGAAAAATATCTCTGACAACTTTTCTTCCTTCAAAATATTTTTTCCCTTCTGTGAGTACCATACAATTTTTATGGCCGGTGATACTGTTATGTTACGGTAGCTGAGGAGTGCAGGTAAAAAAGGAAATACACCAGAGCAGTTGGAATCTATGAGATTGCAGTACCCTGACTAACCACCGCAACTAGAGGCAGCCGTGGAGCGTTCCTACGTTGGTCCTAGACGCCTCGTCACAGCCTGAGAAACTAACTACACCTAAAGATAGAAATAGGAAAGCTATCTGCCCCGGAGCAGAACCCCAAAGATAATAGAAAGCCCCCAAACATGTAATGGCGGTTAGACAAGAGGAAATACTGACACAGAAAGAAAATAGTATGAGCAAACGCTGGGGCCCAAACTATCTAAATAGAAAAGGACAGGAAGGGTACTTACTGCAATCTCAGAAAACCCTGAAAAAACACCAACTCTACTAATTTCAAAATCACCTGAGATCACACGACCTCTACCACCTAAATTAGTTCTCTGGTGTAACAAAATAAAAACAGCAGTCACTGAAAAAAAACTGGAAAAAGCAAAAGTACAAAACACAGTGGCTGGACTAAACTGAGAGGGCAAAAGCCCCCGAGGGGACCCTGAAGGCCCCCACAGAAGTGCAGGACAAAATACAAAAATATAGCAAAAACACAAAATAAGAAATTGTCTTATCTGATAGCAGGAGATGCAGACACGACACAGCAGGCTACAAGGGAAACTGGAAAGAAGGATTCAGACCAGAACAATTGTTCACCGGCAACCCTGATGGGAAAATGACTCCCTTATATAAGACCAATCAGTAACACCTGATTCCCAGTCCTCACAATCCTCACTAGTACCGCTTGTAACCACCAGAGGGAGCCTCTGCTCAGAACTCATCTCAAACCCATTCACAACAGACGACCTAATGTTATCAAATTCTGTGTCGTACCTGTGGGTTCAAATTGCTCAATATACCCCTGGATAAAATCTTTGAGGGGTGTAGTTTCCAAAATGGGGTCAGTTGTGGAGGTGTTTCTGCTGTTTAGGCACATCTCCAAACCCGACATGGCATCCTCTCTCACAATTTTGAGATTTAAAAAGTAAAACGGCGCTCCTTCCCTTCCGAGCTCTGCCGTGCACCCAAACAGTGGTGTACCCCCACATATGGGGTATCAGCATACTCAGGACAAATTGCACAATAACCTTTTCTCCTGTTACTCTTGGGAAAATAAAAAATTGGGGCAAAAAGTTCAATTTTGTAGAAAAACTAAGATTTTTATTTTTACGGCTCTACCTTATAAACTTCCGTGAAGCACTTGGGGGTTCAAAGTGCTCACCACAAATCTAGATAAGTTCCTTAGGAGGTCTAGTTTCCAAAATGCTGTGACTTGTGGGAGGTTTCCACTGTTTAGGCACATCAGGGGCTCTCCAAACGCGACATGGCGTCCAATCTCAAATCCAGCCAATTCTGCGTTGAAAAAGTCAAACGGCGCTCCTTCCCTTCCGAGCTCTGCCGTGCACCCAAACAGTGGTTTACCCCCACATATGGGGTATCTGCGTATTCAGGAGAAATTGCACAACAAATTTTGTGGTTCATTTTCTCTTTTTACACTTGTGAAAAAAAAAATTTGTTCTGAAGTAAAATGTTTGTTGAAAAAAAGTTTAATGTTAATTTTTTCCTTCCACATTGCTTCAGTTCCTGTGACGCACGTAATGGGTTAATAAAGTTCTTGAATGTGGTTTTGAGCACCTTGAGGGGTGTAGTTTTTAGAATGGTGTCGATTTTGGGTATTTTCTGTCATGTACACCCCTCAAAGTGACTTCAAATGTGATGTGATCCCTAAAAAAATGGTTTTGTAAATTTTGTTCTAAAAATAAGAAATCGCTGGTCAAATTTTAACCCTTATAACTTTCTAACAAAAAAATTTGTTTCCAAAATTGTGCTGATGTAAAGTAGACATGTGGGAAATGTTATTTATGAAGTATTTTGTGTGACATAAATCAGAGAGGTAAGGGCATAAAAACTTAAAAGTTTGAAAATTGCAAAATTTTAATTTTTTTTTGCCATATTTCCATTTTTTCATAAATAAACGCAAGTCATATCGAAGAAATTTCACTACTAGCATGAAGTGCAATATGCCACAAAAAACAGTCTCAGAATCAGTGGGATCCGTTAAAGCGTTCAGAGTTATAACCTCATAATGTGACAGTGGTCAGAATTGCAAAAATTGGCTTGGTCATTAAGTACCAAATTGGCTGTCACTAAGGGGTTAAATATGTCTGCAATCGCCCGCCCAATGAACTACCAAAATGTTGCTTATTCATTGGATAAATGAATTGTTTATAGTGAAACAAAAAACATTGTTCTCAGCAGCACATGGCCCAATGTAAACTGCAGAAGTGCTGCGATAACATGATGCTGAATGGGGACAGATTGATCTACTGGTGATTGTCCTATGTCCATCATTCTTCCTCATTCTGTATAAAGAGACTTGTAGACAAGCGCTGAACAACCACTCATTTAAAAATCTGAACTCAGCGCATGTAAATGCAACCTAAATTTTTGAGTTTGATGGTGCATTTCGGGGCCAACTTTAAGTCAAGGACCCCATTTTGTCTACAACCGGCCCTGTTTGGAGCCTCCATCAAAGATTCTAACAAAAAAAATTGCAGCATGTTAATATTTAAGTAAAATGATGGAAACCTGTTCAAGTCAGTGGGTACATTAGGCACCAATGTTATTCGTCATGTGGAATATTAACCTTAATTAACCTTAATTTTTCTGTTCCTAATCATAGATAGAATTCTTAATGTGGACATGGACTGGAGATCGAAAAACCACAATTCTGGCTTTTTGATTTTCTTTTTATGGCGTTAATTAATTTTATGTTTTGATAGACCGACTTTTATGAATGCAGCAATACCAAACATGTTTATTTTTATATTTAATTGTGGAAAATTGGTGTGATTCTCATTTTGATTTTTTCACTTTAAAAACTTAAAATGTTTTTAATCACCATAGGGGACTTGAAACATCTAATCATTTTTACTATAACTGCAATACCGAAGTATTGCAGTCATGACAATTGCAGTCTCTTATGAAGTTGAGCCTGTGGCAAAATGGCAGTGACAGAGACCTTCAGCAGGACCCAGCTGCAATGGTAACACATTAGTGGCTGATGAACGCTGCGCCATATAAATGCCAGTTTCAAAGATTGAAAGCAGCATCTAAATTGTTAATAGCAGTAATTGGAGCTTAGCTCCGGGCTGCTGTTAGAAACCGATGCTAGCTGTGTGACCTAGTTGGCCCTTACGGTGCATGGAAAGGCTTCAGCTCTTGAGCCCCTCTACACATGTAGACCCAGTGCATCATTTGCGCTTAGAAATTAGCAGTAGGAAGGAATGCTTATTATTGAAAAAAAGCATACTTGGACCAAAATATGTCCTCTTCTGTAGCACTGCTTCTCTTGGACCGATGTATTAGAAAGGATTCAACCCCTTTTTACTCCTCAGTAATATTTACTGTAAGCCTGATTTAATGCACTTTTTTTAAATTTTTATTTTTGGTAAAGACTTATTGTTCACATAATCAAGCGTAGGCTGTACTAACCTTTAGGCTAGGGTACACGATGACATTGAATGTAATGAGTTGGGTACTGTGTTACTACTTATGTCATACTGCGAATTTGACACAGATTCACAAGTGTTTTAAAAAGGGTTGTATTTTATGTCTCCATGTAGGCCTGTAAGAGGATGAAGTGTGAAGAGACATACACAGTAGTGTTTAAGCCCATGTCTGCGAGCAAACATCGCCATCTGCTGACCAAAGAGATAGAAATTGACAAAGTTAAGAGAATGACATAGGTAGGAACTGAAGAGTGGAACACACGTCCACTGGGGGGGATGATTGGAGGAGACACCGGGTCAGATGATAGCTGTTGCACAGTTAATAATTAAAAGCCCTGGAAGGAAAAGAAAGGGAGGAGTCAGCACCTGAACCTGTAGCAGGATGGATGTGTGGTGCATTGGATTGGCTTACAGCAGCATTACCAGTAAACAGCCATGAGGGAAGGACTGAATACCCAGCTCTGGGAGAAGGAGAAGTGAC
>JARQOD010000006.1:240954817-241008830 GCA_033576555.1 Oophaga sylvatica | reverse complement strand
GGAATACAGTTCGAACATGTTTCCATGAGAGTCCCCAGTCATTAGAAAAAATCAAGATATCATCCAAATAAACAATCAGAAACTTGTCCACAAAATCCCTGAAAATGTCATCATGAAGGACTGGAAGACGGAAGGAGCATTATGGAGCCCAAAGGGCATCACAAGGTACTCAAAAATGCCCTTCAGGGGTGTAATGCCGTCTTCCATTCATCCCCGTGCTTAATGCGAATAAGGTTATACGCCCCCCTGAGGTCAAGCTTGGTAAACCAAGTAGCGTTTTTTCACCCTGGAAAACAGGTCAGAAATCAAGGGTAACGGGTATTGATATTTCACAGTAATATTGTTCAAGAGACGAATCAATACACGGCCTTAATGAACCATCTTTTTTGGCCACAAAGAAAAAACCGGCACCTAAGGGTGAAGAGGATGTCTGATATGACCCTTCTCCAATGATTCCTTGATAATAAGACGCATAGCGTCATGTTCAGGTACAGACAAGTTAAAAAGGCGACCTTTAGGGAATTACTACCTGGCACTAATTCAATAGCGCAGTCATAGCTCCTATGGGGAGGTAAGGATGCAGATTTACTTTCGCTAAACACATCAGAAAAATCAAACAAAAAGTCAGGAACATCCCGGAGCCTGGGGGGGGAGGCAGAAAAAACAGGAGTGTTGGTATTAACACATTGGCAGCCCCAACTGGTTACAGACACAGATTTCCAATCCAAAACAGGATTATGAGACTGTAACCAAGGAAACCCAGCACTATAATGTCATGCAGATTATATAGAACCAAAAATTTGCAGCACTCCTGGTGATCAGGTTCAACCCTCATTATCACCTGAGTAGAAACTGGGGTTTATTCTCAGCCAAAGGGGTAGAATCGATCCCCAGTAAAGGAATAGACTTCTCTAGGGTATCAAGGGAAACCCACAACGTTTAGCAAAATCATAATCCATCAGGTTAATAGCTGCTCCAGAATCAACGAAAGCCTGTGCAGAAAATGAGGACAGAGAGCATATCAGAGTGACAGTTAATAAAAACTTAGTCTGAACACTACCCAAGACAACTGAGCGTGCAAAATGTCTTCCCCGCTTAGGGCAGACTGAAATAGCATGAGAGGCATCACCACAGTAGAAACATAACCCATTGCGCTTTCGAAACTCATGACGCTGTGCCCCAGACACCACTCCATCACACTGCATGGGCTCAGCAGCTGGCTCACAAGGCAACACCACTCCACGCATACTTCTCCGCTCACGCAAACGTCTGTCAATTTGAATCGCTAATGACATAGAATCATTGATACCAGAGGGGACAGGGAATCCCACCATAACATCCTTTACATTATCCGACAGACCCTTCCGGAAAAGGGCCGCCAAAGCGTCGTCATTCCATTTGGTCAGGACTGCCCACCTACGGAATCTCTGACAGTATAACTCAGCGTCATCAAGCCCCTGATTTAATGCCAACAAGGCTTTTTCAGCTTGATCAGTGACATTAGGCTCATCGTACAATAACCCCAAAGCCTGAAAAAACGCATCAACATCACTCAAAACAGGATCCCCAGGTATCAGGGAAAAAGCCCAATCCTGAGGATCGCCGCGCAGGAGAGAGATGATAATTTGAACCTGCTGCGCTGCGTTTCCTGAGGACTTAGATTTTAAGGCAAGAAACAATTTACAATTATTTTTGAAATTCTGAAACTTAGCTCGATCCCCTAAAAACAAATCTGGCATGGGGATCCTAGGTTCCACAACAGGCAACCTAGCAAGATATGCAGCAATACTCTGAACCTCAGTGGCAAGCTGATCCACACGGCCAGACAACTGTGCAAACTCCATTGGGAGAAAAGATCCTCCCCAGCACCCAGAGATACAGAGGGAAAAAAAAAAAAAATGCAACAAACAGAAAAATATCTCTGACAACTTTTCTTCCTTCAAAATATTTTTTCCCTTCTGTGAGTACCATACAATTTTTATGGCCGGTGATACTGTTGTTACGGTAGCTGAGGAGTGCAGGTAAAAAAGGAAATACACCAGAGCAGTTGGAATCTATGAGATTGCAGTACCCTGACTAACCACCGCAACTAGAGGCAGCCGTGGAGCGTTCCTACGTTGGTCCTAGACGCCTCGTCACAGCCTGAGAAACTAACTACACCTAAAGATAGAAATAGGAAAGCTATCTGCCCCGGAGCAGAACCCCAAAGATAATAGAAAGCCCCCAAACATGTAATGGCGGTTAGACAAGAGGAAATACTGACACAGAAAGAAAATAGTATGAGCAAACGCTGGGGCCCAAACTATCTAAATAGAAAAGGACAGGAAGGGTACTTACTGCAATCTCAGAAAACCCTGAAAAAACACCAACTCTACTAATTTCAAAATCACCTGAGATCACACGACCTCTACCACCTAAATTAGTTCTCTGGTGTAACAAAATAAAAACAGCAGTCACTGAAAAAAAACTGGAAAAAGCAAAAGTACAAAACACAGTGGCTGGACTAAACTGAGAGGGCAAAAGCCCCCGGAGGGGACCCTGAAGGCCCCCACAGAAGTGCAGGACAAAATACAAAAATATAGCAAAAACACAAAATAAGAAATTGTCTTATCTGATAGCAGGAGATGCAGACACGACACAGCAGGCTACAAGGGAAACTGGAAAGAAGGATTCAGACCAGAACAATTGTTCACCGGCAACCCTGATGGGAAAATGACTCCCTTATATAAGACCAATCAGTAACACCTGATTCCCAGTCCTCACAATCCTCACTAGTACCGCTTGTAACCACCAGAGGGAGCCTCTGCTCAGAACTCATCTCAAACCCATTCACAACAGACGACCTAATGTTATCAAATTCTGTGTCGTACCTGTGGGTTCAAATTGCTCAATATACCCCTGGATAAAATCTTTGAGGGGTGTAGTTTCCAAAATGGGGTCAGTTGTGGAGGTGTTTCTGCTGTTTAGGCACATCTCCAAACCCGACATGGCATCCTCTCTCACAATTTTGAGATTAAAAAGTAAAACGGCGCTCCTTCCCTTCCGAGCTCTGCCGTGCACCCAAACAGTGGTGTACCCCCACATATGGGGTATCAGCATACTCAGGACAAATTGCACAATAACCTTTTCTCCTGTTACTCTTGGGAAAATAAAAAATTGGGGGCAAAAAGTTCAATTTTGTAGAAAAACTAAGATTTTTTTTTTTTACGGCTCTACCTTATAAACTTCCGTGAAGCACTTGGGGTTCAAAGTGCTCACCACAAATCTAGATAAGTTCCTTAGGAGGTCTAGTTTCCAAAATGCTGTGACTTGTGGGAGGTTTCCACTGTTTAGGCACATCAGGGCTCTCCAAACGCGACATGGCGTCCAATCTCAAATCCAGCCAATTCTGCGTTGAAAAAGTCAAACGGCGCTCCTTCCCTTCCGAGCTCTGCCGTGCACCCAAACAGTGGTTTACCCCCACACATATGGGGTATCTGCGTATTCAGGAGAAATTGCACAACAAATTTTGTGGTTCATTTCTCTTTTTACACTTGTGAAAAAAAAAATTTGTTCTGAAGTAAAATGTTTGTGAAAAAAAGTTTAATGTTAATTTTTTCCTTCCACATTGCTTCAGTTCCTGTGACGCACGTAATGGGTTAATAAAGTTCTTGAATGTGGTTTTGAGCACCTTGAGGGGTGTAGTTTTTAGAATGGTGTCGATTTTGGGTATTTTCTGTCATGTACACCCCTCAAAGTGACTTCAAATGTGATGTGATCCCTAAAAAAAATGGTTTTGTAAATTTTGTTCTAAAAATAAGAAATCGCTGGTCAAATTTTAACCCTTATAACTTTCTAACAAAAAAATTTGTTTCCAAAATTGTGCTGATGTAAAGTAGACATGTGGGAAATGTTATTTATGAAGTATTTTGTGTGACATAAATCAGAGAGGTAAGGGCATAAAACTTAAAAGTTTGAAAATTGCAAAATTTTAATTTTTTTTTGCCATATTTCCATTTTTTCATAAATAAACGCAAGTCATATCGAAGAAATTTCACTACTAGCATGAAGTGCAATATGCCACAAAAAACAGTCTCAGAATCAGTGGATCCGTTAAAGCGTTCCAGAGTTATAACCTCATAATGTGACAGTGGTCAGAATTGCAAAAATTGGCTTGGTCATTAAGTACCAAATTGGCTGTCACTAAGGGGTTAAATATGTCTGCAATCGCCCGCCCAATGAACTACCAAAATGTTGCTTATTCATTGGATAAATGAATTGTTTATAGTGAAACAAAAAACATTGTTCTCAGCAGCACATGGCCCAATGTAAACTGCAGAAGTGCTGCCGATAACATGATGCTGAATGGGGACAGATTGATCTACTGGTGATTGTCCTATGTCCATCATTCTTCCTCATTCTGTATAAAGAGACTTGTAGACAAGCGCTGAACAACCACTCATTTAAAAATCTGAACTCAGCGCATGTAAATGCAACCTAAATTTTTGAGTTTGATGGTGCATTTCGGGGCCAACTTTAAGTCAAGGACCCCATTTTGTCTACAACCGGCCCTGTTTGGAGCCTCCATCAAAGATTCTAACAAAAAAAATTGCAGCATGTTAATATTTAAGTAAAATGATGGAAACCTGTTTCAAGTCAGTGGGGTACATTAGGCACCAATGTTATTCGTCATGTGGAATATTAACCTTAATTAACCTTAATTTTTCTGTTCCTATCATAGATAGAATTCTTAATGTGGACATGGACTGGAGATCGAAAAACCACAATTCTGGCTTTTTGATTTTCTTTTTATGGCGTTAATTAATTTTATGTTTTGATAGACCGGACTTTTATGAATGCAGCAATACCAAACATGTTTATTTTTATATTTAATTGTGGAAAATTGGTGTGATTCTCATTTTGATTTTTTCACGTTTAAAAACTTAAAATGTTTTTAATCACCATAGGGGACTTGAAACATCTAATCATTTTTACTATATACTGCAATACCGAAGTATTGCAGTCATGACAATTGCAGTCTCTTATGAAGTTGAGCCTGTGGCAAAATGGCAGTGACAGAGACCTTCAGCAGGACCCCAGCTGCAATGGTAACACATTAGTGGCTGATGAACGCTGCGCCATATAAATGCCAGTTTCAAAGATTGAAAGCAGCATCTAAATTGTTAATAGCAGTAATTGGAGCTTAGCTCCGGCTGCTGCTGTTAGAAACCGATGCTAGCTGTGTGACCTAGTTGGCCCTTACGGTGCATGGAAAGGCTTCAGCTCTTGAGCCCCTCTACACATGTAGACCCCAGTGCATCATTTGCGCTTAGAAATTAGCAGTAGGAAGGAATGCTTATTATTGAAAAAAAGCATACTTGGACCAAAATATGTCCTCTTCTGTAGCACTGCTTCTCTTGGACCGATGTATTAGAAAGGATTCAACCCTTGTTACTCCTTCAGTAATATTCTACTGTAAGCCTGATTTAATGCACTTTTATTGTTATTTTTGGTAAAGACTTATTGTTCACATAATCAAGCGTTAGGGCTGTACTAACCTTTAGGCTAGGGCTACACGATGACATTGAATGTAATGAGTTGCTACTGTGTTACTACTTATGTCATACTGCGAATTTGACACAGATTCACAAGTGTTTTAAAAAGGGTTGTATTTTATGTCTCCCATGTAGGCCTGTAAGAGGATGAAGTGTGAAGAGACATACACAGTAGTGTTTAAGCCCAGTGTCTGCGAGCAAACATCGCCATCTGCTGACCAAAGATGATAGAAATTGACAAAGTTAAGAGAATGACATAGGTAGGAACTGAAGAGTGGAACACACGTCCACTGGGGGAGATGATTGGAGGAGACACCGGGTCAGATGATAGCTGTTGCACAGTTAATAATTATTAAAAGCCCTGGAAGGAAAAGAAAGGGAGGAGTCAGCACCTGAACCTGTAGCAGGATGGATGTGTGGTGCATTGGAGTTGGCTTACAGCAGCCATTACCAGTAAACAGCCATGAGGGAAGGACTGAATACCCAGCTCTGGGAGAAGGAGAAGTGACGAGATCCAGGAGACCAGGGCTGAGAAAGATGACCAGACCACGAATAGCTATGTGAGCATGCCTCCCAACTTTTGAAGATGGGAAAGCGGGACAAAGGTTGCGGCGCGCGTCAAATTTTAGGCCACGCTCCAACCACACCCATTTCACAACTAGTCACACCCATGTCCACGCCCTGACCACACCCATTTAGCACTGGTGCTCACACTGACTGGTACTGAGGGCACAGTGACTGGTACTGTGGGCACACTGGTACTGAGTAAAAGAACAGAGAGAGAAAAAAGAAAACAGAAAGGAGAGAGAGAAAGAAAGAGGGGAAAGCAAGAAAGAACAGAGAGAAAATAGAGAGAGAAAGAAATAAACAAAGAAAGGTGAAAGAAAGAACAGAGAGAAAAAAAAACAAAGAGGGGAAAGAAAGAACAGAGACGGAAAAAGAAAGAGGGGAAAGAAAGAACAGAGAGGGAGGGAGAAAGAAAGAGGGGAAAGAAAAAAAGAACAGAGAGAAAGAAAGAAAGAAAGAAAGAGGGGAAAGAAAGAACAGAGAGGGAGAGAGAAAGAAAGAGGGGAAGGAAAGAAAGAACAGAGAGAGAAAGAAAGAACAGAGAGGGAGAGAGAAAGAGGGGAAAGAAAGAAATACGGGGAAAGAAAGAACAGAGAGAAAAAGAAAGAAAGAATAGAGAGAAAGAAAGAGGGGAAAGAAAGAACAGAGAGAGAAAGAAAGAAAGAAAGGGGAAAGAAAGAACAGAGAGAGAAAGAAAGAAAGAAAGAAAGAAAGAAAGAAAGAAAGAAAGGGGAAATAAAGAACAGAGAGAGAGAAAGAAAGAACAGAGAAAGAAAGAAAGGGGAAAGAACAGAGAGAGAGAAAAAGAAAGAAAGAGGGAAAAGAAAGAACAGAGAGAAAGAAAGAACAGAGAGGGAGAGAGAAAGAGGGGAAAGAAAGAACAGAGAGAGAAAGAAAGGGGGAAAGAAAGAACAGAGAGAAAAAGAAAGAAAGAAAGAAAGAAAGAATAGAGAGAGAAAGAAAGAGGGGAAAGAAAGAACAGAGAGAAAAAAAGAGGGAAAAGAAAGAAAGAACAGAGAGAGAAAGAAAGAGGGAAAGAAAGAACAGAGAGAGAGAAAGAAAAAAAGAACAGAGAAAAAGAAAGAAACAGAGAGAGAGAAAGAAAGAGGGGACAGAAAAAAAGAACAGAGAGAAAAAAAGAAAGAGGGTAAAGAAAGAAACAACAGAGGGAGAGAGAGAAAGAAGGGAAAGAAAGAACAAAGAGAGAAAGAAAGAACAGAGAGATAGAGAGAAAGAAAGATGTGAAAGAAAGAACAGAGAGAGAGAAAGAACAGAAAGAAAGAGGGGGAAAAAAGAGAAAAAGAAAGAACAAGAGAGAAAGAAAGAACAGATAGAAAGAAAGAGGGGAAAGAAAGAACAGAGAGAAAGAAAGAAAAAGAACAGAGAAAGAAAGAAAGATGGGAAAGAAAGAAAGAACAGAGAGAAAGAAAGAGGGGAAAGAAAGAACAGAAGAGAAAGAAAGAGGGAAAGAGAAAAGAAAGAAAGAAGAAAGAAAGAAAGAAGAAAGAAAGAAAGAAAAGAAAGAAAGAGAAAAGAAAGGGGAAAGAAAGAAAGAACAGAGAGATAGAAAGAAAGAGGGGAAAGAAAACAGAGAAAGAAAGAAAAAAGAACAGAGAGAAAGAAAGATGGGAAAGAAAGAACAGAGAGAGAGAAAGAAAGAACAGAGAGAAAGAGGGGAAGGAAAGAAAGAACAGAGAGAGAGAAAGAAAGAAAAAGAAAGAAAGAGGGGAAAGAGAGAAAGAAAAAAGAACAGAGAGAAAGAAATAGGGGAAAGAAAAGAGAGAGAGAAAAAGGGGAAAGAAAGAACAGAGAGATAGAGAAAAAGAAAGAAACAGAGAGAGAGAAAGAAAGGAAAGAAAAAACAGAGATAGAAAGAAAGAGGGTAAAGAAAGAACAGAGAGAGAGAAAGATGGGAAAGAAAGAACAGAAAGAAAGAACAGAGAGAGAGAAAGAAACAGAGAGAGAAAGAAATAAAAATTCTATAAATATACTATAGCAGCCCGGCTCCCATTGTAGTGCCCACCTGAGCCTCCCGGTGCAGGACATATCATGATCCGCTCACATGGCCGACATCCCCGATTCCAAGTCGAGGACACAGTGATGGATCTGAAGCATTCCCTGAAGTGCCTCCATGGTTCCGTCACAATCTCCTCCCGAAATTACCTCATTTCCGGTCATCTTCCAGCACGTCACTTCTGGTGGAACATCACGTGCGAGTTTTAAAGTGCTCCTCGGGGCTACGGTATGTACTCCTGTGTCCACGGGAAAAGCTCCCGGCCGGGACAGTGGGGCAGACTCTCAAAATCGGGAGTGTCCCGCTGAATTCAGGACGGTTGGGAGGTATGAATGCTCCCCACCATACACCTTGCACACGCACGGCTTTACACACCTCATACACACACGGTTCCGCTTTGTATGCCTCGTACACACACGGCTCCACTCCGTCCACTTCACACACACAAGGCTCCACTCAGTATACACAAGGCTCCACTCCGTACACCTTGTACACACGCAGCCATGCTTTGTACACCTTGTACACACACGACTCCACTCCGTAAACCTTGTACACATGCGGCTTTGCAGCATACACCTCGTACACACGCGGTTCTGCTCCGTACACCTCGTACACATGCGGCTCCGCTACATACACACAAGGCTCCACTCCATACACACACGGCTCTACTCCGCTCTGTACACACATGGCTCAAGCATGGAGCCCTGTGTGTACAGAGCTGAGCGGCTCAGCTCCGTACACTTCACACACACAGGGCTCCGTTTCGTACACACACAGCACTGCTACATCCACCTCGTACACACGGCTCAGCTCCGTAAACCTCGTACACGCGCGGCGCGGCTCCGTGTACCTCGTACAGACACACGGCTCCGCTCCATCCAACTCGTACAGACACGGTTCTGCTGCATCCAACTCGTACACACAAGGCTCCACTCCGTACACCTCGTACACATTACAGCACTGCTACATCCACCTCGTACACGGGCGGCTCCACTCCGTGCACCTCGTACACACACGGCTCCGCTCCGTGCACCTCGTACACGAGCGGCTCCACACCGTGCACCTCGTACACGCGCGGCTCTGCTCCGTGCACCTCGTACACGCGGGGCTCTGCTCCGTGCAACTCGTACACTTGCGGCTCTGCTCCGTGCACCTCGTACACGTGCAGCTTGGCTCTGTGCACCTCGTACAGACACACGGCTCCGCTCCATCCAACTCATACAGACATGGCTCTGCTACATCAAACTCGTTCACACAAGGCTCTGCTCCGTACACCTCGTACACACTACAGCGCTGCTACATCCACCTCGTACACGTGCGGCTCCACTCCGTGCACCTCGTACACGTGCGGCTCGGTTCCGTGCACCTCGTACACGTGCGGCTCCTCTCCGTGCACTTCGTACACGAGCGGCTCCGCACCGTGCACCTCGTACACGCGCGGCTTCGCTCCGTGCACCTCGTACACACGGGGCTCCACTCCATGCACCTCGTACATGCACGGCTCCGCTCCGTGCACCTCGTACACGCGTGGCTCCGCTCCATGCACCTCGTACATGTGCGGCTTAGCTCCGTGCACCTCGTACACGCTCGGCTCCGCTCCATCCAATTCGTACACGCACGGCTCCGCTACATCCAACTCATACACACACGGCTCTGCTCTGTACACCTCGTACACACTACAGCACTGCTACATCCACCTCGTACACACACGGCTCTGCTCCGTACACCTCGTACACACTACATCACTGCTACATCCACCTCGTACACACACGGCTCCACTCCGTACACCTCGTACACACACGGCTCCGCTCCGTACACATCGTACACACACGGCTCCGCTCCGTACACCTCGTACACACACAGCTCCACTCCGTACACCTCGTACACAACGACTCTGCTACATCCAACTTGTACACACTACAGCACTGCTACATCCACACTGTAAACCCGAGTCCCGACACCCACACACAAACTTACCCTCATCCAGCACCATGACAACCATCACAGCAGAGTCCTGCACACGACGAGGACACTGATCATGTGACCCCTGACTCCTCCCCTCCTGTGACCTCATCACAGGTCCTGTGGGCACAGAAGAGTACAGCATAGCAGCGTCATTGCTTGCTGTGAGAGAGGCTGAGGTGTAGAGACAGGGAGGGCAGGAAGGGGTGCATGGGGGCGTGGCGGCTCATCTCACTGCGGGAAACATAGTGTCCTTAGCGGGACGGGGGGGTCAGAATCGGGACTGTCCCGCTCAATCCGGGACGGTTGGGAGGTATGATGTGAGTCGTTACTTCCAGCGTAGACGTATGGCATAGAGTGTGGGCCACAACCATGATTCAGGGAACGAAGATGGCCAGTTTGACAAGTGTACTGTGTATTAAGTAATTCACCAATCCGGGACTTGCGGCCTAGCAGGATATTCCAGTGATGGACTCAGTAGTGAGAGCTACGCACATTAGACTGAGGCATTACGACTAGGCATTACTGATAAACAGTCCTTTAACTGCAAGACAGAGGACTGTATATATTTATAATGTTATATAGCTATCCTGTTTAGTTGCATTGTCGTGTGTCATAATTCACTAGACAGTCATATACTATTACCCTTAACACCATTCCTACATATGTAGAGAAACTCGTGTCAGTTGAATAAATGTTTGTTAAGTACCACTGTCTCCTACTTGTCTGCGCTTTTGCATCCACGTACCTGTTTGCAGGCCCAGCCTAAGGCCGTTTTCATGCTGCCTCTGAGAAGCTTTGCTTAGGTCAATAGACCAGCAGTTATGCATAGTCTTCCGATTCAAGCATAATGTGTGTTTCAACGCCTTACGAAGCAACATAGCGAGTTTTTGACCTCTCATGCCAAAGTTTTCAAATTGGTTACATAGTATGCCAGGCAGTGTCCACAGTGACTCCGGTGGCTTCAGGAAAGTAAATAACTCCATCAGGGTTCCTGTCGAATCCTGTTTTTTGGGAATTCCGTTGGAAACTTCAACAAACTCCAACATAGTGCTCAGCACACAATACTAATGTGAACCTAGCCCAAGCCCTTTTTGAAACCATCGATGGTTCCATCTGTGACCAGAGGTAGGCTGCTTCATGGATTCATAGTTCTATTGTTATCGATGTTCGTCATTGTGATCCTGTATGCAATATTATGTATATCTGCAACTTTACACCTTATGAGGATGACAGACTTACATTGATAAACCATGTCAAAATAGCTGTAAATTCATTTTTTTTTAAGTTGCCTGATATTGAAGGGAACCCATCAGCTTGGAAATGCTGTGCAATTTTTGGCCATCCTGCTATAAAGAAGAGGCAGGTCAAGCTGAAGAGAAATGTTCCGTTTAACTTGTGTTTTAATGTCGGAAATCACTGCACAATGTGGATTAGAAGTCCTAATCTGTGACTGACAGCTATCTCTGCACATGTTTTTACATGGAAGGCTGTCAATCAATGATTTGGACAGCCCCATTGTTTGCTATGAATGTAACCCCAATCTTCACAGTTAGGAAAAATCTACTGCGTAATGTGCTTCTGTAATCATGTGGAAAAGTAATAGTGAAATATGGACTATCATTCTTTCCTTAGGTAAATACCTGTGTTCAATGATGGCAGCTAAATCTGATGAAACTAGATTAAAAGGGTTATCCAGTCAAAACGGATAAGTCTGCAGTCACTCTGTGTGACTGCAGACTTATGAATCTCCTACAGCACACGTACTGTGCATTGCGGGGATTCGCCGGTTTCAGACTCGGGAATGGAGGGTATATATGAGTTATATATACTCCAGGCCAGTGAGCATGGCCTAGCTCTCCATACACTTGTATGGAGCAAGGCTGCGCCCTCTAATCGAACACGATCACTGGCTGTCCGCACCACTGATCGGTGCGCGGCCTAGGCTCAATACAAGTGTATGGAAGCGTGGCTGCGCCCACTGGCCGGGGGTATGTTTAACTCATATATACTTCCGGTCCTGGATGTGAAACCGGCGAATCCCGCAGGGGGATTCATAAATCTGCAGTCACACAGAGTCACTGCAGACTCCCTGGTAAAGATGGACCAAACATGTTGCAACTTTACACCCACCACAATCATCATGGAAACAGCTGGTAATAGATCACATTGGTAAATATCCAAAATTATTTTGATTGAAAAAAAGCAAAAGGCTGTGCTTTAACTGTAGGAGGCCTGAGCCTCCATTCCCGCATTCATTTGCGATATCGATGAGTGGCAGGAATGATAACCAACATAGATGTCATCAGTCATCAGATGTTTGTTACCCAAGTGTTTCCTTCCACTGTAACGTTCTGTATCTTTTTTTCTATGGAGAGTAATGATATTTGCAGATAGAGCAGAATGTAGCTCCTGCCAGAAGAGCGAGGAGTCTCGGTTACAAAGAAACGAAACTGAAACAGAGCTGGCTAACTACAGACACTGCTATCAGTGCCAGTGGCAGATTGAGCTGTTTCTCTGTAAACAAGACTAAAGGCTGTATCTGTCATGCAGCAATTCACTCCCCATTGTCTTGGCAAAGAATGCCGTGATAATGAAACGTTCTGCACATTTAGGCTATGTGCACACGTTGCGGATTTTTCGCTTTTTTTCGCGGCAAAATTGCTTAAAAAACGAATGAATTAAGCATCCTATTATTTAGAATGAATTCTGCAATTTTTGTGCACATGGTGCGCTTTTTTCCATGAAACGCATCATGTTCATTAATTTTGCGGTTTTACTGCATATGTCCCACTATATTATTGACCTAGAATGTTCAGGAAAAATTTGCGGTAAAAACGCACAAAAACCGCAATAAAAACGCATGCGGTTTTTCTGGGGAAAAGTCCGGTTTTCCTCAGGAAATTTCTGCAAACATTCCACTACATGTGCACATAGCCTTAATGCAGCCAGCAGAAAGTCACCGACAGACTGATTTTGTCTAAAGAAAACCAAGACTAGCTTAATTTGTTGGTTCATTTCCTTTGGAAGAAGAAGGACCAAACTTTTCCTTTGGAAATGTTTCCATTCATATTCTCATGAGATTTGTCACTGCTATTTTAATAATACATGTGGAAAACACACCAAGCTACCCAAATATAGCATAATTATTCAAAAGTATCATTCATATAGGTAGCTTATATATAGGGACAGTGTAGGACACACTGCACATATGTATACATATAGAGCCTCACAAAAATTGCAGTGTAAATGTCCATATAATTGCAAAATTGATTTTATTAGATTAAAATTGTAACAAGAAAATCAGTGGGAAAAATGGGGGGACTAAAAAGTGACAGGTGCAAAAACCGCATGACAGAAACGGCAGGGATAAGAGAAAGTGTCCACATAAATAGTATAAGTATGGCCACAATCATAGATCAAAATCATGAAAAACCATCATATGGTACACATGACACAATTGCATATGGGAAATGCTCAAGGTATCTGTTGTGTGAGGAACGAATAAGTGTGGAGGATAGTAGGAGGTCTTGGAGTATCGAAGATTACGTGGAGGAAGATATTGGGAGATTAGTTCAGAGATATAGGGAGGGGACAGGTTGTGGACAGCTTTGTAGGTCAGTGTTAGTAGTTTGAACTGGATTCGTTGGGGAATTGGGAGCCAGTGGAGGGATTTGCAGAGGGGAGAAGCAGGGGAGTAGCGAGGAGAGAGATGGATTAGTCGGGCAGCAGAGTTGAGGACTGACTGGAGTGGTGCAAGAGAGTTGATGGGGAGGCCACAGAGGAGGGAGTTGCAGTAATCAAGGTGGGAGATTATGAGGGCATGCACAAGAGTTTTAGTAGATTGAGGGCTGAGGTAGGGACGGATTCTGGAAATGTTTTTAAGTTGGAGGCGACAGGAGGTGGCAAGAGTTTCGACGTGTGGATTGAAGGACAGGGCAGAGTCGAGAGTTACTCCGAGGCAGCGGATTTCAGGTGCGGAGAGAGCGTGATGCCATTTACCATAATAGATAGATCGGGTAGGGAAGATACATGAGATGGAGGAAAGATGATCAGTTCGGTTTTGTCTGCATTGAGTTTTAGGAAGTTAGAGGTGAAGAAGGAGGATATGGCTGATAGACACTCCGGGATTCTGGACAGCAGAGAGGTGACATCTGAGCCAGAGAGGTAGATCTGAGTGTTGTCCGCATACAGGTGTTACTGGAAGCCATGGGACTTTATGAGTTGTCCTAGGCCAATGGTATAGATGGAAAAAGTAGGGGCCTGTTATGAACGTGAGGGACAATTTCTGAGCTGAGGCTCCCTCTGGTGGTTGATGATGGTACTGAAGCTGAATCTAATGACGGGGCCTCCACACCTGGCAGCGATAGCTGGCAATCAGGAGTCACTGACAGGGCTGATATAAGGGAGCTGCCTACCCATGATCCTCGCCGGTGATCAATTGTTGTTTCCTGGTTCATTTGGAAGTCTGCTGGTGTCTTGCCTTCGTCTGCTACTTTCAGATAAGATATTTTCTGCTTGTTTCCATTGTGTTTGCTATTTCCATTTTTGTCTGCACCTTTGTGGAGGTTAGCCAGGTCCCCTCCTGGGGCCTGTGCTACTCTCTGTTTTTCTTTAGCAACTGTTATTTGTTCAATTGCTCTTTCCCTGCTTTTTGAGTGGCTGCGGGTTAGCCTTGTTCACACTGAGATCTGATTTAGTGGGTGGCGAGATCGTGTGGTCTCAGCATTTTTGTAATCAGAAGTGTTGGAAGTTTTGCTAGGGTTTTGCTGGGTTGCAGATAGTATTCTGTTCTTTCCTGTCCTATTTAGTCAGTGTTTGGCACCTGCGTTTGCTCACTCTATTTTCTGTCTGCGTTTGTGTTTCATTTTGTCTAACCACCATTATAGGTTTGGGGGCTGCCTATTCCTTTGGGGCTCTACTCCGGGGCAGTTAGCTTTCCTGTTTCTGTCTTTAGGTGTAGTTAGCTCTCCGGCTGTGCCGAGACATCTACGATCACCGTAGGTACGCTCCACGGCTGCTTCTAGTTGTGCAGTTAGTTTAGGGATCTGCAACCCATAAGTTCCCAACCTCTCAGGTGTTCGGCTGCCTTGCTGTTTTGCTCTTGTCCTCCTCAGTTACCAAATCATAACAAATTCACCGGCCTTACTGAAAATTCTATGGTACTCAATAGAAGGGAAAAATAGTAAAAAGAAAAAAAAATTGTCAGAATTTTTTTTTTTATATATACATTTTTCCCTCTTTTTTTCTGGGGGCTGAGGAGGAATTTTTTCTTCAATGGAAATCAAGCATTTGTCCGAGCGTGTGGCGCAGCTTGCTGCTGAAGTTCGGAGTATGGCAGCCTATCTCACTCGGATGCCTGCTGTGGAACCTAGGATTCTCACTCCAGAGTTGTTTTTTGGGGATCGCTCTAAATTTTTGAATTTTAAAAATAACTGTAAGTTGTTTTTTGCTTTGAGACCTAAGTTCTCAGGGAACGCTGCACAGCAGGTTCAAATTGTCATCTCCCTGTTGCGCGGCGACCCTCAGGATTGGGCCTTTTCCCTGACACCTGGGGATCCTGTCTTGACTGATGTTGATGTGTTTTTTCAGGCTCTGGGGTTGTTGTATGATGAACCTAATGTTTCTGATCAAGCTGAGAAAACCTTGTTGGCATTGAAACAGGGTCAGGAAGCTGCAGAGCTATACTGTCAGAAATTCTGAAAGTGGACAGTCCTTACTAAATGGAATGATGATGCCCTAGCAGCTCTTTTTCGGAAGGGTCAGGCAGAGACTGTAAAAGATGTTATGGTGGGATTTCCTGTTCCCGCTGGGCTCAATGACTCTATGGCATTGGCTATTCAAATTGACAGACGTCTACGTGAACGTAGAAATATGCGAGTTGTGGTGACGCCTTGCGAGCCAGCCCCTGAGCCCATGCAGTGTGATGGAGTGGCTTCTGTGGCTCAGCGTCGTGAGTTTCGTGTGCTTCTACTGTGGAGACACTTCTCATGCTATTTCCGTCTGCCCCAAGCGGGTAAGACGTTTTGCGCGCTCAGTTGTTTTGGGTGGTGTTCAGACTAGGTTTCTTTTGACTGTTACCTTGATTTGCTCTGTGTCCACATTTTCAGCTCAGGCTTTTGTTGATTCAGGAGCAGCTCTAAACCTCATGGATTTTGATTTTTCCAAACGTTGTTTTCCCATGATACCCCTGCGGAAGTCTATTCCTTTGCTGGGTATTGATTCTACCCTTTTGGCGGAGAATAAACCGCAGATTTCTACCCAGGTGATAATGCGGGTTGACCCAAACCACCAAGAGAATTGCAAATTTTTGGTGTTACATAATTTACATGACATTATTGTACTGGGTTTTCCTTAGCTACAGACTCATAATCCTGTTTTGGATTGGAAGTCTGTGTCTGTGGTCAGTTGGGGTTGTCAATGTGTTCGTAGTGACACTCCTGTTTTTTCTACCTCTCCCCAGTCGGAAGATGTCCCCGACTATTTGGCTGATTTTTCTGATGTATTAAGTGAGAGTAAATCTGCGTCCTTGCCTCCGCATAGAAGTTATGATTGTGCGATTGAGTTGGTACCCAGTGGTAAATTTCCCAAGGTTCGGCTATTCAATTTATCTGTACCCGAGCATGATGCTATGCGATCGTATATCAAAGAAGCTTTGGAAAAGGGTCATATCAGACCATCCTCTTCACCCTTGGGCGCCGGCTTTTTCTTTGTGGCCAAGAAGGATGGTTTATTGAGGCCATGTATTGACTATCGTCTCCTTAATAAGATCACGGTTAAATATCAATATCCGTTACCCCTGATTTCTGATTTGTTCTCCAGAGTGAAAGGTGCCAGTTGGTTTACCAAGCTTGACCTTAGGGGGCGTATAATCTTATTCGCATTAAGCACGAAGATGAATGGAAGACGGCGTTTAATACCCCTGAGGGGCATTTTGAGTACCTAGTGATGCCTTTTGGGCTCACTAATGCTCCTTCCTTCTTCCAGTCTTTCATGAATTATATTTTCCGGGACTTGGTGGATAAGTTTCTGATCGTTTATTTGGACGATATTTTGATATTTTCCAATGACTGGAATTCTCATGTGGAATATGTTCGGAGGGTATTCCGAATTTTGAGAGGGAATGCTTTGTATGTTAAGGGATCAAAATGTCTCTTTGGCGTACAGAAGGTTTCGTTTTTGGGATTAATTTTGTCCCCATCTGCTATTGAAATGGACCCGGTCAAGGTTCAGGCCATTTGTGATTGGGTTCAGCCCACTTCATTGAAGGCTCTTCAGAGATTTTTGGGTTTTCTAATTTCTACTGTAAATTTATAAGTAATTTCTCTGGTATTGTGAAACCACTGACTGATTTAACCAAAAAGGGTTCTGATGTTGTAAATTGGTCTCCTGAAGCAGTTTCTGCATTTCAGGAGCTTAAGCGCAGATTCACTTCTGCTCCTGTTCTACGGCAACCTGATGTTTCTCTACCATTTCAGGTGGAGATAGATGCTTCTGAGATTGGTGCGGGAGCCGTTTAGTCCCAAAGGGATCCGGAGACCTCTAAGAGTAACCCTTGTGCCTTCTTCTCTCGAAAATTTTCCCCAGCTGAACTTAATTATGATGTGGGGAATCGGGAATTATTGGCTATGAAGTGGGCATTCGAAGAGTGGAGACATTGGTTGGAGGGAGCCAAACATGAAGTTGTGGTCCTCACTGACCACAAAAACTTGATCTATCTCGAAACAGCCAAGCGATTTAATCCCAGATAGGCAAGGTGGGCCTTGTTTTTCACACTTTTTAACTTTGTGGTCTCCTTCCTCCCGGGTACTAAGAATGTTAAGGCGGATGCCCTCTCTAGGAGTTTCCTTGCGGATTCTATTGATGTGGCTGAGCCTACTGCCATTCTGAAGGAGGGTGTCATTCTTTCCGCTGTCTCACCCGATTTGAGACTGGCCCTGGAGCAATTTCAGGGGGATAAACCTGAGCGTTTCCCTGCGGGGAAATTGTATGTCCCAGACCAATGGAGAGAAAAAGTTATGTCTGAAGTTCATTGCTCTGCGTTGGCTGGTCATCCTGGTTTTTTTGTCACTAGAGATTTGGTGAGTCGGTCCTTTTGGTGGCCTACTTTATCTCGCGATGTCAGGAATTTTGTGCACTCCTGTGGGACTTGTTCTCGTTCCAAGCCCTGTTCTCGCTCTAGTGGATTGTTAATGCCACTGCCGGTGCCCAAGAGGCCATGGACCCATATCTCTATGGATTTTATCTCCGACCTCCCGGTCTCTCAGAGAATGACTATCATTTGGGTGATCTGTGATAGATTCTTCAAGATGATCCATCTTGTGCCACTGCCTAAGTTGCCATCCTCTTCCGAGTTGGTACCCTTGTTTTTTCAGCATGTGGTTCGTTTGCACGGCATTCCGGAGAACACTGTGTCTGACAGGGGAGTCCAGTTTGTTTCCAGATTTTGAAGGACATTTTGTTCTAAACTGGGAGTTCAGCTGTCTTTCTCCTCTGCGTTTCATCCTCAGACCAATGGGCAGACTGAGAGAGCAAACCAGACCTTGGAGACTTATTTGAGATGTTTTATGTCTGCGGATCAGGATGACTGGGTCTCTTTTTTGCCCCTTGCTGAATTTGCTCTTAATAATAGGGCCAGTTCTACCACTTTGATGTCCCCTTTCTTCTGCAATTCTGGGTTTCATCCTCAATTTTCTTCGGGGCAGATGGAGGCTTCTGTCTGTCCGGGTGTTGACTCTGTGGTAGAGAGAATGCAGCAGATTTGGGATCAAGTAGTGGATAAGTAGTCTCTCTCTCAGGAGAAGGCCCAACGGTTTGCCAACCGGCATAGGACTGATGGTCCTCGGTTTAAAGTGGGTGACTTGGTTTGGTTGTCCTCAAAGAATATCCCTATGAAGGTTGCGTCTCCAAAGTTTAAGCCAAGGTTCATTGGACCTTATAGGATCTTGAAAGTCCTTAATCCAGTTTCTTTTCGCTTGGCTCTTCCAGGGACGTTTAAGATTCATAACATCTTCCACAAATCTTTATTGAAAAGGTTTGTCGAGCCAGTGGTTCCTATGACTGCGCCTCCTGAGCCTGTTCTGGTTGAGGGCAATCTGGAGTATGAAGTGGAGAAGATATTGGATTCTTGCTTCGCTAGACGGAGAATCCAGTACTTGGTTAAGTGGAAAGGTTATGGTCAGGAGGACAATTCTTGGGTGTTTCTGACATTCTTGCGGAGAGACTGGTTCGTGCTGTAGGGATTCGCTCAGGTAGGCCGGGCCGGGCATGCAGTAATGAGGCAACACACAGGCTTCAAGTCCAAAATTCAGTGGTTTAATAATACTTTTCCAGTCCGGATATCATAAACAAAACAGAACATAAATACACTCCAGCTTGGAGAACAACTGTACCCAGACTCACCCTTGTTGGGACGGGCTTAACTAAGCGGCTGCAGACCCGCAGTGACTGCCAGGTGCCATTCCCCGGGTGGTCTGGAATTTGCTTTCTGGAGCTTACTGACACAGTGCACCAAAACCAAGTATCCAGGCTGGCTCCAGCCAAGCTCCTTCTCTTCCACACCCACACACTACAACAGATCCTTATTAAATAGCCCTCAACCACACCCTCAGGTGAGGTACACATCACCTGGGCTGCTCACGTGACCATGACCTCATCACAGGTCCTTGTGTTCGGGGAAAATCCTGACCAAACTTTAGCCTGCTGGGAGAAATGTTGTGAACATGTTGGAGACAACTTCGGAGCTGAAGCTCCCTCTGGTGGTTGCTGAGGGTATTGAACCTAGGTTGAACAGCAAAAATCCACCACCTGCAACTAAGGATTGGTTATCAGGTGTACGGATTGGCCTGATATAAGTGAGCTGACCTCCCATAGTCCTTGCCGGTGATCAATTGTTCTTCCTGGTCTAGGTTGGAATTCAGCTTGCTTTTCTGCTGTCTTCTGCTTGCATTCAGATAAGTCAATTTCAGTTTTTTTTTACTGTGGTTTGATTTTCCTTGCTTTTTTGCTGCATTGCTTTTTGTCTTCAGCCAGGTCCACTTTGGGGGGCTTTGGCTGGTCTCCGTTCATTTTTTGCATTTGTTCATTTGCTCAGTTCTTGTGATATTTTTCTGCTGGGTAGGTACGTATACACACCAGAGATCTGATATAGGTGGTCGAGACCGTGTGGTCTCAGTATTTTTGGATTCAGAAGTGTTGGAGTTTTTCCTAGGGTTTTTCTGGGTTGCAGACAGTATTCTCTCCTGTGCTGTCCTATCTAGACAGTTTTGGGCCCAAGCGTTCGCTCAATCTATTTTCTGTCTGTGTTCGTGTTTTCATCTTGTCTAACCGCCATTATATGTTTGGGGGCTTCCTATTCTTTTAGGGCTCTCCTCCGGGGCAGTTAGCGTTCCTCTTTCCATCTTCAGGGATAGCTAATCTCTCCGGCTGTGACGAGGTGTCTAGGGCACCGTAGGAACTTCCCACGGCTGTTTCTAGTTGTGCGGTTAGTTTAGGGGTCTGCAACCTATTAGTTTCCAACCTCTCTGGTGTTTGGCTGCCTATGAGGTTATCTGCTCCTGCCTCCTCAGCTACCAATACATAACAGAGAAATATATCTCCCCTCCAGCAAGACCCCCTTTTGTGTACCACATACCTCCCCCCTTTGTTCAACCTTAGGAGGGTGGACACATGACATACAGTGAACTCTGGACAGGGCATCTGCATTCCCCTGTAGTTTGCCTGCCAGATGTTCCACTGAACATTTAAAATTTTTCAGTGACAGAAACCACCTGGTGACTCGTGCATTCCTCTCTTTGGCTTGACTCATCCAGGTCAGAGGGGAATGATCCGTCACCAACCGAAACGTTCTCCCCTGCAAATAGTAGCGCAATGACTTCAGTGCCCACTTGATGGCTAGGCACTCTCTCTCTACAATACTGTACCTGGTTTCAGCTGGGGTAAGCTTCCAACTCAGGAAACTAACGGGATGCTCTTCCCCGTTAACCTCCTGAGACAGCACGGCACCCAATCCTATTTCTGACGCATCAGTCTGTACAATGAATTCTCTTTTGAAATCGGGTGTGATCAGCACTGGTGTATCACACAGTGCCCCTTTTAATTTTACAAAAGCTTCTTCAATCTGATCATTCTATCGCACCATTACTGACTTCCTCCCCTTCAGGCAGTCAGTTAACGGTGCCGACAAGGTTGCAAAATTGGGAATAAACCGCCTGGAATATCCCACTAACCCCAAAAACCCTTTCACTTGTTTTGTGGTGAGGGGACGGGGCCAGTTTTGGATTGCCTCCACTTTGTTTATTTGGGGTTTGAGAACTCCTCTTCCAATTACATACCCCAGGTACTGAGCTTCCTCCAACCCTATAGAACATTTCTTTGGGTTGGCAGTTAGCCCTGCTTGTCGCAGAGAATCTATCATCGCCTGTACCTTGGGTAAGTGACTTTCCCAGTCTGTACTGTATACAATAATATCATCCAGATAGGCCGCGGCATATCTGCGATGGGGACGGAGAACATTGTCCATTAACCTCTGGAATGTCGCTGGAGCGCCATGCAGCCCCTCAGGTGTTATAAAAGCCATTCTCTCTTGCCGCTTTTGTTAGGGGTACCTGCCAATAACCTTTTGTGAGGTCAATGATGGAGAAACACCGGGCCTGTCCAAACCGCTCTATTAACTCATCAACTCGTGGCATGGGGTAGGCATCAAACTTAGACATTTCATTCAATTTTCTAAAATCATTACAGAACCTTAGAGTCCCATGCGGCTTTGGTATTAGGACTATTGGGCTGGCCCACTCACTTTTGGACGCCTCAATAACCCCCATCTGCAGCATCTTTTTTACCTCCTCCGAGATGGCTTGTCGCCGGGCTTCAGGCACCCGATATGGCTATAGTCGGACTTTGGCCTGTGGCTCCATGACAATGTCATGTTGGATTAGGGACGTACGACCAGGGAGTTCCGAAAAAACATCGGTATTTCGGCTAACAAATTCTCGAACCTCCTGAATTTGTCTAGGAGACAAAGTGTCTGCTATTTTGACAGCGGAGAGGGCTTCTCCTACCTCCGCCTGCGGCAAGGGAGCCTTCTCCACCGGAAATGCTGGCCGTGGACACTCCCCACCCCGGTGGTCTCTGTCTTTCCATGGTTTGAGTAGATTAACATGTCACACCTGCTTTGGCTTTCTCCGTCCTGGTTGGTGTACCTTATAGTTTACTGGACCCACCTTCTCTATAATCTCATAGGGTCCCTGCCACCTTGCAAGCAACTTACTATCCGCCATAGGCACAAGTACCAAACACCGATCCCCAGGGGTAAAGGACTGTACCTGTGCCTCTCGGTTATAGACCTGACTCTGCGACCTTTGGGCTGCCTCCATATGTTCTCGGACTAATGGTAAGACTGTCTCTATTCTCTCTTGCATTTTTGCCACATGTTCAATCACACTTTTGTGGGGAGTAGGTTGGTTCTCCCAGGCCTCTTTGGCGATATCGAGCAAGCCACGGGGATGTCTGCCATATAATAGTTCGAAGGGCGAGAACCCCGTAGACGCCTGGGGCACTTCCTTCACTGCAAACAATAAATAAGGCAGCACGAGATCCCAGTCCTTACCATCTTTGGAGACTGTTTTTTTTAACATATTCTTCAGAGTCTTATTAAATCTTTCTACCAGCCCATCTGTTTGGGGATGATAGACTGATGTGCGCAACTGTTTAACATTTAACAGATGGCAGAGTTCCTTCATAATTTTTGACATAAATCTGTCAAGATTTCTTGAGGGATTCCCACCCGTGTGAACATACTCATGAGTTCTTTTGCAATGAGCTTAGCTGATGTGTGACGCAGGGGGATGGCCTCAGGATACCTGGTAGCGTAGTCTACAACTATGAGGATGTGTTAGTGACCCCTTGCTGATTTATTAACAGGCCCCACCAAATCCATAGCTATTCTCTCAAACGGTATTTCTATAATTGGTAAAGGCACCAAGGGACTCTGAAAATGGGGCTGAGGGCTGGTTACCTGGCACACTGGGCAGGAGTTACAATATCGTTTAACTTCTTCATAGACCCCTAACCAGTAAAATCGCTGTAGAATTCGGTCTAGGGTTTTCTTTTGGCCCAAATGTCCCCCCAGTACATGCGCATGCGCTAAATCCATTACCAGTCTACGATATGCCTGAGGTACCAGCAATTGCTCTACCCTTTCCCCACGTATTCTCTCGACCCGATACAGCAAATCTTGATTCAGCTCGAATCGGGGAAATACTGTAACTGCCCTGGGTTGTTGAGGTTCCCCATTAACGACCAGTACATGTTCCCGGGCTCGAGCCAACGTAGGGTCTCGGAGTTGCGCCGTACCAAAATTGTCACCGATCACATTTAAGTTTGACAATTCCGGTCCCGGTGGCAAGTCTTCCACCTCCCCAGCTAACAGTTCTATAGGAGAGTTTCTCCCCTCCTCCACCGAGGGGAAAGATACTCCTACCGCCAGCACTTCTTCCTCTGGGCCACCAGGTTCATGCCTGATTTCTGGAGCATGCAACCCGGGTGCCACTGGTGTCGGTGACTGTTCAGTGGGAGGGGTAACTACAGGCCAAAGCACAGAAAACAATGGAAAATCTCTTCCAATTATTACATCATAATGCAAATTAACCACCACCCCCACCTCGAGGCACCGCCTCCCCACTGGCATCTTTATCATCACCACTTTACACAAATGGTCCATACTGGGTCACTTGAGTTTGCCCACTGCACACATGGGTTCGGCATAGTGAGACTGGTAGTACCCAAAGTTTGTGTCCATGGGCTCCGTCAGGTGGGGGCAATCAGCTCTTACATGTCCTGGTTCTTGGCACCGCCAGCAGATTATGGGGCCCCTTTCGTCCCCAGACCCGACCTAAGCGGTCTTCCAGGTCTCTGCTCGCTGAGCCGCAGGTAAAGGTTTAGGGAAGTTCCTTGTTACTATCCGGGGAGCCTTTCCCTGTAGTTCCTTGGTAGCCCCATATCTCTCTATGAGGTGTACCATCTGGAGGCCATTAGTAGGGGCTACCTGTCCAACCCATGTCAGAAGGGCGTGGGGCAAAGTTCTCCAAAATATATCAGTCACAATACGAACCAGCATAGCGCTGGGTGATAACACCTCCGGCTGCAACCACTTTTCTACCAGGTGTACCAAGTCATAATACTGAGCCCGAGCCGGCTCGGAGTGGAAAGACTCCCAATTGTGTACCCGCTGGGCCCGGACCAAGACATTTACCCCAAGACGTGCGAGAATCTCACCCCTGACGATTATGTAGTCCTGTTGATCGGGGGATAGGTCCTGATATGCTTTTGCGGGTCCTGGAGCCAGGAATGGAGCAACGATTTCTGCCCACTGGTCCCGGGGTAGTCTCTCCCTTTCAGCCACGCCTTCAAACATTTCCAGGTACACCTCAACGTCGTCCGTTTTCTCAATTTTGGGAATCGCTGCACGCACCGCTTTCCGGACATCCTGGCATACCTGAGAAGCTCCTGCTGTCTGCTGTGCTGTGAGGTGCTGTATTAGTAGCCTGTTGGTTTCCTGTTGCTGCTGATTAAATAGCAGCTGCTGCCGCGTAGCCTCCTGTTGCTGCTGCATAGCCTGCTGCGGCGTAGCCATTTGCTGCTGCGTAGCCTGCTGCTGCTGTCGCACGGCCTCCGCTAGCACCTTTATCGTGTTCTCCATTTCCGGACAGTCTTCCACCTGGTTTTGCAACACACTTTTCACCCAGGACATCCACTGGCATGCAGAAAAAAAACTCTCCGAGAAAAACAGCCTGACCTCACTGCGTGTGCCCACATTCAAGCCACCAAAATGTAGGGATTCGCTCAGGTAGGCCGGGCCGGGCATGCAGTAATGAGGCAACACACAGGCTTCAAGTCCAAAATTCAGTGGTTTAATAATACGTTTCCAGTCCGGATAACATAAACAAAACAGAACATAAATACACTCCAGCTTGGAGAACAACTGTACCCAGACTCACCCTTGTTGGGACAGGCTTAACAAAGCGACTGCAGACCCGCAGTGACCGCCAGGTGCTGTAATGTATGTAGTACAGTTCATATAGCGTCTTGTGCTTGGGTGCGATGAACATACATGAGACACAGGTTTGATATAGAAAAGTCCTGTATTACTTCATACAAGTTGGCAGAAATAGTCACACAGTTTGCAGACACAGAAGCAGGAGACACAGTAGGCCAGAGTAAACTAAGCTCAGCAAATCACTCTCCAACACAGATTCAGGATCTTCTTCTCTGTTACCGTAAGTCCATGCAAACGTGGGTCTTTCAAAGAGCAGGGTTCAGAGTCCACAAGTGCTTCAGAGTTCCTCAGTAGGAATAGCTGGAGTACAAGGTCCAAGGCTTACAGGAGTCAAGTCACAGGTTCACTGCAGGCTAGATTCTGAAGCACTGATTGCTCAGCTGTGGCTGCTTAAGAAGCAAAGGAGAGAATCAGGGCGGGAACATGCAAGCTGGAAACTCCATTTTGACTGAGGGCAAGATAGCTACAGAAAGACAGAAAGTAAAATGGCTGACGAACAAACTGAGTTTCAGGAATATATACATAGAACCTTACATTACTCCCCCCTTAAGGACAACCTCCGGATGACCTCAGACCAGGCTTGTGTGGGTACCTCTGATGAAACTGACGGAGCAAAGCGAGGAGCATTAACGTTATTGACTGGTTCCCATGAGTTGTCTTCCACTGGGTAGCCCTGCCATTTAATCAGATATTGTAACTGATTTCTATACAACCTGGAATCTAAAATCCTTTCCACCACAAATTCTTCCTGACCATCGACTAGCACTGGGTCAGGGCAAGGAGAAGAACGTCCAGGAAACGTATTGGGTGTTGCAGCCTTTAGTAGGGATACATGAAAGACAGGGTGGATTCTCATAGTTCTGGGCAGTTGAAGACGACAAGCAACGGCACTTATAATTTTACTGATTTTATAGGGTCCAATGTACTTATGTCCCAACTTAGACGATGGAATCCTTAACTTAAGATTTCTGGTTGACAGCCAGACCAAGTCTCCTACCTTGAAAGCTGGTGCAGGTTTACGAAATTTATCTGCTGCTTTCTTGTACCTTTCCTGAGCCGATTCCAGATTTTCCTTTAGAAGATCCATATTCTTCTGTAAAGACGTGATTCTTTCAGCCACTGCTGGTAAAGGCGTTTCTATGGGAAATCGTGGTAGAATGTTAGGATGATAACCTAGATTAGAGTAAAAAGGAGACTGTTTAGTGGAGACACTCTGAGAGTTGTTATACGAGAACTCAGCTAATGGAAGTAGATCCACCCAATCATCCTGTAGATGGCAGATAAAGCAGCGGATATACTGCTCCAGGGTTTGATTGGTTCGTTCGGTCTGTCCATTAGTCTGGGGATGAAAAGCAGAAGAAAGGTTTACTTTAATGTCCAATGCTGCACAGAAATTTTGCCAAAACCTAGAAGTGAATTGCACCCCTCGATCCGAAATAACCTCATCCGGTACTCCATGTAAGCAAAACACATCTTTAATCATCAAATCTGATGTCTGTTTTGCAGTGGGTAAGCCGACACAAGGGATAAAATGAGCTGCCTTTGTTAGACGGTCAACCACCACTAAAATGGTGTTCTTTCCCTGAGAGGTTGGTAACTCCACAATGAAGTCCATAGAAATGGATCCCCACGGGCGGGACGGGGTGGGAAGAGGCTGTAACAGACCAGTTGGTGAGGAGCGAGGTGTTTTGCATCTTGCACAGACCTCACATGAAGTGACATAATTCAAAACATCCTTCCTGCAAGTGGGCCACCAAAAGAAACGAGAAAGAAATTCCTGTGTCTTTAGAATTCCTCTATGCCCAGTGTAGCCTTCCGGGGGGTTTAGCTCTAGGATCGCTGTCTGGGTAGACAGAATGGCACGGAAACAGTTCATTCAGACAGCAGTTTGGTGAAAACTGGCCGCAACCAGTTTTATTAAAGTCCACAGCAAACAGATAAAAACAAAGCATAAACAAAAGACCTGGGCTTGTCTAGCCACTAATTACACTTATATAATGTCCCTTTCTATCAGGAACCCAGACTCTATCAGTCTGTGCCCAAAACAACACATATGATATATGTTACCAGTATGGAGTCTCCCAGATACTCCTCCTTATGTCTGAAGGTCCACTCGACTTCCAGACTTAAGATCCACTCCTATTCAGTAGTCATTATGCTGGAGGTTCACAGAGACACTCCTGTGTCCGGGGTCCTTCCTGCACCCAGACTGAGACGGCTCCCCTCCTCTTCAGTAATCATCAGCATGCATGCTCACAGAGACTGCTTCCTTGTGCCAGAACACCTCTCTGTGTCCAGGCTGAAGACAGCTCTAACACTCTTGGAGCATTCTCACAGAGACTGCTTCCTTGTGCCAGGACACCTCTCTGTGTCCAGGCTGAAGACAGCTCTATTACTCTTGGAGACACCTTCTGTGCCTGGACCCCTTGTCCAGACTGAATGAGCTCTCTGACTGTGTCCGCAGACACCCATTTCTGGCTTCCTAATTAACAGCTGATTGGCCTCAGGTTTGAGCTGCAAGTGTGCAATGAATGCAAGGTGCAGTGACCTTTCTCTACCACCAGGTCTACAAAGCCACCCATTTCCCTTATAGTTAGCAAAGAACCTAGGTGAAATGTACACCCCATTCACCACATATCCTCACTGTCTCACATATCCCCCCCCTCTTCTCCAGACCGGAGGGCTGGTCATCCAGACCGGAGGACTGGTCAACAAACCTAAAGAGACAGTGAACACAGCTCAAGTCATAGCCAACATCAGCTTCATCTTTATCTTCCATTAAGCAGGGTTTCTATACCCTTACCCACACACACACACACTGTGTGATGTCACAGTCATGTGACCAATCAACTGAGGAGAAGGAACATGGACAGTCAAAACATACATACTGATCCATTAAATGAATGCCAGCCAGCGCTGCATTACCCATCCGTCCCCTCTGCATACAACTTTATCCTAGGTATTTAGACACATACCCCTTGGGTGGGTTTGTAGGTGACTGGACCCGCCCAGCTCTCCAAGTCACCTGGAAGCCTCCCAATGTATAGCACAAGTCTCAGCAGTAGATCTGCTGAACCAAAATATATCCAGGCTTCCATCACAGGGCCACCCACCTCTGCGATACATACCGTCCATCCATCACATGCCTCCATGCATATCCTGAGGGCCATACCCCAGTGCCCCCTCTGTTCAAATTTGTGGGGTCGAACACCTGCCACCCGACCAGAGATCCCCCTCGGTCGCCTCTGCCAGTCACTCCGTCTCAGTTGATTTTGGGCACTATGCAATATCACCTCTTTGTTAGGCCTCTCCCGCCCCCAGCGGTCAGAATGTTGGCCTTGTCCTTGTGTCGGTGTCACCTCACCCGACCTTTCTTTCCCGAACTGACTCCTACCGTCGTTGCGGTCACGAGTCCATCGTCCAGTCAAATTTACTGGTAGTTCTGAGTCTGACTCTCTGTCTTTTCGTCCGCCACCGGGTCTCACACTCAGCCGTGAGCTAACAGAAGCGTCATCTCTACCCCTCGTTGTTTTAGCACGTCTACTGCCAATCCCCAGGGAAGCCTCTCGTCTCTCCCTTTCTTGGGCTGGAAGTAGTCGCTCTCTTTGTCCCAACTGTAAAACATCTACAGATGGCATCTTCTGTCTGGCTGTAAGGTCAGCATCAGTCCTCTTCTCAGGACTCTCAACCTCCTCTGCCACCATGCCTTCCTCACTTGCACTGGTTGCTCCATTGTCATCAGATGATTCATTATCACTCCCACTATCCCTGTCGGACCCCTTTTTCTCAGCCACATCCGGCTCACTTTCAGGGCTAGACACTTCACTCTCATTCTCATCCTGCTCACTTTCAGGAGTATAGAATTCATTCTCATTCACATCCTGATCTGGAACCTTAGTTAACATGTCATCCACAACATTAACTTCATCATCTGGTCCCTCAAGTATGTGACTATGTGACAACCCCAGCACTACACTTCTATATAGTTCAGGTACTAGGAGCTGACTCACAACCTCTCCCTGGACTTCAGTGTTTATGGCAACATGAGAGAACCTCTCCTCAGAGTCAGGCTCCTGGGAAACCTCATTTAGAACAATCATATTTTCCTGTGCTGTTTTAAGAGAGGGTTCTCGCCACTGCTCACTCTCAAAACCGTCACAGGACACAGGCAAGTCAGGGACACTCGGTTCCCGAGAACCACCATCCTCGTCTCCCAACATCACCTGCAAAGGAATTTCATCACTGTCACAGTCATCATTATTATCAACATCATTATCATGACTATGATCAGTATTATCATCACTATCATTACCAGCATCAGCACCATTTTCATGGTCATCATCATTATCAGGTTCATCATCATCATTAGCATTATCATCATCATTATCACATAATTTTAACATCCCACTAGCATCGTGTTCCGCCCCTCGGGACTGCGTACCCTCAGTAGGGGCTTCATCACACTGTCCATCAGAATCACCCTTCCCCAGAGATCCTTAGACCGGGGAAAGTCATTACCCAATATAACGGGTTGCACCAGGGTCTTCACTACCCCCACTTCACATGAAATCTCCCCGAGTTTGGGGACCAAGTCCACGGCAGTCTCTGGGTAGACTTTGGTGTCTCCATGGATGCACACCATACTCAAGTGCTTATCAGGGATGAAGTCCCTATCAATCAGGCTGTCACATACGGAAGTCACTGGACTCTCTGAGTCCAAGAGGGCCTGCGCTGAGCAACCATTTGTAACCACCGGGGACACCTGTGGTCCAGTCTCTTCGGTTGCGGTGGTCACACACACAGGTTCTGCGCAGAGAGAGAGGGATCTGCCAACATCACGGCACATAGGCTCCCCCTCTAGTGGACAGTTGGCTGCAATATCACGACATCTCCAACACTGTCCATCACACTCTTCCACCCACATGTCCCCTCGGGCCTGAACCCGCTTATCAGCATACCCCATGTCCCCAACAGATGGAACGCTCTTACCGGGAGAGTTCGACGTCCGGGAACTCTGAAGTGACGTCCTCTCAGACGGCTGTACCTCAGGAGAACATGCTCGGGTGTAGCGGTTCACTGTAGGACATGCTCGGGTGTAGTGGTTCACTACCACCTTTTCAACTCCATAATCAGGCCTGCTGACTGCAGACTCCCAACTGTATCTCCAGTCATGAACTCCTCTGGCATGGGCTGTCACCGTAACACCCAGCCGGGTAAGAATCTCCACTTTCATCTTAGCATAGTCTTGGCTGTCCTGCTCGCTCAGGTCAGCATATGCCCTTTGGGGCTCTCCAATCAGATATGGTGCGACCATCATGGCCCATTCAGATAGGGGCAGATTCTCCTTCTCTGCCAGTCTCTCAAACCTAGTGAGATATACCTCCACATCATCACGAGGTGTCATCTTTTTCAAGGACCGTCTTACCGCCCTCTTCACAGCGGACAAGTCAGGTGACTTTGCAATATTACTTTGGGACGATGCACCACAAGTCCCCTGCAGTGCTGCAACCTGCTCAAAAAACAACCGGTTATTCTCCTGCTGCTGCTGCAGGATTTGCTGCTGGTACTGCTGCATTTGCCGCTGGTACTGCAGGCGCTGCTGCTCCATGCTCTGCTGCATGCTTCGCTGGGCCTGTACCAGGTACTCAATGAGCTCCTTCACACGGCCGGACTTATCTGTCTCAACCACGGCAGTTTTATGTTGCACATTAACTTGCGCCATTTGTTCAAACAGCGCCTCCATGCTGTCATCCATGCTGTCAGACTTCTCTGTCTTAACAACGGCAGTCTTCACTCAAGACATACACACTACACAGCTTTTTTCCACAGAAAATTCAGCCTTGCTGTGCAACCACTTTTTTTTTTTTCCTTTGCAAAGTCTATTAGGGCTACTGTCTCTTTAAGACTGCTCCACAAACTTTTCTTTTGCTGCTGCACATTCCACAGTCATTTTCACAAGTTCAGCTTTGCTGTGCATACATTTTCTCTCTGCAGACCCTATCAGGGCCACTGTCTCTCCAAGACTGCTCCAAACAGACGTTTCTGCTGACACACAATTTTTTTTTTTTTCTGCTGCTATTTCAATAGACTTCACCTTTAATGCTGTCTCTTGCCACTGTGCTGCATGCACACTCCAGCACTAACTGTACCAGGCCCTGCGCTGCCCCAGCATTCTCCACCAATTGTAGCCTTCCGGGGGGTTTAGCTCTAGGATCGCTGTCTGGGTAGACAGAATGGCACGGAAACAGTTCATTCAGACAGCAGTTTGGTGAAAACTGGCCGCAACCAGTTTTATTAAAGTCCACAGCAAACAGATAAAAACAAAGCATAAACAAAAGACCTGGGCTTGTCTAGCCACTAATTACACTTATATAATGTCCCTTTCTATCAGGAACCCAGACTCTATCAGTCTGTGCCCAAAACAACACATATGATATATGTTACCAGTATGGAGTCTCCCAGATACTCCTCCTTATGTCTGAAGGTCCACTCGACTTCCAGACTTAAGATCCACTCCTATTCAGTAGTCATTATGCTGGAGGTTCACAGAGACACTCCTGTGTCCGGGGTCCTTCCTGCACCCAGACTGAGACGGCTCCCCTCCTCTTCAGTAATCATCAGCATGCATGCTCACAGAGACTGCTTCCTTGTGCCAGAACACCTCTCTGTGTCCAGGCTGAAGACAGCTCTAACACTCTTGGAGCATTCTCACAGAGACTGCTTCCTTGTGCCAGGACACCTCTCTGTGTCCAGGCTGAAGACAGCTCTATTACTCTTGGAGACACCTTCTGTGCCTGGACCCCTTGTCCAGACTGAATGAGCTCTCTGACTGTGTCCGCAGACACCCATTTCTGGCTTCCTAATTAACAGCTGATTGGCCTCAGGTTTGAGCTGCAAGTGTGCAATGAATGCAAGGTGCAGTGACCTTTCTCTACCACCAGGTCTACAAAGCCACCCATTTCCCTTATAGTTAGCAAAGAACCTAGGTGAAATGTACACCCCATTCACCACATATCCTCACTGTCTCACACCAGCTATCTTGGAATCGTGAATGAGTTGCAATACTCTCAATCTGACTGTTTCAGGAATATACAGGCGTTGTCCCTGAATCCACACACCATTCTTAAAGACAAGACTTACGTCCCTTGGGGGTTGTGCCAAAAAGGAATCTGCATGGTATGCTTCCTTGATGTCCTTAAGTAGGTCTTGATTATGAATTACTCCTAGGAATCTAGAGTCAGGAAGAATAGTCTTAGGAGGAGTAATTGGACGTGTCTCTGCTGAGTAAATCCTAGAGAGTGCATCAGCCTTTCCATTGCTTGATCCTGGTCTATAAGAAATGATAAAATTAAATTGGTTTAAGAAAAGATTCCAGCGAGCCTGGCGAGGAGTCAGACACTTAGCCGACCTGATAAACTCAAGGTTACGATGGTCTGTCAGGACGACTATTTGCTGTGCAGCTCCCTGAAGAAGGTGTCTCCATTCTTTGAAGGCGGCAATAATGGCCAACAACTCTCTATTGCCCACATTGTAGTTCCTCTCAGCCGAAGACAACTGCTGGGAAAAGAAGGCACAGGGATGCAAGACATTCTTCTCACCTGTTCTCTGAGAGAGTATAGCTCCAACGGCACAGTCTGAAGCATCCACCTCTATTATGAAGGCAAGCTCGGGGTTGGGATGTACTAGGATAGGTGCAGTGGTAAATTTATCTTTTAGACGGGAAAATGCTTCCTGGGCTTGGGGAGTCCAGGAGAACCTAGACTCTTTCCGGGTAAGTTGAGTGATAGGTGACACTACCTCAGAGAAATTTCTAATGAAACGTCTATAGAAGTTGGCAAACCCGATGAAGCGCTGTACCTCCTTCACATTTCTAGGACTTGGCCAATCCTTGATGGCTTGGGTTTTGCTTCCATCCATACTAATTCCTTGTGTAGACAGTACATACCCCAGAAATTGAATTTCGGTCCTATGGAATTCACACTTTTCAAGTTTGATGTAAAGATGATTTTGTCTTAGACGTTCCAAGACCATTCTCACATGTCCATGATGTTCCTCTGTGGAGTTAGAAAAAATTAGAATATCATCCAAATAAATTACCACGAATGTATCTAGGAGATCCCTGAAGATGTCATTCACCAAGTGTTGGAAAGTGGCTGGGGCGGTACTCAGACCAAAAGGCATAACTAAATATTCAAAGTGTCCATAGCGTGACCTGAATGCAGTCTTCCATTCATCCCCAGGTCTAATACGGACTAAGTTATAGGCCCCACGAAGATCTAGTTTAGAAAAAATTTTGGCATGTCACACTCTCTCCAATAACTCAGGGATTAAAGGCAATGGATAACGGTTTCTAATAGTAACCTTATTGAGTTCCCTATAGTCTACGCATGGTCTCAGAGATCCATCTTTCTTCTTTACAAAGAAGATGGGTGCACCTGCAGGAGATGAAGAGGGGCGTATGAAGCCCTTGGCTAGATTTTCGTCTATGTAATCCTTTAAAGCCTTTAGCTCGGGCCCCGCCAGGGGGTAGATCTTACCAAAAGGTATCTCTGCTCCAGGCAATAATTCAATTGGACAATCATATGGACGGTGAGGAGGAAGCTGGTCAGCGTTCTTCTTGTCACATAAATCCACATAGTCCTGGTATACAGCTGGTAGTTCAGGGACTGACATGATTCCTTTAGGAACAGAGCAAGCTGAAACTTTTGGACTCATCTGTTTCTCTGGAAAGTGTAATTCCTTGGTCTCCCAGTTAATGGTAGGATTCTGAGCCTGCAGCCATGGTAGCCCTAGAATAATGGAAAGTGGGGAGAAGAGATAAGCATAAAGGATAGTTTCTCTTGATGATCTTTACCCATAAGAACCTTCAAAGGCTCTGTTTCCTGATCCACTGGTCCAGAGGTCAGCAGGGAGCCATCCACAGTTTCCATCTGTACTGGAGTAGCCTTCTTCACTGAACGTATTCCCTGTTTCAGAGCAAAGGAGACATCCATAAAATTTCCACTTGCCCCTGAGTCGATCATAGCAGAGCTAGACACCCAAGCTGAGTCAACCCAGAGTTTGATGGAAAGAAAGCAATGAGAATTGTTTTTCTTACAACTCAGCTGGGACACCGCTGAGGAAACTTGAAAAATGGCAGCGTTTACACAGTCAACGTCCTCAGAGGTAACGGAGTTTAAGTCCGAGAAATCAAGATCTGTTGCTGCAGATCTCTCTGGAGCCTGAGGCTCGGACCTGACAGATCCCCTCTCGCAACACTCACAATGAATGAGTGCTGCAGTAGTCTTACGAGAACGGCTGGGGCAGTTTATAATGAAGTGCCCTGACTTACCACAATAGAAACATAGATTCTCCTTAAAACGATGTTCCTTGCGTGCATCACTAGCCCGTCGTTGTAAAGAGTCTACCTGCATGGGTTCAGGTTCAGGTTCCCGTGTAATCCTACTCAAAGGTTCCTTAGCTGGAGAGGAAGGTAGGAAAAGGTTAGTACGATTGCTTTCGAACCATCTCTCTTGCCTGCGTTCAGTCAGACGAGTATCAATACGGATGCAGTAGTTAATAAAGTCACCTAACGCAGTGGGAGGGTCGGCACGAGCAAGTTCATCCTTAATCAGTGGAGATAACCCCTTTCGAAAAATAGATTTTTTGGCGGAACTGTCCCAGGTGGTATCAAGGGCCCATCTCCTGAAATCCAAGGCATATTCAGCTACCGAGTGCTTACCTTGGCGCAAAGCTAACATGGCTGCTTCAGCTGTTGCACCTCGATTGGGGTCATCAAACACCTGCCCCATGGCTGAAATAAAATCATCAAGGTGATTCAAACAATCATCCTCAGTCTCAATCAGAGGGTTTGCCCACATCAAAGCCTTGTTGGTAAGCAACATAATTATAGTAAGCACCTTAGATCGTTCAGTGGGAAATTGTGAAGCATGTGCAGAAAAAAAAAGATTGCATTGATTAATAAATCCCCTGAATTTCTCACGTTCACCGCCAAAATGAAAAGGGGGCAACTTGGGAATCCCAGCACTCGGGGCTACGGCAGGAGCCTGGACTCGCCCCTCTAGAACCTCAATCCTGGTTCGCAAATCCTGGGTAGTCTGTCCAACCACTTGCAAATTGTGATTATTGAGGTCCTGTAGATTTGTAAAACGGGTCTTTATATTCTGCAAATCTGCAAGGATATAATCAGTCACTCCGCAAAGTTCCTTTATGCGGGCCTCCATTTTCCAGATCTTTTAAGACAGGATTACTGGAAGAAGAGGAGAGGAGAAAAAAAAAACAATAGTGTTCACCTGTGGCAACACTGCAGAGAGAAAAAAAAATTAAGGGAACTGCTCACCTGGAATGGTTGTGAGAAGTCACAACCACTATCATCACAGAAAGTTTCAACCAGACATCTGATATCCAGAGTTACAGCAGACAAAAAAGAGAAAAGAAAAAAAAAAAAACAATAGTGTTTACCTGTGATAACACTGCAGAAAGAAAAAACTTAAGGGAATTGCTCACCTGGAATGGTTGTGAGAAGTCACAACCACTGTCATCACAGAAAGCACAACCGGACGTCCGATATCCACAGTTACAGCAGACACAGCCTTCCAGACCCAGCAGACACTAACGTTTTGGCTTCAGAATCTTGTAATGTATGTAGTACAGTTCATATAGCGTCTTGTGCTTGGGTGCGATGAACATACATGAGACACAGGTTTGATATAGAAAAGTCCTGTATTACTTCATACAAGTTGGCAGAAATAGTCACACAGTTTGCAGACACAGAAGCAGGAGACACAGTAGGCCAGAGTAAACTAAGCTCAGCAAATCACTCTCCAACACAGATTCAGGATCTTCTTCTCTGTTACCGTAAGTCCATGCAAACGTGGGTCTTTCAAAGAGCAGGGTTCAGAGTCCACAAGTGCTTCAGAGTTCCTCAGTAGGAATAGCTGGAGTACAAGGTCCAAGGCTTACAGGAGTCAAGTCACAGGTTCACTGCAGGCTAGATTCTGAAGCACTGATTGCTCAGCTGTGGCTGCTTAAGAAGCAAAGGAGAGAATCAGGGCGGGAACATGCAAGCTGGAAACTCCATTTTGACTGAGGGCAAGATAGCTACAGAAAGACAGAAAGTAAAATGGCTGACGAACAAACTGAGTTTCAGGAATATATACATAGAACCTTACAGGTGCCATTCCCCGGGTGGTCTGGAATCTGCTTTCTGGAGCTTACTGACACAGTGCACCAAAACCAAGTATCCAGGCTGGCTCCAGCCAAGCTCCTTCTCTTCCACACCCACACACTACAACAGATCCTTATTAAATAGCCCTCAACCACACCCTCAGGTGAGGTACACATCACCTGGGCTGCTCATGTGACCATGACCTCATCACAGGTCCTTGTGTTCAGGGAAAATCCTGACCAAACTTTATCCTGCTGGGAGAAATATATCTCCCCTCCAACAAGACCCCCTTTTGTGTACCACAGTGCCTATCACAGAGCTCATCCTGATCGGCCTAGTGGAGCAGGTGAGGGTTCGGTGACCCCTCCTCAAGGGGGGGTACTGTTATGAAGGTGCTGGAGACAAATTCTGAGCTGAGGCTCCCTCTGGTGGTTGATGACGGTACTGGCAGCGATAGCTGGCAATCAGGGGTCACTGACTGGGCTGATATAAGGGAGCTGCCTTCCCATGATGCTCGCTGGTGATCAACTGTTGTTTCCTGGTTCATTTGGAAGTCTGCTGGTGTCTTGCCTTCGTCTGCTACTTTCAGATAAGATATTTTCTGCTTGTTTCCATTGTGTTGGCTATTTCCATTTTTGTCTGCACCTTTGTGGAGGTTAGCCAGGTCCCCTCCTGGGGCCTGTGCTACTCTCTGTTTTCCTTTAGCCACTGTTCTTTGTTCATTTGCTCTTTCGCTGCTTTTTGAGTGGCTGCGGGTTAGCCTTGTTCACACTGAGATCTGATTTAATGAGTGGCGAGATCGTGAGGTCTCAGCATTTTTGTAATCAGAAGTGTTGGAAGTTTTGCTAGGGTTTGCTGGGTTGCAGATAGTATTCTGTTCTTTCCTGTCCTATTTAGTCAGTGTTTGGCCCTGGGTTTGCTCACTCTATTTTCTGTCTGCTTTTGTATTTCATCTTGTCTAACCGCCATTATATGTTTGGGGGCTGCCTATTCCTTTGGGGCTCCACTCCCGGGCTCTGTCTTAGGTGTAGCTAGCTCTCCTGCTGTGCCAAGGCGTCTAGGATCACCGTAGGTACGCTCCACGGCTGCTTCTAGTTATGCGGTTAGTTTAGGGATCTGCAACCCATAAGTTCCCAACCTCTCAGGTGTTCGGCTGCCTTGCTGTTTTGCTCTTGTCCTCGTCAGTTACCAAATCATAACAGGGGCCCCAGGATAGAGCCTTGAGGGACTCCAACAGAGAGAGGTCGGGATGAGGAGGTAGTGTGGGAGTGGGAGACACTAAATGTGCGGTCGGAAAGGTAAGCGGCGATCCAGGACAGGGCAAGGTCTTTGATGCCAAGGGAAGAAAGAATCTGTAGCAGTAGGCAGTGGTCGACTGTGTCGAAGGCAGAGGACAGATCAAGGAGGAGGAGGATGGAGAACTGTCTGTTAGCTTTGGCTATGAGTAAGTCACTAGTAATTTTGGTCAGGGCAGTTTCAGTGGAGTGGTGGAGGCGGAAGCCAGATTGGAGTTTGTCAAGGAGAAAGTTAGATGAGAGATGGGAGGAAAGTTGAGCGTGGACAAGCTGCTCAAGGAGTTTGGAAGCAAACGGGAGCAATGATATTGGGCGATAGCTGGGCATAGCAGTTGGGTCAAGGTTTGTTTTATTTGAGGATGGGTGTGATGGTGGAATGTTTGAAGGCAGAGGGAAAGGTACCAGAAGATAGCAATAGGTTGAAGAGATGGGTTAGAGCTGGAATGGGTGTGTTAGTGAGGTTGGGGAGCAGATGGGAAGGGATGGGGTCAAGTGCACAGGTGGTGAGGTGTGATTTGGAAAGGAGATGAGTAGAGTAGAGATGAGATGGGCAGAGTTTTGGTATATGGAGTGGTTGGGGTGGTGGAGCAGTAAAGGTTTGCCTTGTTTGGTCGATCTTAGTTTTGAAGTAGGTGGCAAAGTCCTCGGCAGAGATGAGAAGAGTTGGATGTGGCAGTGGTGTGTGGAGGAGAGAGTTGAATGTGCTGAACAGTTGTTTTGGGTTGTAGGATAATGAAGATACAAGGTTTGTGAAATAGGTCTGTTAAGCAGAGGTGAGGGCTATTTTGAAGGCAAGTGTAGCTTGTTTGAAAGCAGTGAAGTCGTCTGGCAGGCGTGTTTTCTTCCAATGCCGCTCCACGACCCTGGATGATTGTCGAAGTTTTTTGGTGAGATTGTTGTGCCATGGTTGCCTATTGATTTGACGCACTTTTCCATGCGTGAGAGGGGCGACTGAGTCTATGGCTGATGTGAGGGTGGTGTTATAGAAAGCAGTGGCGCTGTCTATGTCGTGGAGTGAAGATATGGAGGACAGATGTAGAAGAGAGTCTGTGAATGTCTAGGTGTGCAAGGTTTCTGCGAGGATGTGCCAGTTGCTGGACATAGGGGCAGCTGAGGAGGACAGGGATGAGAAAGTGAGTATGTGGTGGTCGGATGGGGGAGGGGAGAGGTTGTGAGATTAGATAGGGAACAGAGGCGAGTGAAGATGAGGTCTAATGTATGTTCATCTGTGTGGGTGGCTGTGGAGGACCACTGAGTAAGTCCAAAGGATGAAGTAAGTGACAGGAGTTTGGAGGCTGCTGGCTGGCGGGTGTCAATAGGGATATTAAAGTCACCCATGATGATGATGGGGATGTCAGCAGAGAGAACGTGAAGAAGCCAGGTGGAGAATTGGTCAATGAAGGCAGTGGCTGAGCCCTGTGGTCGGTATATGACAGCCATTTGGAGATTAGAGGGAGAGTAGATACAGACTGAGTGGACCTCAAAGGAAGGGAGGATAAGGGAGGGTGGGGGTTGGATAGGGTTGAAGGAGCAGTTATTAGAAAGAAAGAAACCCATGCCTCATGCCATGTCTGTTGCCAGAGCGAGAAATGTGGGTGAAGTGGAGGCCACCATAACTCAGTGCAGCAGGGGAAGCCGTGTCAGGGGGCATCAGCCAGGTCTCAGTGAGGGCCAGGAAGGAGAGGTTGCGGGAAGTAAAGAGATCGTGGAGCTTGTTGCAGACGGAGCGGGCATTCCAAAGTGCTCCAGAGAGAGGAAGCAGGGGGGTGGGGGTCAGTGGCGCAGGTTTTAAATGTGAGGGATTGCGGTAGTTTCTCTTACTGTGAGAAGTATAGTGGTGAGGATTAGTGGGATGTATGAGGCAGGGGGGGCCAGGAGTGGGCGATATGTCGCCAGCAGTGAGAAGAAGCAGAGAAAGGGAAAGCAGGTGGGTGAAGGAGAGTGACTGGCTTACGTTATATTTTAGTGGGAGAGGTCTGAGGTTAAGAAGCAGGTCTGCAGATGATGCGATGTAAGGGGGTAAGAGAGAGCGGGAGATAGGTATTTGGTTCGAGCTTGCAGGGGTTTGGGGATAGCAAAGGAGAGTGAAGATTAGCGGAGCAGAGATTGTGAGGGTAAATGTGAGCATGGTTAAAGAGCAGGGTAAAAGAAAGGCAAGTAAAATTAGAAGACTGTGATTATTCTTACCTTCTGACCGATTTCTGGTATATTTCTGATGTAACACTTCAAAGATGTCACACTTAAAATGATGTCGCATCTGACCAAGGTCATATCTGACCTGCTCTATTCAACTTATACCATTCAAATAGGAATATCAGGAGAACAAAAAGTCAAAAATATTGGTATGTCTGTGATCCTCACTCCTAGGCCTATCCCTCCATCTTATTCTGTCTTTCTTCAGCTTTGATGCTAGGCAAATGTTCTACTGTATTAACTTCAATCTGTTAATTGCTCCCTGCTGTGAACTGTCCTCCAGCTCCTTTCTCTTCCCTCTCTCTCTCTCTCTCTCTCTCACCTGGCTTAATTTCTTGGACATTTGAATGGTATAATGATTATAAAAAAAAACAAAATAACACAGAAGGATACTGACTTATTAGATAACTAGGAATATCAGGAGAACAAAAAGTCAAAAAAGTATCTAAAAAATATATTTTATTAAATAATTGTATATATCAATAAAAGTACAAAAATGATCCATACATATTCAGAAATTGTATATATAAATACGGATATTGTGATCCACCAAACAAAGTAACATGTATGGACACCAAGGGTACCTACTAAAAATGCCACATCATGTATTAGGAAAGATGTATATCTTCGTACCGTGTTAGCCAGTAGATAGAAAAATATTTAGACTTGAGAGTCCTCAGTGGTTGATACCTTTTAATGGCTAACTGAAAAGATGGTAACAAATTGCAAGCTTTCAAGACTACTCAGGTCTCTTCATCAGGCATAGACTAATACAAAATCTGAAGAATCACGTATTTATACACAAGAGGACACAGGAATAATGCAATAGGTAAGACATGTGACGTGAAGCAGAACTGTCATTATGGCAGAGGGATGAACATAAATATTGGAACAGTTCATAGATAAGGAGTGAGAGTTTTATTGCCCTCTGATTGGGGTCTGGTATTGTGTTTTGATGCCCCCAGGTCAGAGAAGCAGATTCCTTAATTGATGTACACAGACATGAATCCATGTGACATGTTCATTCCAGCACCATGTATTAGGAGCACAAGTGTTGTGAATGGACTTGAAATGAGTTCTGAGCAGAGGCTCCCTCTGGTGGTTACAAGCGGTACTGGACTGTCCAGTGAAGATTGTGAGGATTGGGAATCAGGTGTTACTGACTGGTCTTATTTAAGGGAGTCGGCTTCCCATCAGGGTTGCCGGTGATCAATTGTTCTGGTCTCAATCCTTGATTCCTGTTTCCCTTGTAGCCTGCTGTGTCGTGTCTGCATCTCCTGCTAACAGATAAGACATTTTCTTCTTTTTGTTTTTGTGCTTGATTTTTGCATTTTGTCCTGCACTTCTGTGGGGGCCTTTAGGGTCCCCTCCGGGGGCTTTTGCCCTCTCAGTTTAGTTCAGCCACTGATGTTTTGTACATTTGCTTTTTCCAGTTTTTTCAGTGGCTGCTGTTTTGATTTTGATACACCAGAAAACTAATTTAGGTGGTAGAGGTCGTGTGATCTCAGGTGTTTTTGAAATTAGTAGAGTTGGTGCTTTTCAGGGTTTTTTGGGATTGCAGTAAGTGCCCTTCCTATCCTTTTCTATTTAGATAGTTTGGGCCCCAACGTTTGCTCTTACTATTTTCTGTCTGTGTCAGTATTTCTTCTTGTCTAACCGCCATTACATGTTTGGGGGCTTTCTATGTTCTTTGGGGATCTGCTCCGGGGCAGATAGCTTTCCTCTTTCTATCTTTAGGTATAGTTAGTTTCTCAGGCTGTGACGAGGCGTCTAGGACCAATGTAGGAACGCTCCACGGCTGCCTCTAGTTGTGGTGGTTAGTCAGGGTACTGCAATCTCATAGATTCCAACTGCTCTGGTGTATTGCCTTTTTACCTGCACTCCTCAGTTACCAAATCATAACAGTATCACCGGCCATAACTGAAAATTATATGGTACTCACAGAAGGGAAAAATATTGTGAAAGAAAAAAAAAAGGTTGTCAGAGTTGTCAGAGATATTTTTCTGTTTGTTGCATTTTTTTTTTCCCCTCTGTATCTCTGGGTGCTGGGGAGGATTTTTTCTCTCAATGGAGTTTGCACAGTTGTCTGGCCGTGTGGATCAGCTTGCCACTGAGGTTCAGAGTATTGCTACCTATCTTGCTAGGTTGCCTGTTGTGGAACCTAGGATTCCCATGCCAGATTTGTTTTTGGGGGATCGAGCCAAGTTTCTGAATTTCAAAAATAATTGTAAATTGTTTTTTGCCTTAAAATCTAAGTCCTCAGGGAACGCAGCGCAGCAGGTTCAAATTGTCATCTCTCTCCTGCGCGGCGATCCTCAGGATTGGGCTTTTTCCCTGACACCTGGGGATCCTGATTTGAATGATGTTGATGCATTTTTTCAGGCCTTGGGGTTATTGTACGATGAGCCTAATGTCACTGATCAAGCTGAAAAAGCCTTGTTGGCATTAAATCAGGGGCTTGATGACGCTGAGTTATACTGTCAGAGATTCCGCAGGTGGGCAGTCCTGACCAAATGGAATGACGACGCTTTGACAGCCCTTTTTCGGAAGGGTCTGTCAGATAATGTAAAGGATGTTATGGTGGGATTCCCTGTCCCCTCTGGTCTCAATGATTCTATGTCATTAGCGATTCATATTGACAGACGTTTGCGTGAGCGGAGAAGTATGCGTGGAATAGTGTTGCCTTGTGAACCTGCTTCTGAACCCATGCAGTGTGATAGAGTGGTTTCTGGGGCACAGCGTCATGAGTTTCGAAAGCGCAATGGGTTATGTTTCTACTGTGGTGATGCCTCTCATGCTATTTCAGTCTGCCCTAAGCGGGGAAGACGTTTTGCACGCTCAGTTGTCTTGGGTAGTGTTCAGACTAAGTTTTTATTAACTGTTACTCTGATATGCTCTCTGTCCTCATTTTCTGCTCAGGCTTTCGTTGATTCGGGAGCAGCTATTAACCTGATGGATTTTGATTTTGCTAAACGTTGTGGGTTTCCCTTGATACCCCTACAGAAGTCTATTCCCCTACTGGGAATCGATTCTACCCCTTTGGCTGAGAATAAACCTCAGTTCTCTACTCAGGTGATAATGAGGGTTGAACCTGATCATCAGGAGAGCTGCAAATTTTTGGTTCTGTATAATCTGCATGACATTATCGTGCTGGGTTTCCCTTGGTTACAGTCTCATAATCCTGTTTTGGATTGGAAATCTGTGTCTGTAACCAGTTGGGGCTGTCAATGTGTTAATACCAACACTCCTGTTTTTTCTGCCTCCCCCAGGCTCAGGATGTTCCTGACTTTTTGATTGATTTTTCTGATGTGTTTAGCGAAAGTAAATCTGCATCCTTGCCTCCCCATAGGAGCTATGACTGCGCTATTGAATTAGTGCCTGGTAGTAAATTCCCTAAAGGTCGCCTTTTTAACTTGTCTGTACCTGAACATGACGCTATGCGGTCTTATATCAAGGAGTCATTGGAGAAGGGTCATATCAGACCATCCTCTTCACCCTTAGGTGCCGGTTTTTTCTTTGTGGCCAAAAAGGATGGTTCATTAAGGCCGTGTATTGATTATCGTCTTTTGAACAATATTACTGTGAAATATCAATATCCGTTACCCTTGATTTCTGACCTGTTTTCCAGGGTGAAAAACGCTACTTGGTTTACCAAGCTTGACCTCAGAGGGGCATATAACCTTATTCGCATTAAGCACGGGGATGAATGGAAGACGGCATTTAACACCCCTGAGGGGCATTTTGAGTACCTTGTGATGCCCTTTGGGCTCACTAATGCTCCTTCTGTCTTCCAGTCCTTCATGAATGACATTTTCAGGGATTTTGTGGATAAATTTCTGATTGTTTATTTGGATGATATCTTGATTTTTTCTAATGACTGGGACTCTCATGTGAAACATGTTCGAACTGTATTCCAGATTTTGAGAGAGAATGCTTTGTATGTGAAGGGATCAAAGTGTCTTTTTGGCGTACAGAGGATCTCATTTTTGGGATTCATTTTGTCCCCATCTGTTATTGAAATGGACCCGGTCAAGGTTCAGGCCATCTGTGATTGGGTCCAACCTACTTCATTAAAGGCTCTTCAAAGATTTTTGGGTTTTGCCAATTTTTATCGTAAATTTATTGGCAATTTCTCGGTTATTGTTAAACCATTAACTGATTTGACCAAAAAGGGTTCTGATGTGGTGAATTGGCCTCCTGAGGCAATTTCTGCATTTCAGGAACTTAAGCAGAGATTCACTTCTGCTCCTGTTCTACGGCAGCCTGATGTTTCTCTGCCATTTCAGGTGGAGGTTGATGCCTCTGAAATTGGGGCAGGTGCCGTTTTGTCCCAAAGAGATCCAGAGACCTCTAAAAGTAACCTTGTGCCTTTTTCTCTCGAAAATTTTCTCCTACTGAACGTAATTATGACGTGGGTAATCGGGAGTTATTGGCCATGAAGTGGGCTTTTGAAGAGTGGAGACATTGGCTGGAGGGAGCCAAACATCAGGTGGTGGTCCTTACGGACCATAAGAATCTGGTTTATCTGGAATCTGCCAAGCGACTTAATCCTAGACAGGCCAGGTGGGCCTTGTTTTTCACACGTTTTAATTTTGTGGTTTCCTTTCTTCCTGGCACTAAGAATGTTAAGGTGGATGCCCTCTCGAGGAGTTTCCTTGCAGACTCTCCTGAGGTATCTGATCCTTCTGTTATTTTGAAAGAAGGTGTAGTTCTTTCCGCCATCTCGCCCAATTTGAGACTGGCTCTGGAGGGGTGTTAGGAGGATAGGCCCGAGCGCTGTCCTGTTGGGAAATTGTTTGTCCCGGACCAGTGGAAAAAGAGTGTGATGTCTGAGATTAATTGTTCCGCGTTGGCCGGTCATCCCGGAATTTTTGGTACCAGAGACTTGGTTAGTCGGTCTTTTTGGTGGCCTACCTTGTCTCGTGATGTCAAGGAATTTGTGCAGTCCTGCGGGACTTGCTCTCGCTCCAAGCCTTGCTCTCGCTCTAGTGGTTTGTTGATGCCATTGCCTGTGCCCAAGAGACCATGGACCCATATCTCTATGGATTTCATTTCCGACCTCCCTGTTTCTCAGAGAATGACCGTCATCTGGGTGATTTGTGATAGGTTTTCCAAGATGATACATCTTGTGCCATTACCTAAGTTGCCTTCCTCCTCTGAATTGGTGCCTTTGTTCCTTCAGCACGTGGTTCGTTTACACTGCATTCCTGAGAACATTGTGTCTGACAGAGGAGTCCAGTTTGTTTCCAGATTTTGGAGGACCTTTTGTTCTAAGCTTGGTGTTCAGTTGTCTTTCTCCTCGGCGTTTCATCCTCAGACCAATGGTCAAACTGAGAGAACAAACCAGACATTGGAGACTTATCTAAGATGCTTTGTGTCTGCTGATCAGGATGACTGGGTCTCTTTTTTGCCTTTGGCTGAGTTTGCTCTTAATAATAGGGCTAGCTCTGCCACTTTGATGTCTCCATTTTTCTGTAATTCTGGGTTTCACCCTCGATTTTCTTCAGGACAGACGGAGGCTTCTGCCTGTCCAGGTGTTGACTCTGTTGTGGAGCGTATGCAACAGATTTGGGACCAGGTAGTGGAGAGGTTGTCCCTCTCTCAGGAGAGGGCCCAGCGGTTTGCTAACCGGCATAGGACTGATGGTCCTCGGTTTAAAGTGGGGGACTTGGTCTGGTTGTCCTCAAAAAATATTCCTATGAGAGTGGCATCTCCTAAATTTAAGCCTAGGTTCATTGGACCTTATAAGATCATGGAGATTCTTAATCCTGTTTCTTTTCGTTTGCTTCTTCCAGGGACATTTAAGATCCATAACGTGTTCCACAAGTCCTTGTTGAAGAGGTTTGTTGAGCCAGTGGTTCCTACTGCTTTGCCTCCTGATCCTGTTCTGGTTGAGGGCAATATGGAGTTTGTGGTTGAGAAAATATTGAATTCTCGTTTTTCTAGACGGAAACTCCAGTATTTGGTTAAGTGGAGAGGTTATGGTCAGGCGGACAATTCTTGGGTGTTTGCTTCGGACATCCATGGTGGGAGACTCATCCGTGCGTATCATAGAGCTCATCCTGACCGACCTGGTTGCTCAAGTGAGGGTTCGGTGACCCCTCCTCAAGGGGGGGGTACTGTTGTGAATGGACTTGAAATGAGTTCTGAGCAGAGGCTCCCTCTGGTGGTTACAAGCGGTACTGGACTGTCCAGTGAAGATTGTGAGGATTGGGAATCAGGTGTTACTGACTGGTCTTATTTAAGGGAGTCGCCTTCCCATCAGGGTTGCCGGTGATCAATTGTTCTGGTCTCAATCCTTGATTCCTGTTTCCCTTGTAGCCTGCTGTGTCGTGTCTGCATCTCCTGCTAACAGATAAGACATTTTCTTCTTTTTGTTTTTGTGCTTGATTTTTGCATTTTGTCCTGCACTTCTGTGGGGGCCTTTAGGGTCCCCTCCGGGGGCTTTTGCCCTCTCAGTTTAGTTCAGCCACTGATGTTTTGTACATTTGCTTTTTCCAGTTTTTTCAGTGGCTGCTGTTTTGATTTTGTTACACCAGAGAACTAATTTAGGTGGTAGAGGTCGTGTGATCTCAGGTGTTTTTGAAATTAGTAGAGTTGGTGCTTTTCAGGGTTTTTTGGGATTGCAGTAAGTGCCCTTCCTATCCTTTTCTATTTAGATAGTTTGGGCCCCAACGTTTGCTCTTACTATTTTCTGTCTGTGTCAGTATTTCTTCTTGTCTAACCGCCATTACATGTTTGGGGGCTTTCTATGTTCTTTGGGCATCTGCTCCTGGGCAGATAGCTTTCCTCTTTCTATCTTTAGGTATAGTTAGTTTCTCAGGCTGTGACGAGGCGTCTAGGACCAACGTAGGAACGCTCCACGGCTGCCTCTAGTTGTGGTGGTTAGTCAGGGTACTGCAATCTCATAGATTCCAACTGCTCTGGTGTATTGCCTTTTTACCTGCACTCCTCAGTTACCAAATCATAACACACAAGTACATAATAGTATAGATACAGAGTTTTCCCATACCCGTATTGGGCATACTAATTCAATCAAAAACAACTGTGTTGTGCTCCCTGTGCAAGTGCTATCTGTTATGTTTCGGTAGCTGAGGAGGACAGGAACAACAGCAGGGCAGCCGAACACCTGTCATGTATAGTGTACAGTTCCTATAGCGTCTTGTGCTTGGGTGCGAGGAAAACACATGAGACACAGGTTGATATGAAATGACTTGTATTACTTCATACAAGCATGCAGAAAAGGTCACACAGTTTGCAGGAACAGAGGCAGGAGACACAGCAGGCAGTAACTTCAAGCTCTACAATAACTCTCCAAAGCAGGTTCAGGATCTCTTCTCTGTACCGTAATTCCTCTGCAAACATGGATTCACCAGACAGCAGGTTTCCAGAGTCCAAAAGTGTTCCAAAGTTCCTCAGTAGGAAATAGCTGGAGTCCAAAATCCTAGGTTTCCAGGAGTCAGGTCACAGGCTGACTGAAGCTTGATTCAGGAGCACTGATTGTTCAGCTGAGGCTGCTTAAGAAGCAAGAGGAGAGAATCAGGGCGGGAACATGAAAGCTGGAACCTCCATATTAACTGAGGGCAAGATAGCTGCAGCAAGACAGAAAGCAAAATGGCCGACGGAAAACTGAGTTTCAAGGAACATGTCAAAAGAGACAAAGAACCTTACATTACTCCCCCCTTAGGGACAACCTCCGGATGACCTCAGACCAGGCTTGTCAGGGTACCTCTGATGAAACTGGCGGAGCAGGCGAGGAGCATTTACATTATTGACTGGTTCCCATGAGTTGTCCTCCACTGGGTAGCCTTGCCAATTAATCAAATATTGCAACTGATTTCTGTACAACCTGGAATCTAGAATCCTTTCCACCATAAATTCTTCCTGACCATCGACCAGCACTGGGTCAGGGCAAGGAGAAGAGCGTCCAGGAAACGTATTGGGTGTTGCAGCCTTTAGTAGGGATACATGAAAGACAGGGTGGATTCTCATAGTTCTGGGCAGTTGAAGACGACAAGCAACAGCACTTATAATCTTACTGATTTTATAAGGTCCAATGTACTTATGTCCCAATTTAGACGATGGAATCTTTATTTTAAGATTTCTGGTTGACAGCCAGACCAAATCTCCTACCTTGAAAGCTGGTGCAGGTTTACAAAATTTATCTGCTGCTTTCTTGTACCTTTCCTGAGCCAATTCTAGATTTTCCTTTAGAAGATCCATATTCTTTTGTAAAAAAGTGATTCTTTCAGCCACTGCCGGCAAGGGCGTATCTATGGGAAATCGAGGAAGAATGTTAGGATGATAACCTAGATTGGAGTAAAAAGGAGACTGCTTAGTGGAGGCGCTCTGAGAGTTGTTATAAGAGAACTCAGCCAGTGGAAGTAGATCCACCCAATCATCTTGTAGGTGGCAGATAAAGCAGCGGAGATACTGCTCCAGGGTCTGATTGGTTCGTTTTGTCTGTCCATTAGTCTGGGGATGAAAAGCAGAAGAAAGGTTTACTTTAATGTCCAATGCGGCACAGAAATTTTGCCAAAACCTTGAAGTGAATTGCACCCTCGATCCGAAATGACCTCATCCGGTACTCCATGTAAGCGAAACACATTCTTAATCATTAAGTCTGATGTCTGTTTTGCAGTGGGTAAACCGACACAAGGGATAAAATGAGCTACCTTTGTTAGACGATCAACCACCACTAGAATGGTGTTCTTCCCTTGAGAGGTTGGTAATTCCACAATGAAGTCCATAGAAATGGATCCCCACGGGCGGGACGGGGTGGGAAGAGGTTGTAACAGACCAGTTGGTGAGGAGCGAGGTGTTTTGCATCTTGCACAGACTTCACATGAAGTGACATAGTTTAAAACATCTTTCCTGTAAGTGGGCCACCAAAAGAAACGAGAAAGAAATTCTTGTGTCTTTAGTAGTGTTGAGCGATAGTGCTCGATATCTAAAAATATCGTATCGAAATTGTATCGCCGATATCACTAAATATCGTCGATATCCGATTACGATACCGGAAGTCCAATGTAAGTCTATGGGAACAAAATATCGCAACTAAAAAAAACCTTTATTTCCTTGTAAACACTAAATATACACACATAGAATACATATATACATATATATATACATGTCATTGTGACATGTATATATATACATATATGTATAGTTTATACACTTCTACATAGTAAAATATCCTCTGATTCAATTGCCGGGTAAAGCCGGCTTCTGTGAAAAGACAGAAGCACCCGACATGAAATGACACTTGGTGTACATAGGGTTAACCATGTCTTTTCATGTCGTTTGCAATCTGATTTGCACAAACAATTACATCAGTCTATGTGTGCAAAATTTCACCTGTAGGGGTTAATTAAAGGTGTAAATTCGTTGTAAAAAAAACGGACTTTTTTGCTACGAATTTACACCTTTAATTAACCCTACAGGTGTGAAATTTTGCACACTTACACTCATGTAATTGTTTGTGCAAATCAGATATCAAACTACATGAAAAGACATGGTTATGTCATGTGTGCATTGCCACGAAGATCGTCGCGGTTGCACATTCTGACTTCTCACAGCTGAGTTGCTGTTTCTTTGTGTTTGGCAGTTAGGGAGTTAATTCTGTCTGTGCTCAGTTCTGGGACTGGGTGCAGTTTCTCCCGGCTGCAATTAATTATTTGTTGATTGGTTTCCTTTAAATCTCTGGTTGTCTGTGTTGGGAGTTGCCAGTGAAATTCTTCATGCAGACCACAGATAGGATTGTATCTGTATAGACTTAAGTTAAAGAGCTCCTTAGTTGTTTTAAGCTCACCTTGCTTAGAGTTTAATATCCCAGATCATTTATGTTCCTTCTGTGTTTGAGTGTGTATGCAAGTCTGTGTTTTCTCCAGTCTGTCTAATATGTCTAATCTGTGTATTTAGCAGAGATCAGCCCATATTCCTTTGGTGGTAATCAGTATCCTTCTTAGGACTGATTACAGGGTTCAGGGACTGATAGGAGACAGGGTTAGGCTGGAGACTTGGACCTCTGAACCATTATCAGTACCTCCAAGGTGAGGATTAGTTAGGACCCCAGTTTAGGGTCAGGTTAGACCCCCGGTCCTCCTCTTTCCTGTGACAGTGTATCAAGTCCTCAAGATTAACCCTGAGTTCAACGGATATCGTGTCAGGTAAATCTATTCTATATTTACATGCTGATGTTGCTAATCTATATGTTGTATAGAGTGTTGTTCTTTTAAGAATAGTTTACTGACATCGTACACATATCATAAGACCGCGTGACATTTTCACTGGCCCATAAAATTATTCCCAGTTGCCATGGATCCAGTAGCCCAGCTGGCTCTGCAGTTGCAGGGATTATCCATGGAGCTGACGGACATTAAGTCCAAAGTTTTGTCTCCCTCGGAGCAAACCAGATTTGAACCTAAAGTAGCTCTCCGGACAGGTTCACTGGTGGGCGAGACAAATTTTTACCTTCAGGGAAGCATGTAAATTGTATTTTCGGCTTCGGCCTCGATCATCAGGGAGTGAAGAGCAGAGAGTGGGAATTGTTATCTCGCTCCTACAAGGGGACCCTCAATCCTGGGCCTTCTCCCTTCCTCCGGGATCCCGGCTCTACAGTCAGTAGATCGTTTTTTTTACTGCCCTGGGTTTGGTATATGATGACCCAGATCGGGTCTCTCTTGCTGAGACAAAATTACGTAAGATACAGCAGGGAGATCGTCCGGCGGAGGAATTTGCTTCTGAGTTCCGTAGATGGGCCACAGATACTCAGTGGAATGACCCAGCTCTTAGAAGCCAGTTTTGTCATGGGCTTTCTGACAAATTAAAGGATGTTTTGGCTCAGTATGATTCTCCTCCATCACTGGAGGCTGCTATGGCCCTAGCTATCCGTACTGATAGACGGCTCCGGGAGAGGTGCGAGGTAACTCCGCCCCCTGTTGTTACTCCACCTACTACTAAAGTCCCTTATGTTGAGGTTCCCCTTGTCTGTTCGGAGGAGCCTATGCAGTTGGGAGGGACATCATTTCGTAGGAGGGGATTGGCGGTACGCCGCAGGACTAGAAGGTGTTTCTTCTGCGGGAAAGAGGGACATTTTGTTGGGGGATGTCCATCCCGTGCCTTGTTGAGCAAAAAGTCGCCGGGAAAACTGTTAATCCCAGGTTGTGTGGTGGACGACAACCTGGGAGTATGTATTTCGTCCGCTAGTTCTTCTCAGTTCCTTGTACCAGTGGAGGTGGTGGTTGGTACGAGAGTGGAGAGATTTTCTGTTCTTCTTGATAGTGGGTCGGGGCTAATCTGGTTGACGCTCAGTTTGCTCAGGCTCAAGGTATGCATCTGAGTGTATTGGTCAAACCGATCCCTATATTCTCCATTGACGCCAGGCCTCTCGGCCAAGGTAGCTTTGTTCATGAGGTTCATAACATTGACCTTCGGGTAGGGGCAATACATAGGGAACTATTATCTTGTTATGTGTTGGGGGGTCTACCTACTCCTATTGTGTTGGGACTTCCTTGGTTGGTTAAACATAACCCTGTGATTAATTGGCAGTCCAGAGATATAAGCCAATGGGGGGAGTTTTGCAAAAGTAACTGCATGAACACAGTCATCAGTGCGGTCGTGCCTAGTACTTTGCCTCCTTTTTTGGAGGACTTTGGGGATGTGTTCTCTGAGGAGGGGTGTCAGAGTTGCCTCCTCATCGCGTGTATGACTGCTCTATTAATTTACTTCCTGATGCTAAGTTACCTAAAGCTAGGTTATATAACCTTTCTGGTCCTGAGAGGCAGGCTATGAAAGATTATATTTCGGAGAGTCTGGCCAAAGGGCATATTAGACCTTCATCTTCCCCAGTGGCCGCGGGGTTCTTCTTTGTGAAGAAAAAAGATGGAGGCCTACGCCCTTGCTTGGATTTCCGCGAACTTAATCGGATTACTGTTCGAGATCCGTATCCACTCCCTCTGATTCCTGATCTCTTCAATCAAATTGTTGGCGCCAAATGGTTCTCTAAATTGGATCTCAGGGGGGCGTATAATCTGATTAGGATAAAAGAGGGGGATGAGTGGAAAACGGCGTTTAACACGCCGGAGGGACATTATGAGAACCTTGTCATGCCTTTTGGTCTGACTACTGCACCAGCAGTGTTCCAACATTTTGTTAATGACATTTTTCGTCATCTGGTGGGGCTGTTTGTGGTCGTATATTTGGATGACATTTTAATTTACTCACCAGATCTTGTGTCTCACCAGGAGCATGTGAGACAGGTGTTGCAGATCTTGCGAGACAATAAACTATACGCCAAACTGGAAAAGTGTGTATTCGCCGTACAGGAACTTCAGTTTTTGGGTTTCTTGGTGTCAGCCTCCGGTTTCCGTATGGACCCTGAAAAGGTGAGAGCAGTGCTTGAATGGGATCAGCCAGAGGATCTTAAGGCTCTGCAGCGTTTTCTGGGGTTTGCTAACTACTACCGGAAATTTATTTGTAATTTCTCATCTGTTGTCAAACCTCTCACTGACATGACAAGAAAAGGGACGGATTTTTCTAAATGGTCGGACAAAGCTTGCCAAGCTTTTTCCTCTTTGAAAAAATGTTTTGCTTCGGCACCCGTTCTCATCCAACCAGATGCATCACAGCCGTTCGTTGTGGAGGTGGACGCGTCTGACGTAGGGGTGGGTGCAATATTGTCCCAGGGTCCGTCCCCTGGTAAATGGCATCCGTGCGCTTTCTTTTCTAAAAAATTGTCGTCCGCCGAAAGGAATTATGATATCGGCAATAGGGAACTTTGGCCATTTAATTGCTTTTGAAGAAGGCGTCACTTTTTGGAGGGGGCATCCACCCGGTCACCGCATTACGATCACAAGAACCTGCTGTATTTGGAATCTGCTAACGTCTGAATTCCAGACAAGCTCGATGGTCGTTGTTTTTTACCAGGTTTAATTTTTTGTCACTTATCGCCCTGGATCTAAAGAATGTTAAGGCGGGTGCCTTGTCTCGCATTTCCCAGGGCCGGGGAAAAAGGATGACCCCATTCCTATCCTTCAGGGGGGGGTGGTAGTGTCGGCTGATGTTCTGACTGAGAGGGGTTAGAGGCTCAGGGGACGCCCCTGCAGGACTCCAGGAGACTGTTTGTCCCAAATCAGTTGAGACAAAAGGTTATTGAGGCACATCATAATTCTGCTTAGCAGGGCATCCAGAGTAAGGCTACTTTAGATCTCCTTTCTCGCCGTTTTGGTGCCTAACGTTAATAAAATGTTTAAATTTGTCGCGTCCTGTGGTTTGTGCTCGCTCTAAACCCCTCATAACCCGTCCGTCTGGACCCTCTTACCCTTGAAACTTCCGGAGCGTCCATGACTCATTTGTCTATGGACTTCATCACGGACCTCCTCAGTCGTCCCGGGAAGACTGGGCATACTGTGGTTGTTGACGGTTCAGTAAGATGCACATTTTATTGCTCTTCCTGCCCCCTAATGCAAAACTCTGGCGCAGGTGTTCATTGGGAGATTGTGAGACTTCAAAGGTTTTTCCTTCTGATGTGGGGTCAGATAGGGGTCCAGTTTGTGTCCAAGTTTTGGAGGCATTTTGTTTACGTCGGGGGATGCAATTGTCATTTTCCTCGCTTTTCATCCGCAACCAATGGTCAGACAGAGCGTCTGAATCAAAGCCTAGAGACTTATCTTCGGTTTTTGTCTCAGAGAACCAGAGGACTGGTCTTCTTTCTTGCCTCTGGCAGAGTTCGCTCTTTAAAAACAGGCGGAGCGATCCACTGGGAATCCCCGTTTTTGGGGCATATGTTTTCATCCCCAGTTTTGTACATTCAATGGGGGTCCCTTCTGGGGTTCCTGAGGGGGAGCGTTTTCTCGGTTTACTTGCTTCAGTGTGGAGAGGTGTATTGGGAAAAATCTGAGTGCTATGGGGAAACCGTTATAAACGTATGGCTTTGAGGGGAGTTTCTGGTCCAATCTTAATGTGAACGATCGGTATGGTTTCTACCAGGAATATAAAACTTAAAGTTCCCTCCTGGAAGCTGGGCCCCAGATTCATCGGGGCCCTACAGGTCAGTTCCATAATTAATCCTGTGGCATTTCGTCTGGACCTCCCCCTACGTTTTAAAATCCACAATGTGTTCCACAAGTCATCTTAAGAGGTACGTGGACCACATACCATCACCTCTACCTCCTCCCCGGGGGGTTTAAAGGTTAAATTGGAGTTTTAAGTCAAAGACATTGACTC
>JARQOD010000006.1:240730567-240954717 GCA_033576555.1 Oophaga sylvatica | reverse complement strand
TCTCCTCCCTGCAACCCAGTTGTTACGAAGTGTGTTGCACGTTTCCTTGCTCCTATGTTGGTCAGATAAGCTTCCCCTGCTGTGAAGCAAAAAGTCCTGCTCCTCCCCTTCTCTTCTCATCCCTGGGCTACACACGCCAGTTGTGCTCGTGAACTTGTTGAGGTTAATTGCTCCTGCTACTGGAGCAAAAAGTCGCTGCCCCCCTGTTCTCAAACCTGGCTACCACCCAGTTTGCTCGAGCTGCAAGTGAACATGCTACCTTGTTACTGGGGTTCATATGTCACTGTTCCCTCTTGGACGGCAAAAAGTCCTGCCCCGTACCGTTCTCTCTCCTCAACACCGCCTTTGCTCGGAAGTCTTAGCACAGTAACACTTGTCCTGTGTTACTGGGGATTGTCCTGTTCCCCTGCTGGTGAACGGAAAAAGTCCTGCGTGCACCTCATCCTGTCTCATCCATTGTCTCACACCGCGTGCACAGGCAGTGTGTCCGTGACTTGCTCATGTCACTCGTGTTTGTCAGTATGTCCTGTTCCGCCATGTCTCTCTCTCCTGTCCTCCATCTGGGTACACCAGTTTAGCTCGGAAGTGCTGTTAGACAGTTAATTACTTCCTGTGTTACTGCAAATTCAGCTCCTGCTGTGAACGGCAAAAAGTCTCTGCCTCCTCTCCCATGTCCTGATGCTTACAACACCGCCAGTTGTGCTCGAAGGCTGTTAGCACAGATCCCTGTGTTACTGGGGTCAAATTCAGTGTTCCCCTCTGTGAACGGCAAAAAATCCCGTCTCCTCATTCTCTTGCCAACACCTGTCACGCAGTTGTTGCCGAAGTGCTGTTCCGTGAACTGCCAGTTCTGTGTTCGCATGTCAGCTTTCCCTGCTGTCCAAAATCCTTCCTCCACCTGTCTCTCCCCCTGGCTCAAGCGCCATGACTGGTCTGTTAGACAGTAACACTTCCCTGTTGGGCAAAGTCGCTTTCCCCTGCTTAACGGCAAAACCGCTTCCCTGTTCCTTCTCATCCTGGTACAACACGCCAGTTTGCTCGGATGCTGTTACACGTAAATGTCCTGACTGTCAAATGTCCTTTTCCCTGGTGTAACGCAAAACCCTGTTTCTCGGAAGCCTTAGCTCGAAGTGTAGCACAGTACTTGTCTGGTTACTGGGTTCATGCTGTTCCCGCTGTGACCAAAAGTCTCTCCTCACCTGTCCTCCACCTGGCTACAACCGCCAGTGACCGTCTGTTACAGTAAACTTCCCTGTGTTACTGGGTCATATGTCCTTTCCCCTGGTAACGGCAAAAAGTTGCTGCTCACCTGTTCTTTCTGGTACACGCCATGTCCGTGCTGTTAGACGGAAACTTGCTCCTGTTTACTGGGTTCAAAGTCAGTTTCCTGCTGTTGAACGGCAAAAAGTCCTGCTGCTCACGTTCTCTTCTCATCCGGCTACAACACGCCTGTGCTCAAGTCTTTACACAGTACACTGCTTGTGTCGGTTAGAATGCAGCTTTCCTGTGTTGGCAAAAGTCTGCGTCCCTGTTTCCACCTGCTCCACCCGTTCTCGAAGGCTACAAGCACTTGCTTTGTCTGGTAGTATGTAGCGTTCCTGCTGTTGGCAAAGTCCTGTCCTCCACGTCTCTCTCATCCCTGGCTCACACCCTGGCTCGAAGCGTTGCCGGAATGCTGTTAGTCAGTAATGCCTGTTCCTGGGTGAAGGCAAAAGTCCTGCTGCTCACGTCCTTCTCCCTGCTACACCCGCCGTGCAAGGCGTTAGCCAGTGAACACTCTCCTGTCTGGGTTCGATTCAGTGTTCCCTGCTGTGTGAACGGCAAAAAGCTGCTCCGTCCTCTTCCCTCTCAACCCTTTCAAACGCGTTAGCCGAATGCTTGTTGGTTCTATGTGTTCCGGTGTAAGCAAAGTCCTGCTGACCAAGTTCTCTCCACCCTGCTCAACCCGCGTACCGAGTGCTGAAGCGTTACACTTGCCCTTGTTACTGGGTTCAGAATTCAGCTGTTCCCCTGTGTGAACGCAAAAAGTCCTGCGCCCACCTGTTCTCTTCTCATCCCTGGGCACCCAGCTACAACACCGCCATGTTGCCGAAGTGCGTTAGCACAGTGAACACTTGCCTGTGTTACTGGTCATAATGTCAGCGTTCCCGCTGTGGAACGCAAAAATCCTGCTGCCTCCACCTGTTCTCTTCTCATCCCTGGCTACACACCGCCAGTTGTGTCGAAGTGCGTTACACAGTGAACACTTGCTCGTGTTACTGGGTAGTAATTCCGTCCTGCGTGGAACGCAAAATCCTGCTGCCCACCTGTCCTCTATCCGGCAAACACCGCAGTTGCTGGAAGTGCGTTACACATACCTTTCCTGTGTACGGTCATAATGTCCCGTTGAACCAAACCTGCTGCCCACCTTCTCTCATCCTCTACAACACGCCTTGCTCGAAGTGTGTTACCATCTGCCCTGTGTTACTGGTCTAGTCACTGTTCCCCGTGAACGCAAACTTGCCTCCACCCTCTTCTTCCCTGCAACCGCCTGTGCTAGTGCGTCCAGAACACTGCTCTTGTACTGGTTCATATCACCGCCAGTTGTTGCTCGGAAGTGCTGTTAGCACAGTGAACACTTGCTCCTGTGTTACTGGGTTCAGTAATGTCAGCTGTTCCCCTGCTGTGTGAACGGCAAAAAGTCCTGCTGCCTCCACCATGTTCTCTTCTCATCCCTGGGCTACAACACCGCCAGTTGTAGCTCGGAAGTGCTGTTAGCACAGTGAACACTTGCTCCTGTGTTACTGGGGTTCAGTAATGTCAGCTGTTCCCCTGCTGTGTGAACGGCAAAAAGTCCTGCTGCCTCCACCCTGTTCTCTTCTCATCCCTGGGCTACAACACCGCCAGTTGTAGCTCGGAAGTGCTGTTAGCACAGTAACACTTGCTCCTGTGTTACTGGGGTTCAGTAATGTCAGCTGTTCCCCTGCTGTGTGAACGGCAAAAGTCCTGCTGCCTCCACCCTGTTCTCTTCTCATCCCTGGGCTACAACACCGCCAGTTGTAGCTCGGAAGTGCTGTTAGCACAGTGAACACTTGCTCCTGTGTTACTGGGGTTCAGTAATGTCAGCTGTTCCCCTGCTGTGTGAACGGCAAAAAGTCCTGCTGCCTCCACCCTGTTCTCTTCTCATCCTGGGCTACAACACCGCCAGTTGTTGCTCGGAAGTGCTGTTGCACAGTGAACACTTGCCTGTGTTACTGGTTCAGTAATGTCAGCTGTTCCCGCTGTGTGAACGGCAAAAAGTCTGCTGCCTCCACCTGTTCTCTTCTATCCTGGGCTACAACCGCCAGTTGTAGCTCGGAAGTGCTGTTAGCACAGTTACACTTGCTCCTGTGTTACTGGGTTCAGTAAGCAGCTGTTCCCCTGCTGTGTGAACGGCAAAAGTCCCGCTGCCTCCACATGTTTCTTCTATCCCTGGCTACAACACCGCCAGTTGTAGCTCGGAAGTGCTGTTAGCACAGTGAACACTTGTCTGTTACTGGGTCAGTATGTCAGCTGTTCCCTGCGTGTGAACGCAAAAAGTCCTGCTGCCTCCCCTGTTCTCTTCTCATCCTGGCTACAACACCGCCAGTTGTGCTCGAAGTGCTTTAGCACAGTACTGCTCTGTGTTACTGGGTTCATAATGTCAGCTGTTCCCTGCTGTGTGAACGGCAAAAGTCCTGCTGCTCCACCTGTCTCTTTCATCCTGGGTACAACACCGCCAGTTGTTGCTCGAAGTGCGTTAGCACAGTGACACTTGCCTGTGTTACTGGGGTCAGTAGTCAGCTGTTCCCTGCTGTTAACGGCAAAAAGTCCTGCTGCCTCACCTGTTCTCTTCTCTCCTGGCTACAACACGCCAGTTGTTGCTCGGAAGTGTGTTAGCACAGTGAACACTGCCCTGTTACTGGGTTCAGTAATGTCAGTTTCCTGCTGTGTGAACGCAAAAAGTCTGTGCTCCACCCTGTTCCTTCTCTCTGGGCTACAACGCTTGTGCTCGGAATGCTGTAGCACGTACATTGCTCTGTGTTATGGGGTTCGTATGTCAGCGTTCCCTCTGTGTGAACGCAAAAGTCCTGCTGCTCCACCATGTTCTCTTCTCATCCCTGGCTACAAACGCCGTTGTAGCCGAATGCTGTTAGCACAGTGAACACTTGCTCCTGTGTTACTGGGGTTCAGTAATGTCAGCTGTTCCCCTGCTGTGTGAACGGCAAAAAGTCCTGCTGCCTCCACCATGTTCTCTTCTCATCCCTGGGCTACAACACCGCCAGTTGTAGCTCGGAAGTGCTGTTAGCACAGTGAACACTTGCTCCTGTGTTACTGGGGTTCAGTAATGTCAGTCGTTTCCCCTGCTGTGTGAACGGCAAAAAGTCCTGCTGCCTCCACCCTGTTCTCTTCTCATCCCTGGGCTACAACACCGCCAGTTGTTGCTCGGAAGTGCTGTTAGCACAGTGAACACTTGCTCCTGTGTTACTGGGTTCAGTAATGTCAGCTGTTCCCCTGCTGTGTGAACGGCAAAAAGTCCTGCTGCCTCCACCTGTTCTCTTCTCATCCCTGGGCTACAACACCGCCAGTTGTAGCTCGGAAGTGCTGTTAGCACAGGTATACACTTGCTCCTGTGTTACTGGGGTTCAGTAATGTCAGCTGTTCCCCTGCTGTGTGAACGGCAAAAAGTCCTGCTGCCTCCACCATGTTCTCTTCTCATCCCTGGGCTACAACACCGCCAGTTGTAGCTCGGAAGTGCTGTTAGCACAGTGAACACTTGCTCCTGTGTTACTGGGGTTCAGTAATGTCAGCTGTTCCCCTGCTGTGTGAACGGCAAAAAGTCCTGCTGCCTCCACCCTGTTCTCTTCTCATCCCTGGGCTACAACACCGCCAGTTGTAGCTCGGAAGTGCTGTTAGCACAGTCTACACTTGCTCCTGTGTTACTGGGGTTCAGTAATGTCAGCTGTTCCCCTGCTGTGTGAACGGCAAAAAGTCCTGCTGCCTCCACCCTGTTCTCTTCTCATCCCTGGGCTACAACACCGCCAGTTGTAGCTCGGAAGTGCTGTTAGCACAGTCTACACTTGCTCCTGTGTTACTGGGGTTCAGTAATGTCAGCTGTTCCCCTGCTGTGTGAACGGCAAAAAGTCCTGCTGCCTCCACCATGTTCTCTTCTCATCCCTGGGCTACAACACTGCCAGTTGTTGCTCGGAAGTGTCATTGGCACGGGTACTCACTCCTGCCCAGACTGGTTACAGCACGCCATCTGTTTCCTCTCAGTGTAAACGTCACTTAGCCTCCAATAAGTTGTCCTGTCGTCTTGCGGTCGGGTTAGCCGACTCTATGGTGCTTGGAGTTTAGGTGCTTCCTATGTGTGCTGCGGGATATGCAAATAAAGGCTGTTTCCGTTGTGACAATAGGACAATCACCCACTGTAGTACTGTGGGATTCGGTAACTGCGGCCGGCTCGCGGCCTGTCATCTTAAATTTCCATGGGTACCTTCTGCTACCCGTCCGGGTTCCAGTACCGTCAGCTGGTTCTCCGCAGTGCCTTTGGCCTAGGTGCCTCCATCTTGGTATCCGAGTTCCAGCAACGTCTGCTGGTCCTTGGTAGTGCTTTGGAGCACAGGTACCTCCTGCTTAGTAACCGTGTCCCAGTAACGTCAGCTGGTCCTCGGTTGTGCCATTGGCTCTTTTCCTTCTGCTGCCCCTCCGGGTTCCAGCACAGTCAGCTGGTCCTCGTTACTTGCATTGGCTCTTGTACCTTCTGCTACCCGTCCGGGTTCCAGTACCGTCAGCTGGTTCTCCGCAGTGCCTTTGGCCTAGGTGCCTCCATCTCGGTATCCGAGTTCCAGCAACGTCTGCTGGTCCTTGGTAGTGCTTTGGAGCACAGGTACCTCCTGCTTAGTAACCGTGTCCCAGTAACGTCAGCTGGTCCTCGGTTGTGCCATTGGCTCTTTTCCTTCTGCTGCGCCTCCGGGTTCCAGCACAGTCAGCTGGTCCTCGTTACTTGCATTGACTCTTGTACCTTCTGCTACATTTACAAATTGAAGATTTTTTCAATGCTTTTTTGGGTAATCACTCTGGATCTCCAACAATGAAGACGACGACCCTGATGACCACCCCGAAGAAGATGACGACCACAAGGACGACGAGCATCAAGCCAACCAGCCTAAACACCATCACAAAGAAGAAATAAAAGATTACCAAACAGGACTAAGAAGGTTAAGACAAACTGCAAGATACAGAACAAGAGACTTAAGAACAATAAGCAGAAGATCAAAAAGCAGAAGAACATGAAGTATAAGACCAAAATGAAGAGCAAAATATATGCTCTAAATTCTAAGCAGAAGAAGACTAAGCAGTGTATGGGGGTGAGTCCGTTCCTCCTCGTGGTGCCCCTGGAAAATGCCTGCTGCTGCAGGCTAAACTGAACACGGACAAATACTGTTGTAATTTAAATCTTTTGTGACAGCAAGAACGGAAGGATGAAAAATTCATACTTTGACAGATTACAAGTACAGGATTCTCTGTCACAAATAAGAATATGATGAAGAAGATGAAGTACAATATGAATAAGAATAATAGTTTAATAAGAAGAATATGATTAATGTTAACAAAAAGATGAATAGCAAGAAGTTTAAGAAGAAGATAAAGAAGGTGAAGATGAAGAATAATTTGATGAAAAAGATGATGCTGCTGAAGATTATGAAGGAGAAAGTGTGTGAAAAGTTAAAAAGGTGAAGAGCATGGAAGTTGTGAAATATACATATTTGCCAAAATAGAAAAAACGTTAACAACATTGTCAATTTATTCGTCAATCCGAACATCTTTAAAAAAAAATATATATATATATGCTATTCCATTTGATTGTGTTAAACATCTATGCCTTTAATGTCTCCTCAACCTTCCCCAATACATTCTACATTACTCTTTGTTGTTTTCCTTCATGTACAATTAACCAACAAGGCAAGAATGGGTTTTTTTTAATTCCGATATTTTGTTCCCATAGACTTACATGGGACTTCCGGTATCGGTATCGGGTATCGCCGATATTTTAATGGTATCGGCGATACCATTCCGATTCCGATACTTTTGGATATCGGAAAGTATCGCTCAACCCTAGTCATGGCCAAAAGTTTTGAGAATGACACAAATATTAAATTTTCACATGATCTGCTGCCCTCTGGTTTTTATGTGTGTTTGACAGATGTTTTTATCACAGACAGAAATATAATAATTGCAAACATATGAGTAACAAAAGCTTATATTGACAGTTAGAATGAGTTAATGCAGCAAGTCAATATTTGCAGTGTTGACCCTTCTTCTTCAGGACCTCTGCAATTCTCCCTGGCATGCTCTCAATCAACTTCTGGACCAAATCCTGACTGATAGCAGTCCATTCTTGCACAATCAATGCTTTCATTTTGTCAGAATTATTAGGTTTTTGTTTGTCCACCCGTCTCTTGATGATTGACCACAAGTTCTCAATGGGATTAAGATCTGGGGAGTTTCCAGGCCATGGACCCAAAATCTCTATGTTTTGTTCCCTGAGCCATTTAGTTATCACCTTTGCTTTATGGCAAGGTGCTCCATCATGCTGGAAAAGGCATTGTTGATCACCAAACTGCTCTTGGAGGGTTGGGAGAAGTTGCTTTTGGAGGACATTCTGGTACCATTCTTTATTCATGGCTGTGTTTTTAGGCAAGACTGTGAGAGCCGATTCCCTTGGCTGAGAAGCAACCCCACGCATGAATGGTTTCAGGATGCTTAACAGTTGGCATGAGACAAGACTGGTGGTAGCGCTCACCTTGTCTTCTCCGAATGAGGCGTTTTCCTGATGTCCCAAACAATTGAAAAGGGGATTCATCAGAGAAAATAACTTTACCCCAGTCCTCAGCAGTCCACTGCCTGTACTTTTGCAGAATATCAGTCTGTCCATGTATGCTTTTTTCTAGGAGAGAAGTGGCTCTTTGACTGCACCTCCTGTCATGGATGTTATTGTCTGAGCGAAGATCTTCGCATTTGCTGACATCTCTGACTGTCATGGTGTTGCACGAAGATCGTCGCATTGCACATTGACTTCTCGCAGCTGAGTTGCTGTTGCTTGTGTTTGGCAGTGAGGGAGTTAATTCTACCTAGCTCTGTGCTAAGACTAGGTCCAGCCTCGCCCGGCTGCAGTTGATTATGCACTAATTAGCTTCCTTTATATACCTGCCAGTCTGCTTGGGAGATGCCGGTGAAAGCATTCATACAGACCAGCTGATTGGATCGGTTCTGAGAAGACTTAAGCTAAGAGCTCCTTTGTGGTTTCTCCTCTTCCTGCTTATAGTTTATCTCCTAGACCTTTTGTGTTCCCTCTGTGTTTGAGTGTTGTATGTAAGACGGTATTTACTTTATCCCCTGTCTTTCTCTTTTGTCTTTACTGTTTGTTAACCGTTACCTGTCCATTCCCTGTGGTGGTAATCAGGGTCCTTCTAAGGACTAGATTACAGTGGTCAGGGATTTATAGGAGACAGGGTTTACGCTGGCGGCCTGGACCTCTGTACCATTAACAGTACCTCCAGGTAGAGGGACTAGTCAGGACCCCAGTTTAGGGTCAGCATAGACCCCGGTCCACCTCTAGCCGGAGACAGCGTGAAACGGATTCAGTATTGACCCACAGGATATTATGTCAGGTAATACTATGCTATATGAACATGTTAATATTACCTATTTATATGTTATATAGAATGTTGTCCCACTTGATAGATTACTGACATTATATATATATATCTGCTATACAGCGTGACATTTTCACCGGCCATACTAAAGATTCTCCCCAGCTACCATGGATCCAGTAGCCCAGCTTGCCCTGCAGTTGCAGAGTTTGTCCATGGAGCTTACGGACATTAAGTCCAAGGTTTTGTCCCCCCCGGAGCAAACCAGATCTGAACCTAAGGTTGCTCTCCCGGACAGGTTCACTGGTGGGCGGGACAAATTTTTTACCTTCCGGGAGGCATGTAAATTGTACTTTCGGCTGCGGCCTCGGTCATCGGGGAGTGAAGAGCAGAGGGTGGGAATTGTCATCTCGCTCTTACAAGGGGACCCTCAATCCTGGGCGTTCTCTCTTCCTCCGGGCTCCCCGGCTCTCCAGTCAGTAGATCGATTTTTTACTGCCCTGGGTCTGGTATATGATGACCCGGATCGGGTCTCCCTTGCTGAAACGAAGTTACGTAAGATACAGCAGGGAGATCGTCCGGCGGAGGAATTTTCTTCTGAGTTCCGTATATGGGCCACAGATACTCAGTGGAATGACCCAGCTCTTAGGAGCCAGTTTTGTCAAGGGTTATCTGACAAATTAAAAGATGTTTTGGCTCAGTATGATTCTCCTCCGTCACTGGAGGCTGCTATGGCCCTTGCTATTCGCATTGATAGACGGCTTCGGGAGAGGTGCGAGGTAACTCCGCCCCCTGTGATGACTCCACCTTCTACTAAAGTCCCTTATATTGAGGCTCCCCTGGTCTGTTCTGAGGAACCTATGCAGTTGGGAGGGACATCATTTCGAGGGAGGGGATCGGCGGTGCGCCGCAAGATAAGAAAGTGTTTCTTCTGCGGGAGAGAGGGACATTTTGTTGAGGGGTGTCCATCCCGTGCCTCTCTGAGCAAGAAGTCGCCGGAAAACTGTTAATCCCAGGTTGTGTGGTGGACGACAACCTGGGAGTACGTACTTCGTCCCCAGGTCCGTCTCAGTTTCTCGTACCAGCGGAGGTGGTGGTAGGTACGAGAGCTGAGAGGATTTCTGTTCTTCTTGATAGTGGGTCCGGGGCTAATCTGGTGGACGCTCGGTTTGCCCAGGTGCAAGGTATGCAACTGAGTGTATTGGCCAAACCGATCCCTATATTCTCTATTGACGCCAGGCCTCTCGGTCAAGGTAGCTTTGTACAAGCTGTTCATAACATAGACCTTCGAGTAGGGGCAATACATAAAGAACAATTGTCTTGTTATGTGTTGGAGGTCTTCCTACTCCTATTGTGTTGGGACTTCCTTGGTTGGCTAAACATAACCCAGTAATTAATTGGCAATCCAGAGAGATAAGTCAGTGGGGTGAATTTTGCAAGAGTAACTGCATGAACACGGTCATCAGTGCGGTCGTGCCTAGAACTTTGCCTCCTTTTCTGGAGGACTTTGAGGATGTGTTCTCAGAGAAGGGGTGTCAAGAATTACCTCCTCATCGCGCATATGACTGTTCAATAAAATTGCTTCCTGATGCTAAGTTACCTAAATCTAGGTTATATAACCTTTCTGGTCCTGAGAGGCAGGCTATGAAGGATTATATTTCGGAAAGTCTGGCCAAGGGGCATATTAGACCTTCATCTTCCCAGTGGCCACGGGGTTCTTCTTTGTGAAGAAAAAAGATGGAGGCCTACGCCCTTGCTTGGATTTCCGTGAGCTTAATCGGATTACGGTCCGAGATCCGTATCCGCTCCCACTTATTCCTGATCTCTTCAATCAGATTGTGGGCGCCAAATGGTTCTCTAAGTTGGATCTCAGGGGGGCATATAATCTGATCAGGATAAAGGAGGGGGATGAGTGGAAGACGGCGTTTAACACTCCGGAGGGACATTATGAGAACCTTGTCATGCCTTTTGGTCTGACTACTGCCCCGGCGGTGTTTCAACATTTTGTTAATGACATCTTTCGCCACCTTGTGGGGCAGTTTGTGGTCGTTTATTTAGATGACATCTTAATTTACTCGCCAGATCTTGTGTCTCATCAGGAACATGTGAGACAGGTGTTGCAGATCTTGCGAGACAATAAACTGTACGCCAAATGGGAAAAGTGTGTATTCGCCGTACAGGAACTTCAGTTTTTGGGTTTCCTGGTCTCAGCTTCCGGTTTCCGTATGGACCCTGGGAAGGTGAGAGCAGTGCTTGAATGGGATCGGCCAGAGGATCTTAAGGCACTGCAGCGTTTCTTGGGGTTTGCTAACTACTACCGGAAGTTTATTCGTAATTTCTCATCTGTTGTCAAACCTCTCACTGACATGACAAAAAAAGGGACGGATTTTTCTAGGTGGTCTGACAAAGCTTTTCAAGCATTTTCCTCCTTGAAAAAATGTTTTGCTTCGGCACCCATACTCATTCAACCAGATGCATCACAACCGTTCATTGTGGAGGTAGACGCGTCTGACGTAGGTGTGGGAGCGGTATTATCCCAAGGTCCGTCCCCTGGTAAATGGCATCCGTGCGCTTTCTTCTCTAAAAAATTGTCGCCCGCCGAGAGGAATTATGATGTCGGCAATAGAGAACTTTTGGCCATTAAGTTGGCTTTTGAGGAATGGCGTCACTTTTTGGAGGGGGCAGTACACCCGGTCACCGTCATTACTGATCACAAGAACCTGCTGTATTTAGAATCTGCAAAACGTCTGAATTCCAGACAAGCTAGATGGTCGTTGTTTTTTACCAGGTTTAATTTTGTCGTCACATATCGTCCTGGGTCAAAAAATGTTAAGGCTGATGCCTTATCTCGTAGTTTCCCGGGGGCCGGGAAGACGGATGACCCGGTTCCTATTCTTCAGGAGGGAGTTGTGGTGTCGGCTGTATGCTCTGAGCTTGAGGAGGAGGTATTGGAGGCTCAGGGGGACGCCCCTGTAGGACCTCCAGGGAAACTGTTTGTTCCAGATCAGTTAAGACAGAAAGTTATCGAGGCACATCATAATTCTGCTTTGGCAGGACACCCAGGGAGTAAAGCAACTGTGGATCTCCTTTCACGCCGGTTTTGGTGGCCTAACTTAAATAAAGAGGTAGTAACTTTTGTCGCGTCCTGTGGGGTTTGTGCTCGCTCCAAGACCCCACATACCCGTCCGTCTGGGACCCTCTTACCTTTGAAAGTTCCGGAGCGTCCATGGACTCATCTGTCTATGGACTTCATTACGGACCTCCCTCCGTCGTCAGGGAAAACTGTCATACTAGTTTGTTGTTGACAGGTTCAGTAAGATGGCACATTTCATTGCTCTTCCTGCTCTTCCTAATGCTAAAACTCTGGCGCAGGTGTTCATTGGGGAGATTGTGAGACTTCACGGGTTGCCTTCCGATGTGGTGTCGGATAGGGGGTCTCAGTTTGTGTCCAAGTTCTGGAGGGCATTTTGTTCACGTCGGGGGATGCAATTGTCTTTTTCCTCGGCTTTTCATCCGCAGACCAATGGTCAGACAGAGCGTCTGAATCAGAGCCTAGAGACATATCTTCGGTGTTTTGTCTCAGAGAACCAGGAGGACTGGTCTTCTTTCTTGCCTCTGGCAGAGTTCGCTCTTAACAATAGGCGGAGCGAGTCCACTGGTAAGTCCCCATTTTTTGGGGCATATGGTTTTCACCCCCAGTTTTGTACTTTCAATGGGGGGGCCCTTCTGGGGTTCCTGAGGAGGAACGATTCTCGTCGTCACTTGCTTCAGTTTGGAGAGGAGTGCTGAATAATCTGAGTGCTATGGGGAACCGTTACAAACGTATGGCTGATAGGAGGAGAGTGTCTGGTCCGGACCTTTGTGTGAACGATCTGGTATGGTTGTCTACCAAGAATATAAAACTCAAGGTTCCCTCCTGGAAACTGGGTCCCAGGTTCATCGGTCCATACAGGATCAGTTCTATAATTAATCCTGTGGCATTTCGTCTGGACCTCCCTCCTACGTTTAAAATCCACAATGTGTTCCACAAATCGTTGCTTAAGAGGTACGTGGCGCCAGTCATACCGTCACCTCTACCTCCTCCTCCAGTGGTGGTCAATGGTAACTTAGAATTTCAGGTGTCGAAGATCATTGACTCACGTCTGAATCGCCGGTCCCTTCAGTACTTGGTTCATTGGAAGGGGTATGGTCCTGAGGAGAGGACGTGGGTCCCTGCGTCTGATATTAACGCAGATCGATTGGTTCGGACCTTCCACACAACTCACCCGGGCAGACCTGGCCCTGAGGGTCCGGAGGCCCCTCGTAGAAGGGGGGTACTGTCATGGGTGTATCGCCACGAAGATCGTCGCGAATGCACATTCTGACTTCTCGCAGCTGAGTTGCTGTTGCTTTGTGTTTGGCAGTGAGGGAGTTAATTCTACCTAGCTCTGTGCTAAGACTAGGTCCAGCCTCGCCCGGCTGCAGTTGATTATGCACTAATTAGCTTCCTTTATATACCTGCCAGTCTGCTTGGGAGATGCCGGTGAAAGCATTCATACAGACCAGCAGATTGGATCGGTTCTGAGAAGACTTAAGCTAAGAGCTCCTTTGTGGTTTCTCCTCTTCCTGCTTATAGTTTATCTCCCAGACCTTTTGTGTTCCCTCTGTGTTTGAGTGTTGTATGTAAGACAGTATTTACTTTATCCCCTGTCTTTCTCTTTTGTCTTTACTGTTTGTTAACCGTTACCTGTCCATTCCCTGTGGTGGTAATCAGGGTCCTTCTAAGGACTAGATTACAGTGGTCAGGGATTTATAGGAGACAGGGTTTACGCTGGCGGCCTGGACCTCTGTACCATTAACAGTACCTCCAGGTAGAGGGACTAGTCAGGACCCCAGTTTAGGGTCAGCATAGACCCCGGTCCACCTCTAGCCGGAGACAGCGTGAAACGGATTCAGTATTGACCCACAGGATATTATGTCAGGTAATACTATGCTATATGAACATGTTAATATTACCTATTTATATGTTATATAGAATGTTGTCCCACTTGATAGATTACTGACATTATATATATATATATCTGCTATACAGCGTGACACCTCCTTGAGACCAGGCCTTGCTCCAAGAGTCACCGCCTCTGAGTGCGTGCAGATGCACTCACACCTGCCTGCTGCCATTCCTGAGCAAGCTCTGCACTGCTGGTAGCCTGATCCCGCAGCTGAAACACTTTTAAGAGACGGTCCTGGCGCTTGCTGGTCTTTCTTGGGCGCCCTGAAGCCTTTTTGACAACAATGGAACCTCTCTCCTTGAAGTTCTTGATGATGCGATAGATTGTTGACTGAGGTGCAATCTTTCTAGCTGCGATACTCTTCCCTGTTAGGCCATTTTTATGCATTGCAATGATGACTGCACGTGTTTCTTTAAAGATTACCATGGTTAACAGAAGAGAAACAATGATGCCAAGCACCAGCCTCCTTTTAAAGTGTCCAGTGGTGTCATTCTTACTTAATCATGACAGATTGATCTCCAGCCATGTCCTCATCAACACCCACACCTGTGTTAATGGAGCAATCACTGAAAAGAGGTTAGCTGGTCCTTTTAAGGCAGCGCTGCAATGATGTTGAAATGTGTTTTTGGGGATAAAGTTCACTTTCTAGCCAAATATTGACTTTGAAAGTAATTGCTGTTAAGCTGATCACTCTTTATAACATTCTGGAGTATATGCAAATTGCCATTAGAAAAAGTGAAGCAGTAGACTTTGTAAAAATTAATATTTGTGTCATTCTCAAAACTTTTGGCCATGACTGTAGAATCTTGAGGATAAGCAGCAGCTGAAAGGAATATTGACTAGAGGCTGGTAGCTCAAAAATCTCACAAGGAAGGGAGTGCAAGGCCCGGTTTAAATAGGGTGTTCAATCAGGGTGGAGCCAATCAGAAGATCAGGGTAGAGACCAACAGGAAATCAATGTGGAGACCATCAGGAACAACATAGGTACAAGTATTTGGGTTAGCACGGAACTGTCCAGCGAGCTGAATAGCTCAGAGCGAAGAGGTGCTTCCTGGTGCACAAGAGCTGATGGGTTTGAATCCTGACATTATGCTTAAAACATATAACTCTGCCTTTATCTTGCCAAACAAGTCTACTTCACCACCCTGATTACCTACTAACTATCTGATGAATAGTGTTGAGCGATACGATACTGCAAATATCGGGTATCGGCCGATATTAGCTGTATCGGCCTTTCGATTCCAAATACCGATATTTTCGTCATATCGAATACCGGAATCGGATTTGTCACTGTCACTGTCTGTGTCCGTCGGTCGGGTCTGTCACTGTCAGTGTCCGTCGGTCGGGTCTGTCAGGAGTCAGCGGCACTTACCTGGCAGAACATCTCCGGCGGTCACGGCCTGGACTGCTTCATGGCCGCCATCCTCTTCTCCCCGGCGGTCACATGCAGTTTCTCGCGATAACTGCAGTGACTGCTGGGTAATCCCGGCCGTAAAGCAGTCAGTCCGATGACGTCACCGCCGGGGAAGCAGGTAATCAGCTGTGCTGCGTCGCGATGACAGGCTCTGCCTGTCATTGCGATGTAGCAGAGCTGGATCGTCGTGGGACTGTCGTTACTATGGACTGCGTCGGACAGGTGGTATACTGTTGGTTTGTTTTTTTTCTTTTTTTACAGGAGATCGATGGCGTCGCAGGAATGAGAGTACAATAAAAGAAATGAAAAGTGTATTGTCTCTTTTATTTCATTAAAATACTTTTTTCTTGCTTTGTCTTTTTTATGCATTTAATAACTTTGGGATTAATAATGGATCGGTGTCTTATTGACATCTCTCCATTATTAACCGGGCTTATTGTCACCGTGCAATCAACGGTGACATTAACCCCTTATTACCCCGCTTGCCACCGCTACAGGGCAAGTGGGAAGAGCCGGGTAAAGTGCCACAATTGGCACATCTTTTGATGCGCCAAATGTGGGGCTGCTGTAGCCTGGTATTATCAGGCTGTTGAGGGCCAAAATCCATGGGCCTTGACAGTCTTTTAATACCAGGGCGCAGCAGTCTGCATTTTACTTGGCTGGTTAACAAAAATAGGGGGACCCCTACGCCGTTTTTTTTTAAAGGGGATCCCCTATTTTTGTTAACCAGCCAAGCTAAGCAGACTGCTGTGGCCTGGTATTATCAGGCTTGCAAGGTCCATGGATATTGGATCCTTACCAGCCTGAAAAACCAGGCCTCAGCAGTCTGCTTCATCTGGCTGGTTAACAAAAATAGGGGGGACCCCACGCCAATTTTTTTCGAGGGGATCCCCTATTTTTGTTAATCAGCCAAGATATGCAGACTGCTGTGGCCTGGTATTATCAGGCTGGCAAGGTCCATGGATCTTGGCTCCTTAACAGCCTGAAAATCCAGGCCTCAGCGGTCTGCTTCATCTGGCTGGTTAACAAAAATAGGGGGGACCCCACGCCAATTTTTTCGAGGGGATCCCCTATTTTTGTTAACCAGTTCCCTCTGACGTCACTGATTGTGTCCCTGGCTGACCTGAAGTGAAAGTGGAAAGCAATCAATTAAGCTTTCCACTTCCTCTCCTGTCAGCCAGGAGAGGAACTCATTCATTTGGGGGTTTACAGTGAGGCTGCAGCATTAGCTGCGGTCCCTGCAGTAAACATTAACCCTTTCTGAAGGATTACACCGTGGGACCTGACTGTACATCGGATTGGTAAGAATAATTTTGCTTTATTATTTTATTTTTATTACAGGAAATGGTTTTAGCAGGAAAATAAAATATGGTCAAAAACTGTGTGATTATTTCATTAAACTTCTTTTTTATTAAAGTGTGTGTGTTTGATTTTTCTTTCATACAATAGGATTAATAATTGATAGTTGTCTAATTGACAGCTCTCAATTATTAACCTGGCTTAAAGTGACCTTTCAATTGCAAGGTCATTTTAACCCCTTATTAACCCATTCGCCACCTCTACAGGGCAATGGGAATAGACGGGCAAAGTGCCAGAAAGGGCAAATCTAATTAGAGATTTGCCCTTTCTGGGGTGTCTGGGGGCAGATGTTAGTAGCCGGGGGGGCCAAAAATAATGGTCCCTCTCTGGGCTATTATTATCTGCCCCCACTCACTGGCTTTGTCTGTCTGGTTGCGAAAATAGGGCGGGAGCCAACGCATTTTTTTTTCAGCAATTTTACACCTCATATATATATATATACATGTCATTAAATTTGTGACACATATATATATATATTTATATTTATAGTTCATACACTTCTACATAGTATAATAGCCGCTAATTCAATTGCCGGCTTTTGTGAAAATGCAGAACCCGACATGAAATGACACTTGGTTTACATAGAGTTAACCATGTCTTTTCATGTAGTTTGATATCTGATTTGCACAAACAATTACATGAGTGTAAGTGTGCAAAATTTCACACCTGTAGGGGTTAATTAAAGGTGTAAATTCGTAGCAAAAAAGTCCGTTTTTTTTACAACGAATTTACACCTTTAATTAACCCCTACAGGTGTGAAATTTTGCACACATGGACTGATGTAATTGTTTGTGCAAATCAGATTGCAAACGACATGAAAAGACATGGTTAACCCTATGTACACCAAGTGTCATTTCATGTCGGGTGCTTCTGTCTTTTCACAGAAGCCGGCTTTACCCGGCAATTGAATCAGAGGATATTTTACTATGTAGAAGTGTATAAACTATACATATATGTATATATATATGTCACAATGACATGTATATATATATATATATATATATATGTATTCTATGTGTGTATATTTAGTGTTTACAAGGAAATTAAGGTTTTTTTTAGTTGCGATATTTTGTTCCCATGGACTTACATGGGACTTCCGGTATCGGAATCGGATATCGACGATATTTAGTGATATCGGCGATACCATTTCGATACGATATTTTTAGATATCGAGCAGTATCGCTCAACACTACTGATGAAGCCACATACGAAACCATCAAGGGGCACTTGCTGATACATTACCACAGTGGGTCTGCATGACTGGTTCTCTGATGCTGTTCACCAGGTTATGAGTAACTGAGGTATTAAGTGACTTGGATACTAAAATTGCATTGCACTAAGCACTTTAATTCTGATAGTCCAAGTATTTATTTTTCTTTGGTCATATAGTCATTTTATCCACATGGATCTAACATTTTGATGTACCAGACAGCTTTACTGGCCACACAATCATAGATAATGTCCATTTCTCTTATGGTGAACTGATTCCCTCATGTGACATGTTTGCACATTTGTGATAATTGAAATTTTTTAGACAACCAATAGGTATCACATTCAAATTAATTATGGGAATCATTGCCATAAGAGTAATTCCTACATTATTGATTGAGAGCTATTATTGATTGGGTAATTACTTTCTGCTGTTTACTATATATATGATTTTTATTCTCTTATCATTAAGAATACATAATTGGAATGTTATTTATCTGTGGAATCTTATTGATCTACGAGTGTACTTTTCTTTCATGGTCTTTCACAATCCTCATATATTAGATTTAAGATGGAATTTCTCTATGTAATTTAATAAATTTATATATTTTTCATGGATTTTGTTTGGGGTTCTTTTATCTTTTCGGATTAAAGCGAACCTGTCATCTGTTTTGGCTGATATAAGATGCGGCCACCCCCTTTCAGGGCTGGTATACAACATTCTATAATGCTGTAGATAAGCCCCCAATCCGACCTGAAAGATAAGAAAAATAAGTTTTATTATACTCACCTGGGGGGCGGTGCGGCCTGATGGGTGTCGCTGGTCCGGGTCCCGCGCCTCCCATCTTCTTGTGATGCCACCCTCCTGTTGCTTCATCGCGCCCGGCATCACGCTCCAGAGCAGGCCTACTGATCTGCCCTGTTGAGGGCAGACGAAAGTACTGCAGTGTGCAGGCGCCGGGAAAGGTCAGAGAGACCCAGCGCCTGCGCACTGCAGTACTTTACTCTGCCCTCAACAGGGCAGATCAGTAGGCCTGCTCTGGAGCGCGATGCCGGGCGCGATGAAGCTACAGGAGGGCGTCATCGCATGAAGATGGGAGGCGCCGGACCTGGACCTGCGACACCCATCGGACAGGACCGCTCCCCGGGTGAGTATAATAAAACTTGTTTTTCTTATCTTTCAGGTCGAACCGGGGGCTTATCTACAGCATTATAGAATGCTGTAGATAAGCCCTGAAAAGCAGTAGCTGTATCTTATATCGGCCAAAACTGCTGACAGGTTCCCTTTAATGTTTATGTGACCACCTCACTCTCATGGCCTTTTAGGCTCTTTAGCCATGGTAAAGATTAACTAATTTGTTAGCTGGAATTCCTTTATTGTTTTAGATGTAGCCATAATTGCTAGCTGTTTGGCACTGTTTTTTCATTCCATTTGGTCAGGACTGCCCACTTTCGGAATTTCTGACAGTATAACTCAGCGTCCTCAAGCCCCTGATTTAATGCCAACAAGGTTTTTTCAGCTTGCTCAGTGACATTAGGTTCATCGTACAATAACCCCAGAGCCAGAAAAAATGTATCAACATTACTCAAAACAGGGTCCCCAGGTGTCAGGGAAAAAGCCCAATCCTGAGGATCGCCGCGCAGGAGAGAGATGACAATTTGAACCTGCTGTGCTGCGTTCCCTGAGGACTTAGGTTTTAAGGCAAAAAACAACTTACAGTTATTTTTGAAATTCAGAAATTTAGCTCGATCCCCTAAAAACAAATCTGGCATGGGGATCCTAGGTTCCACAACCGGCAACCCTGCAAAATTGGTAGCAATACTCCGAACTTCAGTGGCAAGCTGATCCACACGGCCAGACAACTGTGCAAACTCCATTGAGAGAAAAAAAAAATCCTCAGCACCCAGAGAAAAAGAGGGAAAAAAAAATGCAACAAACAGAAAAAAAAAAATAAAAATCTCTGACAACTCTGACAACTTTTTTTTTTTTCATTCACACTATTTTTCCCTTCTGTGAGTACCATGTAATTTTCAGTGTTGGCCGGTGATACTGTTATGATTTGGTAGCTGAGGAGAGCAGGCAAAAACGGCAATACACCAGAGAGGTTGGAATCTACTGGATTGCAGTACCCTGACTAACCACCACAACTAAAGGCAGCCGTGGAGCGTTCCTAAGTTTTTCCTAGATGCCTCGTCACAGCCTGAGAGGTTAACTACACCTAAAGATAGAAAGAGGAAAGCTATCTGCCCCGGAGCAGATCCCCAAAGAACATAGGAAGCCCCCAAACATGTAATGGCGGTTAGATAAGAGGAAATACAGACACAGACAGAAAATAGTATGAGCAAACGTTGGGGCCCAATCTTCCTAGAAAGAAAAGGATAGGAAGGACACTTACTGCAATCCAAAAAACCCTAAAAAATACCAACTCTACTAATTGCAAAAACACCTGAGATCACACGACCTCTACCACCTAAATTAGTTCTCTGGTGTAACAAAACTAAGCCGCAGCCACTGAAAAAACTGGAAAAGACAAATGAACAAATAACAGTGGCTCAGATAAACTGAGAGGAGCACAAGCCCCCAGAGGGGACCTGGCTGACATCCACAGAAGTGCAGAGAACAATGCAAAAAGCAAGCACAAAAATAAAAGCAGAAAATAACTTATCTGATAGCAGAAGATGCAGGCAAGACTCAGCAAGCTTCAAAGTGAACCAGGAACCATAGTTGAGACAAGAACAATTGATCACCGGCAACCATGATGGGAGGGAACCTCCCTTATATAAGACCAGTCTGTAACTCCTGATTGCCAATCTTCACAATCTTCATTGAATGGTTCAGTACTGTTTGTAACCACCAGAGGGAGCTTCTGCTCAGAATTCATTTCTAACACATTCACAACAGTACCCCCCCTTGAGGAGGGGTCACCGAACCCTCATTTGGGCAACCAGGTCGGTCAGGATGAGCTCTGTGATGCGCACGGATCAGTCTCCTAGCATGGATGTCCGAAGCAAACACCCAAGAATTGTCCTCCTGACCATAACCTCTCCACTTAACCAAATACTGGAGTTTCCGTCTAGAAAAACGAGAATCCAATATTTTCTCAACCACATACTCCAGATTGCCCTCAACCAAAACAGGGTCAGGAGGCGCAGCCATGGGAACCACTGGCTCGACAAACCTCTTCAATAAGGACTTGTGGAACATGTTATGGATCTTAAATGTCCCTGGAAGAAGTAAACGAAAGGAAACAGGATTAAAATCTCCATGATCTTATAAGGTCCAATGAACCTAGGCTTAAACTTAGGAGATGCAACTCTCATAGGGATATTTCTTGAGGACAACCAGACCAAGTCCCCCACTTCAAACCGAGGACCATCTGTCCTATGCCGGTTGGCAAACCGCTGGGCCCTCTCCTGAGACAGGGACAACATCTCCACTACCTGGTCCCAAATCTGCTGCATACGCTCCACAACAGAGTCAACACCTGGACAGACAGAAGCCTCCGTCTGTCCCGAAGAAAATCGAGGGTGAAACCCAAAATTGCAGAAAAATGGAGACATCAAAGTGGCAGAGCTAGCCCTATTATTAAGAGCAAACTCAGCCAAAGGCAAAAAAGAGACCCAGTCATCTTGATCAGCAGACACAAAGCATCTCAGATAAGTCTCCAATGTCTGGTTTGTTCTCTCAGTTTTTCCATTGGTCTGAGGATGAAAAGCCGAGGAGAAAGACAATTGAACACCAAGTTTAGAACAAAAAGTCCTCCAAAATCTGGAAACAAACTGGACTCCTCTGTCAGACACAATGTTCTCAGGAATGCCGTGTAACCGAACCACGTGCTGAAGGAACAAAGGCACCAATTCGGAGGAGGAAGGCAACTTAGGTAATGGCACAAGATGTATCATTTTGGAAAACCTATCACAAATCACCCAGATAACGGTCATTCTCTGAGAAACAGGGAGGTCGGAAATGAAATCCATAGAGATATGGGTCCATGGTCTCTTGGGCACAGGCATCAACAAACCACTAGAGCGAGAGCAAGGCTTGGAACGAGAGCAAGTCCCGCAGGACTGCACAAATTCCCTGACGTCACGAGACAAAGTAGGCCACCAAAAGGACCGACTAACCAAGTCTCTGGTACCAAAAATTCCGGGATGACCGGCCAACGCGGAACAATGAATCTCAGACATCACACTCTTTTTCCACCGGTCTGGGACAAACAATTTCCCAATAGGGCAGCGCTCGGGTTTATCCTCCTGACACCCTTCCAGAGCCAGTCTCAAATTGGGCGAGATGGCGGAAAGAACTACACCCTCTTTCAAAATAACAGCAGGATCAGATAACTCAGGAGAGTCCGCAAGGAAACTCCTCGAAAGGGCATCCGCCTTAACATTCTTAGTGCCAGGAAGAAAGGAAACCACAAAATTAAAACCTGTGAAAAACAAGGCCCACCTGGCCTGTCTAGGATTAAGTCGCTTGGCTGATTCCAGATAAACCAGATTCTTATGGTCCGTGAGGACCACCACCTGATGTTTGGCTCCCTCCAGCCAATGTCTCCACTCTTCAAAAGCCGACTTCATGGCCAATAACTCCCGATTACCCACGTCATAATTACGTTCAGTTGGAGAAAATTTTCGAGAGAAAAAGGCACAAGGGTTACTTTTAGAGGTCTCTGGATCTCTTTGGTACAAAACGGCACCTGCCCCAATTTCAGAGGCATCAACCTCCACCTGAAATGGCAGAGAAACATCAGGCTGCCGTAGAACAGGAGCAGAAGTGAATCTCTGCTTAAGTTCCTGAAACGCAGAGACTGCCTCAGGAGGCCAATTCACCACATCAGAACCCTTTTTGGTCAAATCAGTCAATGGTTTAACAATAACAGAGAAATTACCAATAAATTTACGATAAAAATTGGCAAAACCCAAGAATCTCTGAAGAGCCTTTAATGAAGTAGGTTGGACCCAATCACAGATGGCCTGAACCTTGACCGGGTCCATTTCAATAACAGATGGGGACAAAATGAATCCCAGAAATGAGATCCTCTGTACGCCAAAAATACACTTTGATCCCTTCACATACAGAGCATTCTCTCTCAAAATCTGGAACACTGTCCGAACATGTTTCACATGAGAGTACCAGTCATTGGAAAAAATCAAGATATCATCCAAATAAACAATCAGAAATGTATCCACAAAATCCCTGAAAATGTCATTCATGAAGGACTGGAAGACGGAAGGAGCATTAGTGAGCCCAAAGGGCATCACTAGGTACTCAAAATGCCCCTCTGGGGAATTAAATGCCGTCTTCCATTCATCCCCGTGCTTAATGCGAATAAGGTTATACGCCCCCCTGAGGTCAAGCTTGGTAAACCAAGTAGCACTTTTCACCCTGGAAAACAGGTCAGAAATCAAGGGTAACGGATATTGATATTTCACAGTGATATTGTTCAAGAGACGATAATCAATACACGGCCTTAATGAACCATCCTTTTTGGCCACAAAGAAAAAACTGGCACCCAATGGTGAAGAGGATGGTCTGATATGACCCTTCTCCAATTACTCCTTGATATAAGACCGCATAGCGTCATGTTCAGGTACAGACAAGTTAAAAAGGCGACCTTTAGGGTATTTACTACCAGGCACTAATTCAATAGCGCAGTCATAGCTCCTATGGGGGGGGCAAGGATGCAGATTTACTTTCGCTAAACACATCAGAAAAATCAGTCAAAAAGTCAGGAACATCCTGAGCCTGGGGAGAGGCAGAAAAAACAGGAGTGTTGGCATGAACACATTGGCAGCCCCAACTGGTTACAGACACAGATTTCCAATCCAAAACAGGATTATGAGACTGCAACCAAGGGAAACCTAGTACAATAATGTCATGCAGATTATACAGCACCAAAAATTTGCAACTCTCCTGATGATCAAGTTCAACCCTCATTATCACCTGAGTAGAGAACTGGGGTTTATTCTCAGCCAAAGTGGTAAAATCAATCCCCAGTAGGGGAATAGACTTCCGTAGGGGTATCAAGGGAAACCCACAACGTTTAGCAAAATCAAAATCCATCAGGTTAATAGCTGCTCCCGAATCAACAAAAGCCTGAGCAGAAAATGTGGACAGGGAGCAAATCAGGGTAACAGTCAACAGAAATTTAGTCTGAACACTACCCAAAATAACTGAGCGTGCAAAACGTCTTCCCCGCTTAGGGCAGACTGAAATAGCATGAGAGGCGTCACCACAGTAGAAACATAACCCATTGCATTTTCAAAACTCATGACGCTGTGCCCCAGAAGCCACTCTATCACACTGCATAGGTTCAGAAGCTGGTTCACAAGGCAACACTATTCCACGCATACCTCTACGCTCACGCAAACGTCTGTCAATTTGAATCGCTAATGACATAGAATCATTGAGACCAGAGGGAGCAGGGAAACCCACCATAACATCTTTTACATTCTCTGACAGACCCTTCCGAAAAAGGGCTGCCAAAGCATCATCATTCCATTTGGTCAGGACTGCCCACTTTCGGAATTTCTGACAGTATAACTCAGCGTCCTCAAGCCCCTGATTTAATGCCAACAAGGTTTTTTCAGCTTGATCAGTGACATTAGGTTCATCGTACAATAACCCCAGAGCCAGAAAAAATGCATCAACATTACTCAAAACAGGGTCCCCAGGTGTCAGGGAAAAAGCCCAATCCTGAGGATCGCCGCGCAGGAGAGAGATGATAATTTGAACCTGCTGTGCTGCGTTCCCTGAGGAGTTAGGTTTTAAGGCAAAAAACAACTTACAGTTATTTTTGAAATTCAGAAATTTAGCTCGATCCCCTAAAAACAAATCTGGCATGGGGATCCTAGGTTCCACAACCGGCAACCCTGCAAAATTGGTAGCAATACTCCGAACTTCAGTGGCAAGCTGATCCACACGGCCAGACAACTGTGCAAACTCCATTGAGAGAAAAAAAAAATCCTCAGCACCCAGAGAAAAAGAGGGAAAAAAAAATGCAACAAACAGAAAAAAAAAAAATAAAATCTCTGACAACTCTGACAATTTTTTTTTTTTCTTTCACACTATTTTTCCCTTCTGTGAGTACCATGTAATTTTCAGTGTTGGCCGGTGATACTGTTATGATTTGGTAGCTGAGAAGAGCAGGCAAAAACGGCAATACACCAGAGAGGTTGGAATCTACTGGATTGCAGTACCCTGACTAACCACCACAACTAAAGGCAGCCGTGGAGCGTTCCTAAGTTGGTCCTAGATGCCTCGTCACAGCCTGAGAGGTTAACTACACCTAAAGATAGAAAGAGGAAAGCTATCTGCCCCGGAGCAGATCCCCAAAGAACATAGGAAGCCCCCAAACATGTAATGGCGGTTAGATAAGAGGAAATACAGACACAGACAGAAAATAGTATGAGCAAACGTTGGGGCCCAATCTAGAAAGAAAAGGATAGGAAGGACACTTACTGCAATCCAAAAAACCCTAAAAAATACCAACTCTACTAATTGCAAAAACACCTGAGATCACACGACCTCTACCACCTAAATTAGTTCTCTGGTGTAACAAAACTAAGCCGCAGCCACTGAAAAAACTGGAAAAGACAAATGAACAAATAACAGTGGCTCAGATAAACTGAGAGGAGCACAAGCCCCCGGAGGGGACCTGGCTGACATCCACAGAAGTGCAGAGAACAATGCAAAAAGCAAGCACAAAAATAAAAGCAGAAAATAACTTATCTGATAGCAGAAGATGCAGGCAAGACTCAGCAAGCTTCAAAGTGAACCAGGAACCATAGTTGAGACAAGAACAATTGATCACCGGCAACCATGATGGGAGGGAACCTTCCTTATATAAGACCAGTCTGTAACTCCTGATTGCCAATCTTCACAATCTTCATTAAATGGTTCAGTACTGTTTGTAACCACCAGAGGGAGCTTCTGCTCAGAATTCATTTCTAACACATTCACAACAGTTTGATTTGTTTGGTTGATCTTATCTTTGAAGTAGGTGGCAAAGTCCTCGGCAGAGATGAGGGGAGTTGGAGGTGGCAGTGGTGGGCGGAGGAGAGAGTTGAATGTGCTGAACAATTGTTTTGGGTTGTAGGATAATGAAGGTTTGCAAAATAGGTCTGTTTAGCAGAGGTGAGGGCTATTTTGAAGGCAAGTGTAGCTTGTTTGAAAGCAGTGAAGTCGTCTGGCAGGCGTGTTGTTTTCCAATGCCGCTCCGCGACCCTGGATGATTGTCGAAGTTTTTTGGTGAGATTGTTGTGCCAGGGTTGCCTATTGATTCGTCGCAGTTTGCCGTGCGTGAGAGGGGCGACTGAGTCTATGGCAGATGTGAGGGTGGTGTTATAGAAAGTGGTGGCGCTGTCTGTGTCGTGGAGTGAAGATATGGAGGACAGAGGTAGGAGAGAGTCTGAGAGTCTGTGAATGTCTAGGTGTGCGAGGTTTCTGCGAGGATGTGCCAGTGGCTGGACATAGGGGGCAGGTGAAGATGACAGGGATGAGAAGGTGAGAAGGTGTACCGGGGGCACAAGGGAGCATCGCGCAGGGAGGGGGCTCCCTGCGAGCTCCCCTGAGACCCTCAGAACAGCACGATGTGATTGCGCTGTTCTGAGGGCTTCCTCCCTCCCAGGACCCGGAACCAAGATGGCGCCGGGGTCCTGGAGGGAGGCGGCTTCCTCAGTGCCTGCTGAGAGCAGGCACTGAGAAGCCTGCAGCGCTGCCTGTGAGATTGCTGGTCTCACAGAGTGCTGTGCACTCTGTGAGACCAGCGATCTGACATTTTACAGTGATGTCCCACCCTGGGACAATGTAAAAAAGTAAAAAAAGTAAAAATAAACATGTGTAAAAAAAAATTCCAAAATAAAAAAAAAATAAATAAAATATTCCCAATAAATTCATTTCTTCCTGTAAATAAAAAAACCAAAACAATAAAAGTACACATATTTGGTATCGCTGCGTCCGTAACGACCCCCCCTATAAAAGTGTCCCACTAGTTAACCCCTTTTGTGAACCCCTTAAAAAAAAATAAAAACAAAGCAAAAAATCATCATACCGCTGAACAAAAAGTGGAATAACACGCGATCAAAAAGACCGATATAAAGAAACATGGTACGGCTGAAAACGTCATCTTGTTCCGCAAAAAACGAGCCACCATACAGCATCATCAGTGAAAAAATAAAAAAGTTATAGCTCGCAGAATAAAGCGATGCAAAAATAATTATTTTTTATATAAAATTGTTTTTATTCTATAAAAGCGCCAAAACATAAAAAAATGATATAAATGAGGTATCGCCGTAATCGTACTGACCCAAAGAATAAAACTGCTTTATCAATTTTACCACACGCGGAACGGTATAAACGACTCCCCCAAAAGAAATTCATGAATTGCTGATTTTTGTTCATTCTAACCTCCCAAAAATCGAAATAAAAAGCGATCAAAAAATGTCACGTGCTCAAAAATGGTACCAGTAAAAACTTCAATTCGTACCACAAAAAATAAGACCTAACATGACTCTGTGGTAGTGTTGAGCGATACGATACTGCAAATATCGGGTATCGGCCGATATTAGCTGTATCGGCCTTTCGATTCCGAATACCGATATTTTCGTCATATTGAATACCGGAATCGGATTTGTCACTGTCACTGTCTGTGTCCGTCGGTCGGGTCTGTCACTGTCAGTGTCCGTCGGTCGGGTCTGTCAGGAGTCAGCGGCACTTATCTGGCAGAAGATCTCCGGCGGTCACGGCCTGGACTGCTTCATGGCCGCCATCATCTTTCCCCGGCGGTCACATGCAGTTTCTCGCGATAACTGCAGTGACTGCTGGGTAATCCCGGCCGTAAAGCAGTCAGTCCGATGACGCCACCGCCGGGGAAGCAGGTAATCAGCTGTGCTGCGTCGCGATGACAGGCTCTGCCTGTCATTGCGATGTAGCAGTGCTGGATCGCCGTGGGACAGTCGTTACTATGGACTGCGTCGGACAGGTGGTATACTGTTGGTTTGTTTTTTTTCTTTTTTTACAGGAGATCGATGGCGTCGCAGGAATGAGAGTACAATAAAAGAAATGAAAACTGTGTTGTCTCTTTTATTTCATTAAAAGACTTTTTTCTTGCTTTGTCTTTTTTTTATGCATTTAATAACTTTGGGATTAATAATGGATCGGTGTCTTATTGACGCCTCTCCATTATTAACCGGGCTTATTGTCACCGTGCAATCAACGGTGACATTAACCCCTTATTACCCCGCTTGCCACCGCTACAGGGCAAGTGGGAAGAGCCGGGTAAAGTGCCACAATTGGCACATCTTTTGATGCGCCAAATGTGGGGCTGCTGTAGCCTGGTATTATCAGGCTGTTGAGGGCCAAAATCCATGGGCCTTGACAGTCTTTTAATACCAGGCCGCAGCAGTCTGCAGTTTACTTGGCTGGTTAACAAAAATAGGGGGACCCCTACGCCGTTTTTTTTTTCGAGGGGATCCCCTATTTTTGTTAACCAGCCAAGCTAAGCAGACTGCTGTGGCCTGGTATTATCAGGCTTGCAAGGTCCATGGATATTGGATCCTTACCAGCCTGAAAAACCAGGCCTCAGTGGTCTGCTTCATCTGGCTGGTTAACAAAAATAGGGGGGACCCCACGCCAATTTTTTTCGAGGGGATCCCCTATTTTTGTTAATCAGCCAAGATATGCAGACTGCTGTGGCCTGGTATTATCAGGCTGGCAAGGTCCATGGATCTTGGCTCCTTAACAGCCTGAAAATCCAGGCCTCAGCGGTCTGCTTCATCTGGCTGGTTAACAAAAATAGGGGGGACCCCACGCCAATTTTTTTCGAGGGGATCCCCTATTTTTGTTAACCAGTTCCCTCTGACGTCACTGATTGTGTCCCTGGCTGACCTGAAGTGAAAGTGGAAAGCAATCAATTAAGCTTTCCACTTCCTCTCCTGTCAGCCAGGAGAGGAACTCATTCATATGGGGGTTTACTGTGAGGCTGCAGCATTAGCTGCGGTCCCTGCAGTAAACATTAACCCTTTCTGAAGGATTACACCGTGGGACCTGACTGTACATCGGATTGGTAAGAATAATTTTGCTTTATTATTTTATTTTTATTACAGGAAATGGTTTTAGCAGGTAAATAAAATATGGTCAAAAACTGTGTGATTATTTCATTAAACTTCTTTTTATTAAAGTGTGTGTGTTTGATTTTTCTTTCATACAATAGGATTAATAATTGATAGTTGTCTAATTGACAGCTCTCAATTATTAACCTGGCTTAAAGTGACCTTTCAATTGCAAGGTCATTTTAACCCCTTATTAACCCATTCACCACCGCTACAGGGCAATGGGAATAGACGGGCAAAGTGCCAGAAAGGGCAAATCTAATTAGAGATTTGCCCTTTCTGGGGTGTCTGGGGGCAGATATTAGTAGCCGGGGGGGGCCAAAAATAATGGTCCCTCTCTGGGCTATTATTATCTGCCCCCACTCACTGGCTTTGTCTGTCTGGTTGCGAAAATAGGGCGGGAGCCCACGCATTTTTTTTCAGCAATTTTACACCTCATATATATATATACATGTCATTAAATTTGTGACACATATATAGATATATATTTATATTTATAGTTCATACACTTCTACATAGTATAATAGCCGCTAATTCAATTGCCGGCTTTTGTGAAAATGCAGAACCCGACATGAAATGACACTTGGTTTACATAGAGTTAACCATGTCTTTTCATGTAGTTTGATATCTGATTTGCACAAACAATTACATGAGTGTAAGTGTGCAAAATTTCACACCTGTAGGGGTTAATTAAAGGTGTAAATTCGTAGCAAAAAAGTCCGTTTTTTTTACAACGAATTTACACCTTTAATTAACCCCTACAGGTGTGAAATTTTGCACACATAGACTGATGTAATTGTTTGTGCAAATCAGATTGCAAACGACATGAAAAGACATGGTTAACCCTATGTACACCAAGTGTCATTTCATGTCGGGTGCTTCTGTCTTTTCACAGAAGCCGGCTTTACCCGGCAATTGAATCAGAGGATATTTTACTATGTAGAAGTGTATAAACTATACATATATGTATATATATATGTCACAATGACATGTATATATATATATGTATTCTATGTGTGTATATTTAGTGTTTACAAGGAAATAAAGGTTTTTTTTAGTTGCGATATTTTGTTCCCATAGACTTACATTGGACTTCCGGTATCGGAATCGGATATCGGCGATATTTAGTGATATCGGCGATACCATTCCGATCCGATATTTTTAGATATCGAGCAGTATCGCTCAACACTACTCTGTGGGCCAAAATATGCAAAAATTATAGCTCTCAAAATGTGGCGATGCAAAAAACTATTTTTTTCAATAAAAAGCGTCTTTTAGCGTGACAGCTGCCAATCATAAAACCCGCTATAAATAGTAAATCAAACCCCCCTTTATCACCCCCTTAGTTAGGGAAAAATAATAAAATTAAAAAAATGTATTTATTTCCATTTTCCCATTAGGGTTAGTGTTGTGAATGTGTTAGAAATGAATTCTGAGCAGAAGCTCCCTCTGGTGGTTACAAACAGTACTGAACCATTCAATGAAGATTGTGAAGATTGGCAATCAGGAGTAACAGACTGGTCTTATATAAGGGAGGTTCCCTCCCATCAGGGTTGCCGGTGATCAATTGTTCTTGTCTCAACTTTGGTTCCTGGTTCACTTGGAAGCTTGCTGAGTCTTGCCTGCATCTTCTGCTAACAGATAAGATATTTTCTGCTTTTATTTTTGTGCTTGCTTTTTGCATTTTTTCCTGCACTTCTGTGGAGGTCAGCCAGGTCCCCTCCGGGGGCTTGTGCTCCTCTCAGTTTATCTTAGCCACTGTTATTTGTTCATGTGCCTTTTCCAGTTTTTTCGGTGGCTGCGGCTTAGTTTTGTTGCACCAGAGAACTAATTTAGGTGGTAGAGGTCGTGTGATCTCAGGTGTTTTTGCAATTAGTTGAGTTGGCATTTTTTTAGGGTTTTTTGGATTGCAGTAAGTGTCCTTCCTATCCTTTTCTTTCTAGGAAGATTGGGCCCCAACGTTTGCTCATACTATTTTCTGTCTGTGTCTGTATTTCCTCTTGTCTAACAGCCATTACATGTTTGGGGGCTTCCTATGTTCTTTGGGGATCTGCTCCGGGGCAGATAGCTTTCCTCTTTCTATCTTTAGGTGTAGTTAGAGTCTCAGGCTGTGACGAGGCATCTAGGACCAACGTAGGTACGCTCCATGGCTGCCTTTAGTTGTGGTGGTTAGTCAGGGTACTGCAATCCAGTAGATTCCAACCTCTCTGGTGTATTGCCGTTTTTGCCTGCTCTCCTCAGCTACCAAATCATAACAGTATCACCGGCCAAACTGAAAATTATATTGTACTCACAGAAGGGAAAAATAGTGTGAAAAAAAAAAAAAGTTGTCAGAGTTGTCAGAGATTCTTTTTTTTTTTCTGTTTGTTGCATTTTTTTTTCCCTCTGTTTCTCTGGGTGCTGAGGATTTTTTTTTTTTCTCTCAATGGAGTTTGCACAGTTGTGGCCGTGTGGATCAGCTTGCCACTGAAGTTCGGAGTATTGCTACCAATCTTGCAGGGTTGCCGGTTGTGGAACCTAGGATCCCCATGCCAGATTTGTTTTTAACCTTGTTGGCATTAAATCAGGGGCTTGAGGACGCTGAGTTATACTGTCAGAAATTCCGAAAGTGGGCAGTCCTGACCAAATGGAATGATGATGCTTTGGCAGCACTTTTTCGGAAGGGTCTGTCAGAGAATGTAAAAGATGTTATGGTGGGTTTCCCTGCTCCCACTGGTCTCAATGATTCTATGTCATTAGCGATTCAAATTGACAGACGTTTGCATGAGCGTAGAGGTATGTGTGGAATAGTGTTGCCTTGTGAACCAGCTTCTGAACCCATGCAGTGTGATAGAGTGGCTTCTGGGGCACAGCGTCATGAGTTTCGAAAACGCAATGGGTTATGTTTCTACTGTGGTGACGCTTCTCATGCTATTTCAGTCTGCCCTAAGCGGGGAAGACGTTTTGCACGCTCAGTTGTCTTGGGTAGTGTTCAGACTAAATTTCTGTTGACTGTTACCCTGATTTGCTCCCTGTCCACATTTTCTGCTCAGGCTTTTGTTGATTCGGGAGCAGCTATTAACCTGATGGATTTTGATTTTGCTAAATGTTGTGGGTTTCCCTTGATACCCCTACGGAAGTCTATTCCCCTACTGGGGATTGATTCTACCCCTTTGGCTGAGAATAAACCCCAGTTCTCTACTCAGGTGATAATGAGGGTTGAACCTGATCATCAGGAGAGTTGCAAATTTTTGGTGCTGTATAATCTGCATGACATTATTGTACTAGGTTTCCCTTGGTTATAGTCTCATAATCCTGTTTTGGATTGGAAATCTGTGTCTGTAACCAGTTGGGGCTGCCAATGTGCTAATGCCAACACTCCTGTTTTTTCTGCCTCTCCCCAGGCTCAGGATGTTCCTGACTTTTTGACTGATTTTTCTGATGTGTTTAGCGAAAGTAAATCTGCATCCTTGGGGCGTGGCCTAGCTCTTGATGTGAGAGGTCGGGTGGCAGTGTTTCTCCACCACCACTAGCTTCAATTATCCTGCACAGAGCCCGAATCAGCCAAATCCCTTATCAGGAACTGCTGTCTGAGGGTCCCGGGAGTCAGAGGCGAGCTTCTGCCAGACTCAGAGAGACCAACATGGGCCGCAAAAGGCAGAAGGATGCCGGGGCCTGCAGCAATGCCTCAGCCCAAGATGGCACCGAGACAGAGGAAGAGGCGGGAAGGAGGAACACAGCCTATGCACGGAGGCTGGAGGCTTCAGCGCGGCTGCACAGGTATGCGAGGGGCATGGAGGCAGATGAAGAAGGAAGTGAAGGTAGTGAGAAGCATGGAGATGAGGAGGAAGATGGTGAGGAGATGCCTGCGCTACATAATGAACAGCAGGAGGAGGGGGATGGTGATATTGTGCTGGCAGCTGAAAGTTCAGATGAGGCAGAGCCGACTCTGCGAGATGTATTCCAGGCTGTCTTATGCTGCAAGACTGCCTTAACTGCTCTGACAAAGCAGGTGAATGGTCTAAAAACCGATATGAGAGGCATTGAGGCTTCTATGCAGAAAGTTACAGCCAGATTGACTGAGGTGGAGGGCAGAGTTGGTGCAACAGAAGATCATTTAACCTCAGTGCAAAAGACGCAACAACAGCACATTCAGAGGATCGCGGTAGTGGCTATTAAAAACGATGATCTGGAAAACCGGTCACGCAGGAACAATCTGCGTATTGTGGGCATCCCTGAAAGAGCTGAGGGTGCTGACCCCACGACCTTTGTTGAAACCTGGCTGCTGGGAAAGTTTGGGTCTAATATCCTGTCGAGGGTGTTTGCTGTGGAGCGTGCCCATCGAGTGCCCATGAGACCCCCAGTGCCTGGAGAGAGCCCTCGTACGATGTTAGCCAGAATCCTGAACTGCAGAGACCGGGACACTATCTTACTTAAGGCCAGAAAATTGACAGATCTTACCCTGGAGGGCAAACGCATTGAAATATACCCGGATTACTCGGCTGAGGTGCAAAAGCTGCGGCTACGGTATGGTGAAGTGAAGAAACAGCTCCGCTCTTTGAATGTGAAATATTCTACAATTTATCCTGCCAATTTAAGAGTGGAAGCCTTTGGAAAGGTCAATTTTTTCCCGTCACCGGTAGAGGCCGCTTCGTGGTTGGAGCGGAACCGGAGCAAATTGAGAGAAGCTGAGGACTCGGTACGGTGAATACACGACCCTGCTATTCTGACCACTGGACAGGGTTGTGGCTCTGTATTGCTCTGCGAAACCGCGGAGGAGGGGGAGAAACCCCCGCTGGGATCTACGTTTTATAGTTTTATAGTTAATTTGTTTGATTAATGGTTCGGGACTAAGCATACTATTGATTATGTGGTGGAGGGACTGCCAGTGCTGGAGGAGGACACGGCGCATGTGGTTATGCGGTATACTACGATGTTGCTCAGGTTCTTTGAGCTCCCACTCTCACATTGGGAAGAGAGTGACAAGAGAAGGGTGGGGGAGGGGGTGGGGGGAGGTGGATGGGTTGGAGTTGCGGGAAAATGGGGTTGCTTATGCTGTTTGACCTGGTATGCTGGGAACAAAATGGGAAGATGTTACTTGATGATGGTGGATTGTTTTTTCTGATGCACAATGAGTAACCGTACTGTTCGGATTTTAAGTTGGAATGTACGTGGTATATCTGACAGGATTAAGAGGGCAGCAATTCTGAATCACATCAGATCTTGTGATCCTATGATTGCGTGCTTACAGGAGACCCATCTCACTGGAGATACTAGGCACTGGCTGTCGAGAGGGTGGATGTTAAAGACATATCACTCTACTTATTCCTCGTACTCCAGGGGGGTGTCAGTCCTAATACATAAAAACGCACATTATGAAGAGCTGGCAGTGCAAGTAGACAGTGAAGGGCAGTATGTATGGATTGCATGCAGATTGTATGGACACAAAATGATTTTAGTGGCTTTATATATCCCTCCACCTTATTCTAAAAAGGCACTTCAAGCAGTATTGGACTTGACGGCCAGATGGGGGGAGGCTCTGATGTTGATTATGGGAGATGTTAACAACACCATGAATGATTACTGGGATAAAGTACGTCCGGCAGGTATGGAAGCGGGACGGGACGGAATGACTGCATTTGGCACCTACGTGGGGGAGCTGGGGCTGGTGGATCTGTGGAGAGTACGAAATGAGGGTAAGAGGATCTTCTCGTGCCACTCGGCTACATACGGAACACTGTCAAGGATAGACCTGGCTTTTGGGGATACTGCTATGGATGGGATGGTTGGGGAGGTGGAATACCTACAGAGGACTCTATCGGATCATAGTCCTATGGTTATCACGCTTCTCGTGGAATCTGTTCAGGGACAGAGGGGAGGTTGGCGTCTTCACCCGACGTGGCTTAAAGTGGTGGATATGGGCGGAATAACCAAAGAACTAGAGCACTTCTTCCAAGTGAATGAGGGGAGTGAGGAGACCACAGTGGTGTGGGAGGCTATGAAGGCATTTATGAGGGGACTTTTTATAGGTGAGATCTCACGGTGTAAGACCAAAACTAAATTGGCAGATCAACAAATAAAGGATGACTTGACAAGGGCAGAGGCAGACATGATTTTGACGCCAACGAGTGCAGCTCACAATAGACTAAAATTGGCACAGGAGGCAGTTAATAAACTGCACATGATGCAAGCTGAGAGGAAAAGGGCATTTCAGCAAGCCCAATTCTTTGAGGAAGGAGAGAGAGTGGGTCACTTGTTGGCGGTGATATCTGCGGCACAGAGGGAATCTTCCAGGGTGTACAGGTTGAGAGACCAAACGGGGACGACTCTGACAGACACAAAGGATATATTGGAGGTCTTCAAGGAATATTACATGGCACTATACAATTCAAGAGTACGGGACACGGAGAGGGCCGTAGAGGAATTCTTGGAGGGCATCTCACTGTCTAAATTGTGTGAGGAAGATAGGTTAAGGTTGGATGAACCTGTGAGTGTGGAGGAGGTGGAATGTGCAATTCTGTCTATGCCCAATGACAAATCACCGGGTGCTGATGGTCTACCTGGGGAGGTGTACAGGGAGCTGGTGGAGCTGCTGGCCCCTAAACTGAAAAATGTGTTTGAGGAGGCTTTGGTGAAGGGGGCGCTACCGAGATCAATGGAGGAAGCGGTGATAGTGGTTCTACCAAAGGAGGGGAAAGACCCCATGGATGCGGAGTTGTATAGGCCCATATCGTTGTTGACAACGGATGTCAAAATACTCGCTAAGATCCTGGCCACCCGGCTCACCGGGGTTGCGCATACTATTATTCACGAGGACCAGTCGGGCTTTATGCCCAACCGCTCCACGGCTGTTAACTTGAGAAGATTATTTCTTAATATGCAGCTGCCTGCTGATAATGGGGGCGGGAGAATAGTGATGTCATTGGACGCTAGAAAAGCTTTTGACAGTGTGGAATGGAAATATTTATGGAAAATCATGGAAATAATGGGATTTGGCCCCGCGTTCATGGCCTGGGTGAAGTTACTGTACTCATCCCCAAGGGCGGTAGTTAAGGTGAATGGTGAACGGTCCGGGATGTTTGACCTACATAGGGGCACAAGGCAGGGGTGCCCGCTGTCCCCGCTATTGTTTGCGGTGGCTGTGGAGCCCCTGGCGGCCAAAATAAGAGCTGAGAGAGGAGTGGTCGGATTTAAATTTGGGAGGCTGGAAGAAAAAATATCACTGTATGCCGATGACATCCTGTTATTTCTGGAAAGTGCAGGAGAGACATTGGGGTGCACCATGGATGTAATTAAACACTTTGGGAGCATTTCGGGACTGGAGATAAACTGGCACAAGTCTTATGTCATGGCTGTAGATAGACCAATAAAAGCGGAGGAGATAGATGAGAGGGGGAAGCAGCTCCGGCTGGTTTCACAATTTAAATACCTTGGGATATGGGTGGCGCTTCCATTGACACGATTCACAGATCTGAATTTAGTTCCCCTGCTAGAGAAATTTAAAAAGAAAATAGGCGCATGGTGCCGATTGGCTTTGACGGTGACGGGTAGAACTAACCTGATTAAGATGGTCCTTATGCCACAATTAATGTACGTTTTGCACAACTCACCGATATGGCTACCAAAGAAACGGTTTCAGGGTATTGATTCTATCTTCAGATCCTTGATATAGGGCAAGAGGCAGGCAAGGATTAAATTGGAAACGCTGCAAAATGGGAAGGAGGAGGGAGGATTGACCGCACCCAATCCCTGGGTCTATTTTTTGGCAGTACAGGGCCAGCATGTCAGGGGATGGAGAGAGCCCGATTGTGGAGGGGCAGCTTGCCGGGTGCTGGAACATGTGTCGGGGAGACGCCCACTGGTCCAGGCGTTAGAGGATGGTACCTTTAAGAAATTGGGAGCAATATATCCTACCTTAGGCTTGACTCAGAAGGTATGGGACACAATTAAAAAGATCAGGGGGGTGGACGGGCTGACTAGATACTCACCGGTGTTGGGCAATGAACATCTGCCGGAACTTAATAAGCTGTGTCAAATGGGCAATTGGAAGGCGCAAGGAGTGAGATATGTGTGCCAGCTGCAGAGTGGAACGGACCTGAAGACCTTTGAGAAATTGAGAGAGGAATTTGATTTGCCTTTGGTATGGGGATTTCAATACTATAGGCTTCGACATGCTTGGAGAGCACAGTGTGGATTGGGAGCTATGACGGTTCAGGGTGATATTGTACTAGACTTTGTGTGTATGAAGGGAGGGACGAGGGGAGTCATATCGAGCTTATATCATGACCTACTGCACTCCTATCTGGGGGGAAATCACCTCATTGCAAAGAGTAAATGGGAAAAGGAGGTGGGTACCCTCACGACAGAACAATGGGAGGCGATTCTAGAATATGTCCCGAAGATCTCTCTAAGCGAGCAGGCACGGCTCTCCCAATTATACATAATACATAGGACATACAAAACACCGTTACTTCTGTACAAGGCGGGCTTGAGGGGAGATTCCAATTGCCCTAGGTGTGACATGGACCAGGCCGGATTGCTGCACATGCTATGGTCGTGCCCACGGCTGGCGGCTTATTGGTTGGTCGTTATTAATAAAATTGAGAGGGCTTATACATGTACAATTGACAGAAACCCGGTGCTGTGTGTTTTGGGGGAGGTGGATGGTATACCTGTCTCGGAACATTACAAAGTGGCGATAGCGCGATTGCTATATGTGGCACGCAAATTAATAGCACGAAAGTGGACAGATTCGGAACCCCCCACTAGGAGGGAATTTATTGCTCAGACACGTGCGGTAATGCATTTAGAGGAAAGCATTTACAGGCGGAGGCATGGAGAGAGAACTTTTGGGAAAATATGGTCCGCATGGATGGCGGTAATATGATTGTCAATGTTCCCAGGTATGCCCGGCATAAGGAGTATTGGCGGGAGGGGGAGGGGGGAGAGGGTTTTGACTGTATTACTACACGTTATGTGAATTGTTATATGTAGATTGATAACTGTTTGCTGTTAATTTTTGAAACCTAAATAAAAATAATTGGTTTAAAAAAAAAAAAATCTGCATCCTTGCCCCCCCATAAGAGCTATGACTGCGCTATTGAATTAGTGCCTGGTAGTAAATTCCCTAAAGGTCGCCTTTTTAACTTGTCTGTACCTGAACATGACGCTATGCGGTCTTATATCAAGGAGTCATTGGAGAAGGGTCATATCAGACCATCCTCTTCACCCTTGGGTGCCGGTTTTTTCTTTGTGGCCAAAAAGCATGGTTCATTAAGGCCGTGTATTGATTATCGTCTCTTGAACAAGATCACTGTGAAATATCAATATCCGTTACCCTTGATTTCTGACCTGTTTTCCAGGGTGAAAAGTGCTACTTGGTTTACCAAGCTTGACCTCAGGGGGGCGTATAACCTTATTCGCATTAAGCACGGGGATGAATGGAAGACGGCATTTAATACCCCAGAGGGGCATTTTGAGTACCTAGTGATGCCCTTTGGGCTCACTAATGCTCCTTCCGTCTTCCAGTCCTTCATGAATGACATTTTCAGGGATTTTGTGGATAAATTTCTGATTGTTTATTTGGATGATATCTTGATTTTTTCCAATGACTGGGACTCTCATGTGAAACATGTTCGGACTGTGTTCCAGATTTTGAGAGAGAATGCTCTGTATGTGAAGGGATCAAAGTGTCTTTTTGGCGTACAGAGGATCTCATTTCTGGGATTCATTTTGTCCCCATCTGTTATTGAAATGGACCCGGTCAAGGTTCAGGCTATCTGTGATTGGGTCCAACCTACTTCATTAAAGGCTCTTCAGAGATTCTTGGGTTTTGCCAATTTTTATCGTAAATTTATTGGTAATTTCTCTGTTATTGTTAAACCATTGACTGATTTGACCAAAAAGGTTTCTGATGTGGTGAATTGGCCTCCTGAGGCAGTCTCTGCGTTTCAGGAACTTAAGCAGAGATTCACTTCTGCTCCTGTTCTACGGCAGCCTGATGTTTCTCTGCCATTTCAGGTGGAGGTTGATGCCTCTGAAATTGGGGCAGGTGCCGTTTTGTCCCAAAGAGATCCAGAGACCTCTAAAAGTAACCCTTGTGCCTTTTTCTCTCGAAAATTTTCTCCAACTGAACGTAATTATGACGTGGGTAATCGGGAGTTATTGGCCATGAAGTGGGCTTTTGAAGAGTGGAGACATTGGCTGGAGGGAGCCAAACATCAGGTGGTGGTCCTCACGGACCATAAGAATCTGGTTTATCTGGAATCAGCCAAGCGACTTAATCCTAGACAGGCCAGGTGGGCCTTGTTTTTCACAGGTTTTAATTTTGTGGTTTCCTTTCTTCCTGGCACTAAGAATGTTAAGGCGGATGCCCTCTCGAGGAGTTTCCTTGCGGACTCTCCTGAGTTATCTGATCCTGCTGTTATTTTGAAAGAGGGTGTAGTTCTTTCTGCCATCTCGCCCAATTTGAGACTGGCTCTGGAAGGGTGTCAGGAGGATAAACCCGAGCGCTGCCCTATCGGGAAATTGTTTGTCCCAGACCGGTGGAAAAAGAGTGTGATGTCTGAGATTCATTGTTCCGCGTTGGCCGGTCATCCCGGAATTTTTGGTACCAGAGACTTGGTTAGTCGGTCCTTTTGGTGGCCTACTTTGTCTCGTGACGTCAGGGAATTTGTGCAGTCCTGCGGGACTTGCTCTCGCTCCAAGCCTTGCTCTCGCTCTAGTGGTTTGTTGATGCCATTGCCTGTGCCCAGGAGACCATGGACCCATGTCTCTATGGATTTCATTTCCGACCTCCCTGTTTCTCAGAGAATGACCGTTATCTGGGTGATTTGTGATAGGTTTTCCAAAATGATACATCTTGTGCCATTACCTAAGTTGCCTTCCTCCTCCGAATTGGTGCCTTTGTTTCTTCAGCACGTGGTTCGGTTACACGGCATTCCTGAGAACATTGTGTCTGACAGAGGAGTCCAGTTTGTTTCCAGATTTTGGAGGACTTTTTGTTCTAAACTTGGTGTTTAATTGTCTTTCTCCTCGGCTTTTCATCCTCAGACCAATGGACAAACTGAGAGAACAAACCAGACATTGGAGACTTATCTGAGATGCTTTGTGTCTGCTGATCAAGATGACTGGGTCTCTTTTTTGCCTTTGGCTGAGTTTGCTCTTAATAATAGGGCTAGCTCTGCCACTTTGATGTCTCCATTTTTCTGCAATTTTGGGTTTCACCCTCGATTTTCTTCGGGACAGACGGAGGCTTCTGTCTGTCGAGGTGTTGACTCTGTTGTGGAGCGTATGCAGCAGATTTGGGACCAGGTAGTGGAGAGGTTGTCCCTCTCTCAGGAGAGCGCCCAGCGGTTTGCCAACCGGCATAGGACTGATGGTCCTCGGTTTGAAGTGGGGGACTTGGTCTGGTTGTCCTCAAGAAATATCCCTATGAGAGTTGCATCTCCTAAGTTTAAGCCTAGGTTCATTGGACCTTATAAGATCATGGAGATTCTTAATCCTGTTTCCTTTCGTTTACTTCTTCCAGGGACATTTAAGATCCATAACGTGTTCCACAAGTCCTTATTGAAGAGGTTTGTCGAGCCAGTGGTTCCCATGGCTGCGCCTCCTGACCCTGTTTTGGTTGAGGGCAATCTGGAGTATGTGGTTGAGAAAATATTGGATTCTCGTTTTTCTAGACGGAAACTCCAGTATTTGGTTAAGTGGAGAGGTTATGGTCAGGAGGACAATTCTTGGATGTTTGCTTCGGACATCCATGCTAGGAGACTGATCTGTGCGTATCACAGAGCTCATCCTGACCGACCTGGTTGCCCAAATCCGGGTTCGGTGACCCCTCCTCAAGGGGGGTACTGTTGTGAATGTGTTAGAAATGAATTCTGAGCAGAAGCTCCCTCTGGTGGTTACAAACAGTACTGAACCATTCAATGAAGAGTGTGAAGATTGGCAATCAGGAGTTACAGACTGGTCTTATATAAGGGAGGTTCCCTCCCATCATGGTTGCCGGTGATCAATTGTTCTTGTCTCAACTTTGGTTCCTGGTTCACTTGGAAGCTTGCTGAGTCTTGCCTGCATCTTCTGCTAACAGATAAGATATTTTCTGCTTTTATTTTTGTGCTTGCTTTTTGCATTTTTTCCTGCACTTCTGTGGAGGTCAGCCAGGTCCCCTCGGGGGGCTTGTGCTCCTCTCAGTTTATCTTAGCCACTGTTATTTGTTCATTTGCCTTTTCCAGTTTTTTCAGTGGCTGCTGTTTAGTTTTGTTACACCAGAGAACTAATTTAGGTGGTAGAGGTCGTGTGATCTCAGGTGTTTTTGCAATTAGTAGAGTTGGTATTTTTTTAGTGTTTTTTGGATTGCAGTAAGTGTCCTTCCTATCCTTTTCTTTCTAGGAAGATTGGGCCCCAACGTTTGCTCATACTATTTTCTGTCTGTGTCTGTATTTCCTCTTGTCTAACCGCCATTACATGTTTGGGGGCTTCCTATGTTCTTTGGGGATCTGCTCCGGGGCAGATAGCTTTCCTCTTTCTATCTTTAGGTGTAGTTAGCCTCTCAGGCTGTGACTAGGCGTCTAGGACCAACGTAGGTATGCTCCACGGCTGCCTTTAGTTGTGGTTAGTCAGGGTACTGCAATCCAGTAGATTCCAACCTTCTGGTGTATTGCCGTTTTTGCCTGCTCTCCTCAGCTACCAAATCATAACAGGTTAGGGTTGCGGCTAAAGTTAGGGTTAGGGTTGGCGCTAAAGTTAGTATTAGGGTTATGGTTGGGATTAGGGATAGGGGTGTGTTAGGGTTAGGTTTGTGGTTAGGGTTGGGACTAGGGTTAGGGGTGTGTTGGGGTTAGGGTTGGAGTTAGAATTGGGGGGTTTCCGCTGTTTAGGCACATCAGGGGCTCTCCAAATGTGACATGGCGTCTGATCTCAATTCCAGCCAATTCTGCGTTGAAAAAGTCAAACGGTGCTCCTTCCCTTCTGAGCTCTGCCATGCGCCCAAACAGTAGTTTACTCCCACATGGGGTATCAGCGTACTCTGGACCCTAAGAGTTATTGTGCAATTTGTCCTATTTCTTCTGTTACCCTTGGGAAAATAAAAAAACTGGGGGCAAAAAATATCATTTTTAAAAAAAAAAAATGTTTTTTTTTGTTTTTACGGCTCTACGTTATAAACTTCTGTGAAGCACTTGGGGCTTCATAGCGCTCACCACACATCTAGATAAGTTCCTTGTGGGGTCTATTTTCCAAAATGGGGTCACTTGTGGGGGGTTTCCACTGTTTAGGCACATCAGGGGCTCTCCAAATGCGACATGACGCCCCAGACATTCCATCAAAGTCTACAATCCAAAACGTCACTACTTCCCTTCCGAGCCCCAACGTGTACCCATACAGTCGTTTTCTCCCACATATTGGGTATCCGCGTACTCAGGACAAATTGGACAACAACTTTTGGGGTTCAATTTCTTCTGTTACCCTTGTGAAAATAAAATATTGGGGGCGAAAAAAATAATTTTTGGAAAAAAAAAATATTTTTTATTTTTACGGCTGTACTTATAAACTTCTGTGAAGCACTTCCGGGTTCAAAGTGCTCCCCACACATCTAGATAAGTTCCTTGTGGGGTCTATTTTCCAAAATAGGGTCACTTGTGGGGGGCTTCCACTGTTTAGGCACATCAGGGGCTCTCCAAATGCGACATGATGCCCCAGACATTCCATCAAAGTCTACAATCCAAAACGTCACTACTTCCCTTCCGAGCCCCAACGTGTACCCATACAGTGTTTTCTCCCACATATTGGGTATCCTCGTACTCAGGACAAATTGGACAATAACTTTTGGGGTCCAATTTCTCCTGTTACCCTTGTGAAAATAAAATATTGGGGGCGAAAAAAATAATTTTTGGAAAAAAAAAATATTTTTTATTTTTACGGCTGCCCGTTATAAACTTCTGTGAAGGACTTAAGGGTTCAAAATGCTCACCACACATCTAGATAAGTTCCTTGTCGGGTCTATTTTCCAAAATGGGTCACTTGTGGGGGTTTCCACTGTTTAGTGCATCAGGGGCTCTCCAAATGCGACATGACGCCCCAGAGCATTCCATCAAAGTCTGCAATCCAAAACGTCACTACTTCCCTTCCGAGCCCCAACGTGTACCCATACAGTAGTTTTCTCCCACATATTGGGTATCACGTACTCAGGACAAATTGGACAACAACTTTTGGGGTCCAATTTCTCTGTTACCCTTGTGAAAATAAAATATTGGGGACGAAAAAATATTTTTGGTAAAAAAAAAAAAAATTTTTATTTTACGGCTGTACGTTATAAACTTCTGTGAAGCACTTCGGGGTTCAAAGTGCTCCCACACATCTAGATAAGTTCCTTGATGGGGTCTAGTTTCCAAAATGGGTCATTGTGCGGGGGTTTCCACTGTTTAGGCAATCAGGAGCTCTCCAAACGACATGGCATCTAAACCAAATTCTGCAGTTGAAAAAGTCAAACGGCTCCTTCCCTTCCAACCCCATGCACCCAACAGTGGTTTTACCCCCACATATGGGGTATCAGCGTACTCAGGACAAATTGGACAATAACTTTGGAGTCTGTTACCCTTGGGAAAATAAAAATTGGGAGGAAAAATCATTTTTGTGAAAAAAAATATTTTTTAATTTTACGGCTTACGTTATAAACTTGTGTGAAGCACTTGGGGGTTCAAATGCTCACCACAAGATCTAGATAAGTTCCTTGAGGGGTCTAGTTTCCCAAATGGGTCATTTGTGGGGGTTTCCACTGTTTAGGCAATCAGGGCTCTCCAAATGCAACATGGGGCCATCTATCAGCCAATTTGGTTGGAAAAAGTCAAAGGTGCTACTTCCATTCCGAGACTCTGCCGTGCCCCAAACAGTGGTTTACCCCCACATATGGGTATCAGCGTACTCAGGACAAATTGCAACAACTTTGGGTATCCTGTTACCCTTGGGAAAATAAAAATTAGTGACTAAAAATCATTTTTGTGGAAAAAAATAGATTTTTTAATTTTATCCGGCATTATAAACTTGTGTGAAGCACTTGGGGGTTCAAAGTGCTCACCAAAGTCTAGATAAGTTCCTTAGGGGGTCTAGTTTCCAAATGGGGTCACTTGTGGGGGGTTTCTACTGTTTAGGCACATCTGGGGCACTCAAACGGAACATGGCGCCACCAGTCAATCTGCGAAGTCCAAAACGTTGCTACTTCCTTTCCGAGCTCTGCCGTGCGCCCAAACAGTGCCCCCCCCACATATTGGGTATCAGCGTACTCAGGACAAATTGGCCAACAACTTTTGGGGTCCAATTTCCTTAGGAAAAATCAAAAATTTGGGACTAAAAAATAATTTTTGTGGAAAATTTTTTATTTTTTTTTTCACACCCAGGCATTATAAACTTTTGTGAAACACTTTGGGGTTCAAAGTGCTCACAACAGATCTAGATAAGTTCCTTAGGGGGTCTAGTTTCCAAAATGGTGTCACTTGTGGGGGGTTTCCACTGTTTAGGCGCATCAGGGGCTCTCCAAACGCAACATGGCATCCAATCTCAACTCCAGCCAATTTTAGTTTGAAAAAGTCAAACGGTGCTCCTTCCCTTATGAGCTCTGCTGTGCGCACAGACAGTGGTTTTCCCCCACTTATGGGGTATTGGCGTTCTCAGGAGAAATTGCACAACAACTTTATCTGTCCATTTTTCTCCTTTTACCCTTGTGAAAATAAAAAAAAAGTTTGTAAAAGATCATTTTTGTGGCTAAAAAGTTAAATATTCATTTTTTCCTTCCACGTTGCTTCAGCTCCTGTGAAGCACCTGAAGGGTTAATAAACTTCTTGAATGTGGTTTTGAGTACCTTGAGGGGTGCAGTTTTTAGAATAGTGTCACTTTTGGGTATTTTCTGCTATATAGACCCCTCAAAGTGACTTCAAATATGAGGTGGTCCCTAAAAAAATGGCTTTGTAAATTTTGTTGTAAAAATGAGAAATCGCTGGTCAACTTTTAACCCTTATAATTTCCTAAGAAAAAAAAATGTTGATTCCAAAATTGTGTTGATGTAAAGTAGACATGTGGGAAATGTTATTTCTTAACTATTTTGTGTGACATATTTCTCTGTTTTAAGGGAATAAAAATTCAAAGTTTGAAAATTGCAAAATTTTCAAAAATTTCGCCATATTTGCATTTTTTTCAAAAATAAACGCAAGTTGCATCGAAGAAATTTTACCAATAACGTGAAGTACAATATGTCACGAGAAAACATTCTCAGAATCGCGCAGATCTGTTGAAGCGTTCCAGAGTTATAACCTCATAAAGAGACAGTGGTCAGAATTGTAAAAATTGGCCCGGTCATTAACGTGCAAACCACCCTTGGGGGTGAAGGGGTTAAAAAAAACATTTTTACATAACATGTTGTTTTAACCTGTGCTTTGTTAAATGGTTTTTATGGTTTTTTTTAATACATCTTTAATGCAGTCACCTGGGGCTGCCATTTTACTTTGCAGGTCTGTAAGGGTCTCTGAACGACACTAACAGTCTGCAAATATGGAAGCCTCTTGGCATAGGAGACAGTTGTCAGACGCCGACCCTATCTCCACAGCTGATGTGGGCTGCTCAATTCACAGCTGTAGGTGTGGAGATTCACCATTTTATTGTAGCCCAGCACTATCTGCTGATCTCCACTTATGCTCTATCGCCAGTACCTGTAACCGGAAGGTGTACTGTTCACTTCCAGCATAACAGGTCCTGGGTTATGGGGAGACTTGAGGAGCTGCGGGCAGTAGTGAAGATCGTGGACCTCAGGAGCAGTGACTATTTCATCTATTGGTAAGTATCAGGGCTGCGGCGATGTGAGTATCAGGACTGCGGCGGTGTGAGTATCAGGACTGCGGCGGTGTGAGTATCAGGACTGCGGCGGTGTGAGTATCAGGACTGCGGGGGTGTGAATATCAAACCTGCGGTGGTGTATCAGGACTGCGGCGGTGTGAGCATCAGGACTGCGGCGGTGTGAGTATCAAAGCTGCGGCGGTGAGAGCATCAGGACTGCGGAGGTGTGAGCATCAGGACTGGATGGGTGTGAGCATCAGGACTGCGGCGGTGTGAGTATCAAAGCTGCGGCGGTGTGAGTATCAGGACTGCGGCGGTGTGAGTATCAGGACTGCGGGGGTGTGAATATCAAAGCTGCGGTGGTGTGAGTATCAGGACTGCGGCGGTGTGAGCATCAGGACTGCGGCGGTGTGAGTATCAAAGCTGCGGCGGTGAGAGCATCAGGACTGCGGAGGTGTGAGCATCAGGACTGGATCGTGTGAGCATCAGGACTGCGGCGGTGTGAGTATCAAAGCTGCGGCGGTGTGAGCATCAGGACTGCGGAGGTGTGAGTATCAGGACTGCGGCAGTGTATCAGGACTGTGGCGGTGTGAATATCAAAGCTGCGGCGGTGTGAGCATCAGGACTGCTGTGGTGTGAGTATCAAAGTTGCGGCGGTGTGAGCATCAGGACTGGATCGGTGTGAGCATCAGGACTGCGGCGGTGTGAGTATCAAAGCTGCGGCGGTGAGAGCATCAGGACTGCGGAGGTGTGAGCATCAGGACTGGATCGGTGTGAGCATCAGGACTGCGGCAGTGTGAGTATCAAAGCTGCGGCGGTGTGAGCATCAGGACTGCGGAGGTGTGTGTCATGTGTGCATTACCACGAAGATCGTCGCGGTTGCACATTTTGACTTCTCACAGCTGAGCTGCTGTTTCTTTGTGTTTGGCAGCTAGGGAGTTAATTCTGTCTGTGCTCGGTTCTGGGACTGGGTGCAGTTTCTCCCGGCTGCAATTGATTATTTGTTGATTGGTTTCCTTTAAATTCCTGGTTTTCTGCTTGGGGAGTTGCCAGTGAAACCTTCATGCAGACCACAGATAGAAATGAAACTGTATAGACTTTAGTTGTGAGCTCCTTAGTTGTTCTAAGCTCAACTTGGTTAGAGTTTATTTCCCAGACCATTTATGTTCCTTTGGTGTTTGAGTGTGTATGCAAGCGAGTGTTATCCTGTCTGTCTTATATGTCTAATTTGTGTATTTAGCTAAGATCAGCCCATATCCCTTTGGTAGTAGTCAGGATCCTTCTTAGGACTGATTACAGGGTTCAGGGTCTGATAGGAGACAGGGTTAGGTTGGAGACTTGGACCTCTGAACCATTATCAGTACCTCCAAGGTGAGGGATTAGTTAGGACCCCAGTTTAGGGTCAGGTTAGATCCCGGTCCACCTCTTTCCTGTTTCAGCTCATCAAGTCCTCAAGATTAACCCTGAGTTCAGCAGATATCGTGTCAGGTAAATCTATTCTATACTTACATGCTGATGTTGCTATACTAGTTGTTGTATAGAGTGTTGTTCCTGTATTAATAGTTTACTGACATTGTATACATATCATTAGACAGCGTGACATTTTCACTGGCCATAAAAATTATCTCCAGTTACCATGGATCCAGTAGCCCAGCTGGCTCTGCAGTTGCAGGGATTATCCATGGAGCTGACGGACATTAAGTCCAAAGTTTTGTCTCCCCTGGAGCAAACCAGAGTTGAACCTAAGGTTGCTCTCCCGGACAGGTTCACTGGTGGGCGAGACAAATTTTTCACCTTCCGGGAGGCATGTAAATTGTATTTTCGGCTTCGGCCTCGATCATCAGGGAGTGAGGAGCAGAGAGTGGGAATTGTTATCTCACTTCTGCAAGGGGACCCTCAATCCTGGGCATTTTCCCTTCCTCCGGGATCCCCGGCTCTACTGTCTGTAGATCAATTTTTTACTGCCCTGGGATTGGTATATGATGACCCAGATCGGGTCTCTCTTGCTGAGACAAAATTACGTAAGATACAGCAGGGAGATCGTCCGGCAGAGGAATTTGCTTCTGAGTTTCGTAGATGGGCCACAGATACTCAGTGGAATGACCCAGCTCTTAGGAGCCAGTTTTGTCATGGGCTTTCTGATAAATTAAAAGACGTTTTGGCTCAGTATGAGTCTCCTCCTTCTCTGGAGGCTGCTATGGCCTTAGCTATCCGTACTGATAGACGGCTTCGGGAGAGGGGTGAGGTAACCCCACTCCCTGTTGTTTCTCCACCTACCACTAAAGTCCCTTATGTTGAGGTTCCCCTTGTCTGTTCGGATGAGCCTATGCAGTTGGGAGGGACATCATTTCGTAGGAGGGGATTGGCGGTACGCCGCAGGACTAGAAGATGTTTTTTCTGCGGGAAAGAGGGACATTTTGTTGGAGAATGTCCATCCCGTGCCTTGTTGAGCCAAAAGTCGCCGGAAAACTGTTAATCCCAGGTTGTGTGGTGGATGACAACCTGGGAGTATGTATTTCATCCGCCAGTTCTTCTCAGTTCCTTGTACCAGTGGAGGTGGTAGTTGGTACGAGAGTGGAGAGATTGTCTGTTCTTCTTGATAGTGGTTCCGGGGCTAATCTGGTTGACGCTCAGTTTGCTCAGGCTCAAGGTATGCATCTGAGTGTATTGGTCAAACCGATCCCTATATTCTCCATTGACGCCAGGCCTCTCGGCCAAGGTAGCTTTGTTCATGAGGTTCATAACATTGACCTTCGGGTAGGGGCAATACATAGGGAACAATTATCTTGTTATGTGTTGGAGGGTCTACCTACTCCCATTGTGTTGGGACTTCCTTGGTTGGTTAAACATAACCCTGTGATTAATTGGCAGTCCAGAGAAATAAGCCAATGGGGTGAGTTTTGCAAAAGCAACTGCATGAACACAGTCATCAGTGCGGTCGTGCCTAGTACATTGCCTCCTTTTTTGGAGGATTTTGGGGATGTTTTCTCTGAGGAGGGGTGTCAGGAGTTGCCTCCTCATCGCGTGTATGACTGCTCTATTAATCTCCTTCCTGATGCTAAGTTGCCTAAAGCTAGGTTGTATAATCTTTCTGGTCCTGAGAGGCAGGCTATGAAAGATTATATTTCTGAAAGTCTGGCCAAAGGGCATATTAGACCTTCATCTTCCCCAGTAGCCGCGGGGTTCTTCTTTGTGAAGAAGAAAGATGGAGGCCTACGCCCTTGCTTGGATTTCCGCGAACTTAATCGGATTACTGTTCGAGATCCGTATCCACTCCCTCTTATTCCTGATCTCTTCAATCAAATTGTTGGCGCCAAATGGTTTTCTAAATTGGATCTCAGGGGGGCGTATAATCTGATTAGGATAAAAGAGGGGGATGAGTGGAAAACGGCGTTTAACACGCCGGAGGGACATTATGAGAACCTAGTCATGCCTTTTGGTCTGACTACTGCACCAGCAGTATTCCAACATTTTGTTAATGACATTTTTCGTCACCTTGTGGGGCTGTTTGTGGTTGTATATTTGGACGACATTTTAATTTACTCGCCAGATCTTGTGTCTCATCAGGAGCATGTGAGACAGGTGTTGCAGATCTTGCGAGACAATAAATTATACGCCAAACTGGAGAAGTGTGTATTTGCCATACAGGAACTTCAGTTTTTGGGTTTTTTGGTGTCAGCTTCCGGTTTCCGTATGGACCCTGAAAAGGTGAGAGCAGTGCTTGAATGGGATCAGCCAGGGGATCTTAAGGCTCTGCAGCGTTTTTTGGGGCTTGGTAACTACTACCGGAAATTTATTTGTAATTTCTCATCTGTCATCAAACCTCTCACTGACATGACAAGAAAAGGGACGGATTTTTCTAAATGGTCGGACAAAGCTTGCCAAGCCTTTTCCTCTTTGAAAAAATGTTTTTCTTCGGCACCCGTTCTCATCCAACCAGATGCATCTCAGCCGTTCATTGTGGAGGTGGATGCGTCTGACGTAGGGGTGGGTGCTATATTGTCCCAGGGTCCGTCCCCTGGTAAATGGCATCCGTGCGCTTTCTTTTCTAAGAAATTGTCGTCCGCCGAAAGGAATTATGATATCGGCAATAGGGAACTTTTGGCCATTAAGTTAGCTTTTGAAGAATGGCGTCACTTTTTGGAGGGGGCAGTCCACCCGGTTACCGTTATTACTGATCACAGGAACCTGTTGTATTTGGAATCCGCTAAGCGTCTGAATTCCAGACAAGCTCGATGGTCGTTGTTTTTTACCAGGTTTAATTTTGTCGTCACTTATCGCCCGGGGTCTAAGAATGTAAAGGCTGATGCCTTGTCTCGCAGTTTCCCAGGGGCCGGGAAAACGGATGACCAGAGTCCTATCCTTCAGGAGGGGGTGGTAGTGTCGGCTGTATTTTCTGAGCTTGAGGAGGAGGTGTTAGAGGCTCAGGGGGACGCCCCTGCAGGACCTCCAGGGAGACTGTTTGTCCCAAATCTGTTGAGACAAAAGGTTATTGAGGCACATCATAATTCTGCTCTAGCAGGACATCCAGGGAGTAAGGCTACTTTAGATCTCCTTTCTCGCCGGTTTTGGTGGCCTAATGCTAATAAAGATGTTATAACTTTTGTCGCGTCATGTGGGGTGTGTGCTCGCTCTAAAACCCCTCATACCCGTCCGTCTGGGACCCTTTTACCCTTGAAACTTCCGGAGCTTCCATGGACTCATTTATCTATGGACTTCATTACGGACCTTCCTCCGTCGTCAGGGAATACTGTCATACTGGTGGTTGTTGACAGGTTCAGTAAGATGGCACATTTCGTTGCTCTTCCTGCACTCCCTAATGCTAAAACTCTGGCGCAGGTGTTCATTAGGGAGATCGTTAGACTTCATGGGTTGCCTTCTGATGTGGTGTCAGATAGGGGGTCTCAGTTTGTGTCCAAATTTTGGAGGGCATTTTGTTTACGTCGGGGGATGCAATTGTCATTTTCCTCGGCTTTTCATCCGCAGACCAATGGTCAGACAGAGCGTCTGAATCAGAGCTTAGAGACATATCTCCGGTGTTTTGTCTCAGAGAACCAAGAGGACTGGTCTTCTTTCTTGCCTCTGGCAGAGTTCGCTCTTAACAACAGGCGGAGCGAGTCCACTGGTAAGTCCCCGTTTTTTGGGGCATATGGTTTTCATCCCCAGTTTTGTACTTTCAATGGGGGGGGCCCTTCTGGGGTTCCTGAGGAGGAGCGTTTCTCGTCGTCACTTGCTTCTGTGTGGAGAGGTGTATTGAATAATCTGAGTGCGATGGGGAACCGTTACAAACGTATGGCTGATAGGAGGAGAGTTTCTGGTCCAGATCTGAATGTGAACGATCTGGTATGGTTGTCTACCAGGAATATAAAACTTAAAGTGCCCTCCTGGAAACTGGGTCCCAGATTCATCGGGCCGTACAGGATCAGTTCCATAATTAATCCTGTGGCATTTCGTCTGGACCTCCCTCCTATGTTTAAAATTCATAATGTGTTCCACAAGTCATTACTTAAAAGGTATGTGGCACCAGTCATACCGTCACCTCTACCTCCTCCTCCTGTGTTGGTCAATGGTAACTTGGAATTTCAAGTATCAAAGATCATTGACTCACGTCTGAATCGCCGGTCCCTTCAGTACTTGGTGCATTGGAAGGGGTATGGTCCAGAGGAGAGGACGTGGGTCCCTGCGTCTGATGTTAACGCAGATCGTTTGGTTCGGACCTTCCACAGAACTCACCCGGGCAGGCCTGGCCCTGAGGGTCCGGAGGCCCCTCGTAGAAGGGGGGGTACTGTCATGTGTGCATTACCACGAAGATCGTCGCGGTTGCACATTTTGACTTCTCACAGCTGAGCTGCTGTTTCTTTGTGTTTGGCAGCTAGGGAGTTAATTCTGTCTGTGCTCGGTTCTGGGACTGGGTGCAGTTTCTCCCGGCTGCAATTGATTATTTGTTGATTGGTTTCCTTTAAATTCCTGGTTGTCTGCTTGGGGAGTTGCCAGTGAAACCTTCATGCAGACCACAGATAGAAATGAAACTGTATAGACTTTAGTTGTGAGCTCCTTAGTTGTTCTAAGCTCAACTTGGTTAGAGTTTATTTCCCAGACCATTTATGTTCCTTTGGTGTTTGAGTGTGTATGCAAGCGAGTGTTATCCTGTCTGTCTTATATGTCTAATCTGTGTATTTAGCTAAGATCAGCCCATATCCCTTTAGTAGTAGTCAGGATCCTTCTTAGGACTGATTACAGGGTTCAGGGTCTGATAGGAGACAGGGTTAGGTTGGAGACTTGGACCTCTGAACCATTATCAGTACCTCCAAGGTGAGGGATTAGTTAGGACCCCAGTTTAGGGTCAGGTTAGATCCCGGTCCACCTCTTTCCTGTTTCAGCTCATCAAGTCCTCAAGATTAACCCTGAGTTCAGCAGATATCGTGTCAGGTAAATCTATTCTATACTTACATGCTGATGTTGCTATACTAGTTGTTGTATAGAGTGTTGTTCCTGCATTAATAGTTTACTGACATTGTATACATATCATTAGACAGCGTGACAGTGTGAGCCTCAGGACTGCGGCGGTGTGAGTATCAGGACTGCGGCAGTGTATCAGGACTGTGGCGGTGTGAATATCAAAGCTGCGGCGGTGTGAGCATCAGGACTGCTGTGGTGTGAGTATCAAAGTTGCGGCGGTGTGAGCATCAGGACTGGATCGGTGTGAGAATCAGGACTGCGGCGGTGTATCAAAGCTGCAGTGGTGTGAGCATCAGGACTGCGGAGGTGTGAGCATCAGGACTGCAGGGGTGTGAGCATCAGGACTGGGTCGGTGTGAGCATCAGGACTGCGGAGGTGTGAGCATCAGGACTGGGTCGGTGTGAGCATCAGGACTGCGGCGGTGTGAATATCAGGACTGCGGCGGTGTGAGCATCAGGACTGCGGCGGTGTGAGCATCAGGACTGCGGCGGTGTGAATATCAGGACTGCGGCGGTGTGAGCATCAGGACTGCGGCGGTGTGAGCATCAGGACTGCGGCGGTGTGAGCTTCAGGACTGCGGCGGTGTGAGCAGGGTCGTTTCCAGGTTTTCATGGACCCCTTTAACACATACCACAATTCATGATGCACAGAGGCGGCAGAGAAATATAGGTATAGTACAATGCCAAACATTTCACTTACTTCATACATTACATGAGTGATATCTATTTTAAATTCTGCAATAGCTCAAAAGACAAACAGTATAGTCATCTATACAGTATTATGGACACCACATAGTGCTCCATGCAGAATAATGAGGCCCATATATTGCTCCATACAGTATTATGGGCACCCCATAGTGCTCCATGCAGAATAATGGGCCCCATATAATGCTCCATATATAATGGACCCTATAAGATGTTCCATATATAGTAGTTCCCAAATGATACTCCATATATAACGGGCCCCATATAATGTTCCATATATAATGGGCCCCATATATGATGCTTCAGTACATGATGGGCTCCATATAATGCTTCATATATAATGGACTTATATATGATGCTCCAGTATATTATGGGCCCCATATAATGCTCCATATATAATGGGCCCCATATATGATGCTCCAGTATATGATGAGCCCCATGTAATGCTCCATATATGATGCTCCAGTGTATAATGGGCCCCATATATGATGCTCCAGTGTATGATGGGCCCCATATATGATACTCCAGTGTATGATGGGCCCCATATGATGGTCTCCATATATTCCGCCAAACATAAAAAAAAATAAAAAATGAAATACCTCTTCTCGCTGGCCAATGCTCTGCTTGAGGCACCAGCCCCCGCCGGTACTGACACTGGGCCCCTATAGCATGCCGGTGTCCCCGACTGTGAGTGGGCCCCCGCCTACTCAGGGCCCCGGCACTTGCCCGGGTGTGCCGAGTGCTGACGCCGGCCCTGGGTGTGAGCATCAGGACTGCGGCGGTGTGAGCATCAGGACTGCGGCGGTGTGAGCATCAGGACTGCGGCGGTGTGAGCATCAGGACTGCGGCGGTGTGAGCATCAGGACTGCTGCGGTGTGAGCATCTGGACTGCGGCGGTGTGAATATCAGGACTGCGGCGGTGTGAGCATCAGGACTGCTGCGGTTTGAGCATCTGGACTGCGGCGGTGTGAATATCAGGACTGCGGCGGTGTGAGTATCAGGACTGCGGTGGTGTGAGTATCAGGGCTGCAGTGGTGAAGAGCCAGGCATGGTGCTTTTGTGCAGAGGCAAAAATATGAGGGGGGAGAGACATGGAATGTGAAGGAGGGACAGACATGGAATATGATGGGGAAGAGATATATTCTCATATTCCATGTCTCTCCCCCCCCCTCATATTTCATGTCTCCCCCGTTCATATTTTTGCATCTGCACAAAAGCACTATTACTGAGCCTTCATCGCTGCAGCCCTCATACTCACACCGCTGCAGCCCTCATACTCACACCGCCGCAGCCCTGATACTCAGCAATGCATGAAGTCACCGCTATGCTCTTGTCGCTGCTGCTCCTCCAGTCCAAGTTGCTCCTCTGGTCAAGTAGCACGTGCAGGTCACAGTGCATTCACCAACAAAATAGTGCTGCACTGTGATTCTAGCCTTTATTCTGTATTGAGCACTATGTGGGGCTCATATTGTGGAGGACTATGCGGGGGCCATTGTACAATATGGAGGACTTTATGGGAATTTAAGGGGTACAATAAAATGAAAATTACCTTGTAAGGGCTGCAAAGTTGGGAGATATGCTCTTCCGTGATCCCATTGAATATTATAATTTTTTTTGGGATGGGGGTGTCAATAAATGCGTGATCCTGCTCCGTCCACTTCTATGGGAGCAGTGGTGTAATGCGTGACCTCGCTCTGCCCACTTCTATGGGAGCAGTAGTGTAATGCATCACCCCACTCTGCCCACTTCTATGGGAGCAGTGGTGTAATGCATGACCCCGCTCTACCCACTTCTATGAGAGCAGTGGTGTAATGCGTGACCCCGCTGTGCCCACTTCTATGGGAGCAGTGGTGAAATGCGTGACGCTGCTCTGTCCACTTCTATGGGAGCAGCAGTGTAATGCGTGACACTGCTCCATCCACTTCTATGGGAGCAGCGGTGTTATGCATGACCCAGCTTCGTCCACTTCTATGGGAGCAGTGGTGTAATGCGTGACACCACTCTGTCCACTTCTATGGGAGTAGTCCTGTTATGCGTGACCTCCACTCCGTCCACCTCTATGGAGCAGTGGTGGAAGGCATGACCCCCGCTCCGTCCACTTATATGGGAGCATTGGTGTAATGTGTGACCCCCATTCCATCCACTTCTATGGGACAATTGGTGTAATGTGTGACCCCTGCTCCGTCCACTTCTATGAGAACACTGGTGTAATGCGTGACCCCCACATTATTGGATTTATTTTTTCCATTAATAATTAAGGCCTTCATTTAAAAGATGCACTATGTGTTTACTTGTGTTATTTTGTCTGATATTTCAATTTGTTTGTTGATCTGAAACATTTAAGTGTGACAAACATGCGAAAGGATGGGAAATCAGGAAGGGGGCAAACACTTTTTCACACAACTGTTTACCTTCCTGGCCCCATCCTGGTATAAATGTCCCTTATCCTGGGCCCCATTCAGGGGTGGACTGGGCTGGGTGGCAGATGTCCCCAGGGCTGATCCCTCAGCAGCAGTTTCAGGGGGTTGGCTGTATAATACTTTGGAAGACGGGTGCCGCCTGTACATTTAAATGGAACACATCATCAGGATTACACTGAGTAACCTATAGACAGTGTCAGGTCGGTGCCGTTATACTGATTAGTCTGGGGGTCACACATGCGAGAAATTCTCGCATGAACACCCGGCACTGCCACCGGCACTTGGACTGGAGCGTGCGGCTGCATAGAAATACATGTAGCCGCACACTCCGGTCCGAGTGCCAGCTCCAGTGCCGGGTGTACATGCGAGAGACTCGCACAAGAATCGTGCGAGTTTCTCGCATGTGTGAACCCGGCCTTAAAATGATACCTGGGTTGATGAAATCCATCTTGTGGTTGCTGTTTAATCTTTATTTTCAGTTTTGAGTTAGTGCTCTGCTTTATATATTCATAATACAGACCGCTTACAGGTCACTGATCCCTCAGTGACCTGCCCCCTATTTTACATACTGAATATAATATTCTTTGAAAAAAAAATCCCATTTATCAGGCAGGTGCAGTAGCATGATACAGAGGATAATATGCATATTTTCATTTTACTTACACATATAGTTTTAAGAATTTTTTCTTTTCAAATAAAATGGCGCTGGCGATCGCGCCAGCTCAATAACATCTATCATGTTCCGATAATAATAATAATCTTTATTTTTATATAGCTCTAACATATTCCGCAGCGCCTTACAGTTTGCACACATTATCGTCGCTGTCCCCCGATGGGGGGCTCACAATCTAGATTCCCTATCAGTATGTCTTTGGAGTGTGGGAGTAAACCGGAGTACCTGGAGGAAACCCACGCAAACACAGGGAGAACATACAAACTCCTTTCAGATGTTGTCCTTGGTGGGATTCGAACCCTGGATTCCAGTGCTGCAATGCTATCCACTGAGCCACGGTGCTGCCCATTAGATGCTACTGCGCAGGTACAGTCGGCGTCATCTTGATGAGGCCTAATTCTTTTCTCTCTGCCAAAATGGTGCCTGTGCGGTAGCATCTATAGGAACGAGCTAGATGCTACTGCACAAGTGCGGCCGCAGGCACCATTTTGATAAAGATTATTTTTTTTATACAGATGAATATGTAAGCAGAGCACACATAAAGCCCACCGACTGGTTGCATCAGGGCACCGGAATATCATTAACTCCAAACGGCAAATAAAGATTAAACAGCAACCACAAGACGGATTTCATCAACCCAGGTATCATTTTAATTAGTATAACGGCGCTGACCTGACATTGTCTGTAGGTTACTGTGCACAATCCTGCTGATAGGTTCCTGTTAAATAATGTGTATAAGTGCTGACAGCCGCATCCCAGCACTGCAGACATGCACACACTGTGTGCAGTATGTGCTGAACTGATCTCACCAGTGCCGGGCTGCTTCTTCTGGCCGGAGAAGCACTGGGGAGCAAAATAGAGAAGGTCAGAATGGAACCGAGGCAGGATGCTTCTTCTGGCCGGAGAAGCGCTGGGGAGCAAGATGAAGAAGGTCAGCATGGAGCCGAGGTGAGGCAGGAGGTGAAGAATGAGGTGACAGTGGGGTGAACATCTTCCTACCTGCAGTCGGTCTGTCTGTGGATCAGGCTGATCTATTACAACAGTCTGGACCTTCACACAGATCAGGTCACGCTGTCAGTGGAGTCATCGTCTCCAGTGTTACTGATCTGCGTGTAAGTTCAGTCTGAAGCAATCACAGTGATGCTGTGAGGGACAACAGAAATGTCCATTCACTCCTGAAATGTGCCCCTACCCTTGAGATGCCACAGGATCATTGTTTTCCTTTAATAAAACTCCAGGAACAAGCCTTTTGAAGCTCGGTGCCCAGCAGTTAACACAAGGGTGTGAACTCGTGTGCAGCTACAGCCAAACTGGATTCCTTTGTCTGACTCAAGCAAATGGAGACATCGTGGCACCACAAGTCACAGCCAGGCTCTGAGGTATTGAAACTGGAAAATATAATAACAGAATGCAATATGTTATGTTTCGGTAGCTGAGGAGAAATAGCAAAAATAGCCAAAGTAGCAATACACCAGAGAGGCTGGAAACTACTGTGTTGCAGGACCCTAAACTAACCGCAACACTAGAAGTAGCCATGGAGCGTACCTACGGTGATCCTAGATGCCTCGACACAGCCGGAGAGATAGCTACACCTAAAGACAGAAAGATGAAAGCTAACTGCCCCGTAGCAGAACCCCCAAAGAAATAGGAAGCTCCCAAACATGTAATGGCGGTTAGACAAGAAGAAAATACGAACACAGACAGAAAATAGAATGAGCAAACGCTGGGGCCCAATTCTGTCTAGATAGAAAAGTATAGGAAAGAATTCTGACTGCAACCCAAAAAACCCTGACAAAAATACCAACACTTCTGATTAACAAAAAAACCTGAGATCACACGATCTCTGCCACCTAAATCAGATCTCTGGTGTAACACACAGCAATTCAGCAAATAAAAAGTGACACAGGAATAGACAAAAAGTGCAAACACAACTGAGCACAAATGCAGCGCCAGGCCCCAAAAGGGGACCAGGCTGAAGTCCACTGCAATGCAGCAAACCAGCAAGGAAAATCCAACCAGAGGAAAAAAAACCCAGCAAGTCACTTATCTGAATGAAAGCAGGAATGCAAGCTGAGCTCCAACCAAGACATGGAAGAACAATTGATTACCGGCAAGGCTGATGGGAGTTCAGGTCACTTATATCAGACCATTCAGACCCAGCTGAAAGCCATTCAGCAATTGGTTCATTACCCTCAGCAACCACCGGAGGGAGCCCCAGCTCCGAAGTCACCTCCAACGTATTCACAACAGCAATAGCTCTGAGACTGGCCGAGCACATAATCGGAATCGGCATTCCTTTCGTAACACGCCTGTGCCCGGCAGCCATCTGTAGCACGCTGCATTATAGAGTTACAAAGCAGAGCTACCAGGAATTACATACGGTAGACATACACTCCCTGACAGAAGTTATGTCGCTTATCCATGTTATGTAAATCAAAGCTTATAACCTGACGTTAAATTCATCCATTGGTTTTATAAATTACTCTTTTGAAAGCTGAAACCCTCCCAAATTTGGTTTAGGTTAAGAAAATAAATTGGCATCAATGCTGAAATATTGATCATTTAATGAACACAGAATGGTCAGATTTTGGCGAGACAAAAGTTAACCCTGAGTGTCGGAGTCCTCTTAGGAGGAGGGGTCAGGCGAGGGTGGTGATTCCCTCTGTGCATAGTGGGGGTATGAGTGTGGTGACACAGGGGGACGCCTCTGTTGTCGGTTCCTCAAAGAGTTCACCATCTTGTGGCAAACGTGTGCGTGGCAATAAACGTTCAGGTCTGTACCTGTGTGTGAACGAGTATGTGTGGGTGTCCACCAAAAACATCAGGTGAAAGTGGGCTACTGGGACCTGGAGTTCTAGGGTGATGGAGCCATTCTCGGCCCGGGGACTTTCCAGCTGGAGTTACCAGTAATGCACATACACAACACATTCCCCAGGTCGGCGCTCTGGAGATTTGTGGCGCCTCTGGAGCCTACGTTGTTGTCACCTCCATCGGGCTGCATTTGCCATAAACCTGAGGGTCAGATGACTGCAGAGGTAAACTTTGGTAGATCAAGGTGACCTCACCGCATGCCGTTTTCTGGTGAGGTCTGGTATTGAGGGTTGAGGCCCCTCATTAAAAGGGGGGTACTGTCACAATCCATTTTTGGATTTGTGGCAGATCTGGTTCCATTGAGTTAAAACTTTTTCACTTTTGGACCATTGGGGGTTGTGTTTTCCCTGCTGGCAACCTGGTGTTACTGCAGTGTTGCTGGGTCAGCTGATGTGGGTGGTGACCACTCCCACCATCCTTTGAAAGGTCACCTGATGCATCAGCTGACTGTTGGGGATACAGGTCCTTTCTGGAAACCAGCCTAGGAGGAGCAGTTCTCTAGTGTCAGCCACATCTGGTGTTTGGAGTCCAGTTGCTTTGTTTTCTGCTGTGTGGAGCTTAGCAGCAGTGTTCACAAGCTAAGTGTGGTGCTTTTTGTTACCATGTCCCTTTGGTGTTTGTCACTTCCCCCTGTGTTTATTATTTGCAGAGGTGAGGCTAGTGCTCCTTGCCAGCCAATGCACTAGCCAGGGCAGTAGTAGGTAACAACTAGGGATGAGGCATCCTGATGGCGGCAGGGGGAAGGACCTGCATAGGGCATTTGGGGAGTGCAGGGACAGGCTCAGGTTTGAGCTCAGGTGGTGACCATCCCTCATTCCCTATTGTTAGGGCCTTCCTCTCACCTTTTCAATCCCGTTGTGCGTGAGTTGTGCAATCCGCTGACTGACTACCCGTTGCGTTGAGGCACACATCATGACAGTCTCACATAATATTAAACTTTATTGTTGTAGACAGATATCCAGACAAAATAGTAAAAACCCAAATGTAGGGCAGTGTGAATATCTATTGGTTACAGGCATTAAGTTAGAGACATCACTAAAGACCCAATACAGATGTACATATGCAGATACAACTGGCTGTAGTGTAGCCTGATCGTTGTGGAAAGTATGCTGCTTCTTTAGTGCTCACTGCTCAGTCTTCCATTGTTGCTTTGTATTCCAGACTCCAGGTTTTTTTTCATCTCAGTTATTCGTCTTGGTAGATTAGAATGCCATCTTGTGGTTATTATCAGTATTGCATGTCTTAACAGGAACGACCTGGATAAGACGATATTAGGTTGATATGATTACAAATACAGATCTGATTCTAAATTATATATACACAGTCTATCCAGCTTAAAATCTGTAGATCTAGATATATACAGAGATATATGGTGCAAAATACAGTGGGTTCGGAAAGTATTCAGACCCCTTTAAATTTTTCACTCTTTGTTTCATTGCAGCTTTTAGTAAATGCAAAAAAATTCTTTTTTTTTCTCATTAATGTACACTCTGCACCCCATCTTTACTGAAAAAACCCCCAGAAATGTAGAAAATTTTTGCAAATGTATTAAAAAAAGAAAAACTGAAATATCACATGGTTATAAGTATTCAGACCCTTTGCTCAGTGTCGAGTAGAAGCACCCTTTTGAGCTAGTACAGCCATGAGTCTTCTTGGGAATGATGCAACAAGTTTTTCACACCTGGATTTGGGGATCCTCTGCCATTCTTCCTTGCAGATCCTCTCCAGTGCTGTCTGGTTGGATGGTGAACGTTGGTGAACAGCCATTTTCAGGTCTCTCCAGAGATTCTCAATTGGGTTTAGGTCAGGGCTTTGGCTGGGTCACTCTGAGAGGCTTCCGTCGGGCCACTCTGCCATAAAGTCACAACTGGTGGAGGGCTGCAGTGATAGTTGACTTTGTGGAACTTTCTCCCATCTCCCTACCTCATCTGTGGAGTTCAGCCACAGTGATCTTGGGGTTCTTCTTTACCTCTTTCACCAAGGCTCTTCTCCCATGATTGCTCAGTTTGGCTGGACGGCCAGGTCTAGGAAGACTTCTGGTGGTCCCAAACTTCTTCCATTTAAGGATTATGGAGGCCACTGTGCTCTTAGGAACCTTGAGTACTGCAGAAATTCTTTTGTAACCTTGGCCAGATCTGTGCCTTGCCACAATTCTGTGTCTGAGCTTCCTGGCCAGTTCCTTTGACCTCATGATTCTCATTTGGTCTGACATACACTGTGAGCTGTGAGGTCTTATATAGACAAGCGTGTGCCTTTACAAATCAAGTCATATCAGTTTAATTAAACACAGCTGGACTCCAATGAAGAAGTAGAACCATCTCAAGGAGGATCACAAGGAAATGGACAGCATGTGACTTAAATATGAGTGTCTGAGCAAAGGGTCTGAATGCTTATGACCATGTGATATTTCAGTTTTTCTTTTTTAATAATTTTGCAAAAATTTCTACAATTCTGGTTTCTATCAGTCAAGATGGAATGCAGAGTGTATATTAATGAGAAAAAAATGAACTTTTTTGCATATACCAAATAGCCAAAGAATGAAAAATTTAAAGGGGTCTGAATACTTTCCAAACCCACTGTACATAGAAATTTTTTTCAACAAATAGATGAGCATCAAATCCATACTCTCTCTCACCTTCCTGGGCTTTCCGTCTCAGTCCATAGATTGCCTCAGCAGGTGGGGAGATGTTCCCGAAGACATGTACCTTCACCCGTAGTCTATGACCATCTTGTGGACATCATTGTCTTTGCGACATAGAAACCTGAGGTAGTTTTTACTGTCTTCTCCCACAAAAGAACAATATAACTGAATGTCCACCATTACTGAAACAGGTTCTTGTCTGAAACAAATCAGCACTCCTTTAAGGCTGCTATTTAGGTTAGGCTCAGTGAGGAGCTATTGAGAGAGATGCCTTCATACTGAGCACTGGAGTCAAGAACACCACTATGATTTGGTTAGGTTTGCGAGGGTGATAGACACAAAGGGATGGAAGGTACCAGCATTCTTCTCCTTCCTTCAGTGATGATGCAGGCTCTGCATGACCTCTGACAAAGATATTTTGCATGAAGTCTTCATCTTAAAAGTTTTCTCTTTAGGATATGTTTTAAAGATGAAAACCTTGTTGTTGCTTGGTGCAGATTGTTTAGCAGCCTTGTTCTTTGAGAACAAAAGGGTAAAGGTGCTACCCAGCTGTTGGAATCATCCTGGGCAAATTCCTTTTCCATAATCCTCATGAATTCTTTATCCTCTCTTGCAGGTTACAGCTTTTTGTCTTCAGTTGTAGATTTGAACACTGTTGACCAGAGGTTGTCATCACAGGAGGGGAACATGTTCATGCTGTCAGGGGTTTCTTGCTGCCACTTACCATCATTCAGCTTTTCTTTCACCAGTAATGATGTGGGCATGGCTGAAAGTAAGTGCTGTGACCATTTGCCAAGACATGAATCTTAGATATGGAAATCCTTTAAGGCCTGTTCATAATATCTATGCAGATATTACCTATGATAACCCAGCCTAGATTAAAGCATTAAGAAAATGGAGCATCATGTGGTCCGTTGATTTGCTGACGTACCTTGTATAGCCGGAGAATTTCACTGTCGAGCAGAATCAGGATATTTGCGCTGTTGTCAAGAGCTGGTATCTTGTTGGCTATAGTCTTTAGATGAGGGTGATGAAGAGCAGCCTCTGGAGTTGGGATCTCCTCTCTGTTGGATGGTATTTCGTTGCAATCGACAAGAGTGGATAGGGGTATCTCAACTTTGTTCTCAAGAGAAGATACTATAAATCCATTTGCCCTTATCCTAGAGACCTCCGTAACACCACTACAGGTGCCCAGGGTGTAGGGGTTAGCATTTCCCTTTATATTAAACAGATCAAAGAGTTCTGACTTTGCAAGTGATCGGTTAGTCTGATCATCCAGGATGACAATCACCTTTGCAGTTTTCTCTGGTTGACCCTTGAGATGTACGTACACCATGCATATCTTTTCACACAATTTTGTCCAGAGGCCATCTCCGGAGACTTCTGTGCATGAAGAAGATTTTGTGGTAGTGGCATGGGGTGGTAGTTATGGGCAAGTCCACTAAGTCATAGTCAGTGAGCACTCTGGCCCCTTGCACATAGAAAGACAGATAAAGTCCCAGCCCTGTGGCACAGTCATTTACCTTCATCACAAGATCACTCTCAACACTGGGAATGCGTCCTCCGGATGCACCACAAGCCACGATAGCGTTCCAACGTTTGAAACTTTTAATGAACATGAGGTAACATGAGGTAAATAAAGTAATGCTTCCTGTGCTTTCCCTGCATCTTCACCAAGTTTTCCAGCATCAACGGCTCCCATCCGGATTTTGGGAACCAACAGTCCATCTGCCGTCGCTCCAGCAGAACCAGTGCCCATCTGCACTGCACGACAGTCTATTGGAGCTTCCATTCGCTGGACCGGGGCACCCTCCGTTCCTGGCTGTGGAAAGCGTCTTGCCCTGGGCAAGCCTGTCTGGCCACTGCTGAAGAGACAGGAAAGCACTGTAAGCCGGCCGGACTAGCCCCTTCTTAACTCCTTCTGTCCCTGAGCTAATTATATACAAGGCAGTTACATAGCATATACAACACATTACGCATTACATATTAATGCATGACAGGACAACACACAACACCAATACACAGCAGAACAGTGTAACACATAAGGAAACCATTGAGGTGTCATATGGGCGCAGTGTGGGATGGATTGAGCGTTTGTACATTATTCTCACTGTCACACTCCAAATGCTTAACAGCAATTTTACAGTCTTTAGCAAAGTGTTCAGTAGAAGTGCAACATCTAGAACATAACATATCCCAAAGTTCTTTAGAATCTCCTTGTGTTCCTGGAGCAGTTTCTTTCTGAAGCCGATGCACTTCTTTAGGGGATGTGGCTTTTTATGAATGGGATACAGTCGATTAGAGTTTTCAACCTTTTCACCTTTGTTGCTCTTGTCAGGAGATGATGAAAGTGTGGGAAGAACATCAGTCTTCTTGACCAACACTGGATGTCTGCGGTTTCTGTTATTAGGATGTAGACTTTCAAATTTGGGAGATGATAAACCAGGGCCACTGGGCTCTCCATAGGAAAAGCTTGGGTCAGTCTTACTCTCTGCAATACTTTTGATAAACTAACAGAAGTAGGAAAATGGAGGAACGGAGCCTTGATTTTCTTTTTTGTGCCTTGACCCAAGTGTGGTCCACTTTTCTTGAATATTGTACAGTAGCTTAGAAACAATTGGATTTACCCCACGAGCAGTGTCCAGGTAGCTGAGGTCAGGAAGGTGCGTGTCTGCTTTGGTCAGCTGGAGCTTTAACAGGAGGTCACTGAGCTTTTGGAATTTTGAACTGTCCTTAAAATAGGACATGAATTACACCATCTCTAAAGAAGACCTGTGATTCATTAACCCATGTGATCGTCTAACTCCAAGTGTTCCAGGGGGACGTGACACTCTCCGCTATTATAAATTATTTATGAAAATTTATGTTTCTATATCATGAGGTCATAACTGATTGAGGGCCTATAGCTCAACCCCCACAGCTGTCAGTAAGTGTGATTTGTGTACATGTGTAAACAAAGTATGACTGTTTATACTCATGTACAATCCGTATATAGCAGTCATTGTGAGCGTGGGGGGCCTTCATTTATGAAAGGATAATACGGGTGTTGTGTGATGGGGGCCTCCAGCCACCCATAAATGATTGAGGGCTCCCTCACCCACCACCCATAACTGATTGAGTGCTCCCTCACTCACACAGTTGTACACACATTATACATGTGTGACAACTCCTGGAGTGGACCCTCTGGGTCGCGATACCAACCCACCTCGGGCAAGCTGACCTAGTGAGAACCACCAACTATACAGGGAGCGTCAGGGGCAGACCCAGGGGGATAAAGTACCACAACTACTGGAACCATGTGGCCGGCTCACAGAAGACGGGAAAGACTGTGTTAGCAAAGTGAAGATGGGAGTACGCAGGATTCGGAAGTGTGCAAAGCGAGGACACGGGAACACGCAGAGTACAGGATAGTGCAAGGCATGTACATGGGGGCACGCAGGGTACAGGATAGTGCAGGGCGTGTACATGGGGGTGCGCAGGAGACAGGAGTGCGTATAGCGTGCGCCGAGAAGCACACTTGGGTAAGAGGCAAAACAGGGCGCGTGCGAGGAAGCACGCCTGGGTACAAAGCAAGGCAGAGCGCGCGCTGGGAAGCACGCCTGGGTATAAGACAAGGCCGAGCGTGCGCTGGGAAGCACGCCTGGGTATAAGGCAAGGCAGAGCGTGTGCTGGGAAGCACGTTTGGGTACAACTCAGGCGACCTGAGTACAGAGAGCAGCCAAGCAGGGACCAAGCAGGTCTAGCTAGGAAGCACAACAATAATCAGGTGCCGCCTATAGGAAGAGACAGCCTGATATAGGGCAAGTATGCTGGAACTTCCGGGTCAGGTCCTCCAGGACCATAGAGACGTCAGAGATGGAGCGGCCATAGTCAGGCTCAGGAGGAAGAGCATGCGCGCTGGACAAGGACCTAGAGTCGAGTGAACAGCCACAGAGTCAAGCACGGGAGCAGGGCTGGCTCCAGGTTTTCATGGGCCCCGGGCGAAAGTGTTAGTGGGCCCCTTTAACACATACCACAATTCATGATGCTCCAATATGGCAGAGAAATATAGGTATAGTCCAATGCCAAATACTTCACTTCTTACATTACATGAGTGATATCTATTGTAAATTCTACAATAGCTCAAAAACCAGACAGTATAGTCCTCCATACAGTATTATGGCCACCACATAGTGCACCATACAGAGTAATGAGTCCCATATATTGCTCTATACAGAATGATGAGCCCCATATATTGCTCCATACAGAATAATGAGTCCCATATATGATGCTCCATACAGAATAATGGGCCCAATATAATGCTTCATACAGTATAATGAGCCACATATATTGCTCCATACAAAATAATGAGCCCCATATACTGCTCCATACATAATTGGTCCCATATAATGTTCCATACAGTATATGATGAGCTCCACATAATGCTCCAGTATATGATGGTCCCCATATAATGTGCCATACAGTATAGGACGGTCCCCATAGAGTATAATGAGCCCCACATATTGCTCCATACAGTATAATGAGTCGCATATAAAGCTCCATACAGTATATGATGGGCCCCATATATTGCTCCTTACAGAATGGGCTCCATATAATGCTCCATACAGAATAGGCCCCATATGTGCTCCATATGATGCTCCATATATAAAGGGCCCTATATGATGCCCCATAAATAATGAACCCCATATGATGCTCTAATATATGATGGGCCCCATATATGATGCTCCAGTGTACTGTATTATGAGCCCCATATAATGCTCCAAATATAATGGTCCCCATATATAATGCTCCATATATAATGGTCTCCATGTGATGGTCCATATATAATGTGCCCCATATGATGCGCCATATATAATGGGCCCCATATGATGCTCCAGTATATGATGGGCCCCATGGATGATGCTCCAGTGTATGATGGGCCTATGTAATGTTCCATATATAATGAGCCCCATTGGATGATGCTCCAGTGTATGATGGGCCTATACAATGCTCCATATATAATGGGCCCCATATGATGCTCCAGTGTATAATGGGCCCATATATGATGCTCCAGTGTATGATGGGCCCCATAGATTATGCTCCAGTGTATGATGGGCCCCATTTATAATGCTCCAGTGTATGATGTGCCCCATATATAATGCTCCAGTGGAAAATGGGCCTTATCTATGATGCTTAAGTGTATGATGGGCCCCATATATAATTCTCCAGTGTATAATGCTCCCCATATATTGCTCCAAACATTTTAAAAAATGAAATACCTCTCCTTGCTGGGCACTGCTCTACTCTGGACTCCTTAGCGTTGCCATCTTCCAGCTCTCTGCACTGTGACTGTTCAGGCAGAGGGCGCACAGACATGACGTCATCGCGCTCTCTGACCTGAATGTCACGATCAGGAAACGCGGAAAACGTCACAGCTGTGGAGCAGGGAGAGGTAAGTATTGCAAGTGCTGGGGGGCACACTCGTGGCCGCCGGCGGCCACTCATAGTACGCCGGTGTCTCTGACGGCGAGTGGGCCCCCCTACTTGCTCAGGGCCCCGGCACTTGCCCGGGTGTGCCAGGTGCTGACGCCGGCCTTGCACGGGAGGTGCGCGTGCGCACTCGATGAGACCCACGGACCTGCCGCGATACCGGAAGTGATGATGTCGGGCGCTGAGCCCCAAAGGAATGCGGTGAGAGTGGCATGACAACATGAGTGTACACAATAAACACATACCTAATATACACACAGTAAACTTTGAAATGTGAAATAACAACAAGATAAACACCGCGCTTAACCAAAAAGTACCTGATATTAGTAATAAATTGAAATATAACAATATTACAAGATAATACACTCACTGTAAGTTGCCGAATTCCTGTGAAAAAGTTGTTTAGAGTCGTTTAGAAGTGCATCTTCTTCACGTGTGTTCTGAAAAATTGTATATATATATATATATATATAGAGATATGACAGCCCGTTAGTGATTAGTTTTTGCAAAAACAAGAATGTATCTATTATGGTACTGTATACTGATTACACTGGCAGTACTTACTGACAGACTAGAATTAAAGGTGTATCGACTTTTTGATTGTAGAATCGCAAGGTTCAGTATTGAAATAGTGGCACATTGGAAAAATGTGTATACTCATATAGATGTGTATGAACCCAAAACAAATTCAATCCATATGTCTACTTTCTGCAATAAATAATGTTGAATGTGGGTAACTGGATAATTATATATTAGTTTCTTGATGCTGAAAGAAAACTTTGTGGAAATAATGAATACCCACTATACTCACATATATGTAAAGGATTTAAATTGCTGCAAGGAGAGCCGTCATGTGAAACAATATTATATGGGCGCTGGTGTGGATGAGCTCAGGTATACACCAGTGAATAGAAAAACCACTCCTCCAGACCTTACTGAAATGACAATGATATGATTAGTGTGATGTATGGACTGCCTGTGAGTGTTGTATACACCGCAACACTCACTGTGCATGAACAGGTCCAATCCACTATAGGGATTATCACCGCATGGAGCCGATAGATGGTAAAGCTGAGCTAGTGAGCGCAGTGCTTAGTGTTGTACTCACTGCATACAGGTGGGTCTGGAACGCTGCGGGGATGGTCGCCGCAGGGAAACGTGGCTATGAAGAGGTCGGCAAACACCTGGCACGCTCCGGCCGGAAGCAGCGCCTGAGTTTGCGACGGGAGAGGGCGGAACAGCAAGGTGACGTCACCGATTAGTTGCGCTTGCGTGAGAGTGCAGGGGCTAAGTGTGCTGACGCGTTTCTAGGGACCACTGTCCCTCTTCATCAGAGCTCTGATGAAGAGGGACAGTGGTCCCTCTCCCGTCGCAAACTCAGGCGCTGCTTCCGGCCGGAGCGTGCCAGGTGTTTGCCGACCTCTTCATAGCCACGTTTCCCTGCGGCGACCATCCCCGCAGCGTTCCAGACCCACCTGCATACAGTGAGTACAACACTAAGCACTGCGCTCACTAGCTCAGCTTTACCATCTATCGGCTCCATGCGGTGATAATCCCTATAGTGGATTGGACCTGTTCATGCACAGTGAGTGTTGCGGTGTATACAACACTCACAGGCAGTCCATACATCACACTAATCATATCATTGTCATTTCAGTAAGGTCTGGAGGAGTGGTTTTTCTATTCACTGGTGTATACCTGAGCTTATCTATACCAGCGCCCATATTATATTGCTTCACATGACGGCTCTCCTTGCAGCAATTTAAATCCTTTACATATATGTGAGTATAGTGGGTATTCATTATTTCCACAAAGTTTTCTCTCAGTATCAAAAAACAAATATATAATTATCCAGTTACCCACATTCAACATTATTTATTGCAGAAAGTAGACATATGGATTGAATTTGTTTTGGGTTCATACACATCTATATGAGTATACACATTTTTCCAATGTGCCACTATTTCAATACTGAACCTTGCGATTCTACAATCAAAAAGTCGATACACCTTTAATTCTAGTCTGTCAGTAAGTACTGCCAGTGTAATCAGTATATAGTACCATAATAGATACATTCTTGTTTTTGCAAAAACTAATCACTAACGGACTGTCATATCTCTATATATATATATATATATACAATTTTTCAGAACACACGTGAAGAAGATGCACTTCTAAACGACTCTAAACAACTTTTTCACAGGAATTCGGCAACTTACAGTGAGTGTATTATCTTGTAATATTGTTATATTTCAATTTATTACTAATATCAGGTACTTTTTGGTTAAGCGCGGTGTTTATCTTGTTGTTATTTCACATTTTATCATTTTGGTGGGTTTACACAGAGCCCACCTTTAAACTACCAGTTGCTCTCCAAGTACCATTCCTGTTACACATTACTATACACACCGTTTTTCTTTCGCTAATTTCAAGTGTAGCGCCAGTGTCAGTCTATTTATTGGTCTACACAGTAAACTTACTTTACAGCTGAATTGCCAAGTGCAGGTAAAAAAGCTCCACTCAGTGTAGCTGCAGCCTGTAAATCCTCCCCTTCTCTCCGCCTTTACAGCAAAAATAACAAGTTTGTGTGTGAGGGAAAGGAAGGAGATGTTAAGGTTGCACAGGGAGCTTTATTAAGGTAGTACTGCAGAACTCAATGTATGATGTCAGTAATACCTACAGATCCTTCAGACTTCAGCTGCAAGTGTCTCTGCTCCAAACATACAGAAGCACGGGGGAAGGGCCACCAGAGCATCCTCTGGTGCTCTGTTGAGCCAGTTTGATACTGGTGTTGTTTTGGAGCTGGAGAAAGACTGTTAATGGTGGACAGTGTATTCTAGAGACTGAGAAATGTCTGTAATGCTAAGTTGGTGAGAGTGTTATGATAAACTTACCCAGAGAAAGGTCTGTTTTGTTATTCTTTTGTACTGAAGGAAAATCTGTTTTGTTATTCAATTGTGCTGAAGAAAGGCTGTTTTCAGTTTTTAGCTGTAAAGTTTATGAAGGAAAATAATCTTTGTCTTTATATGAACACCCTGTGCCTGAGCGTATCCAAGTGTAGAATCCGCTACTATAATATATAATATATATATATATATATATATTATTTATATAGCACCATTGATTCCATGGTGCTGTACGTGAGAAGGGGTTACATACAAATTACAGATATCACTTGCAGTAAGCAAACTAACAATGACAGAATGATACAGAGGGGAGAGGACCCTGCCCTTTCGGGCTTACATTCTACAGGATGGGAGACGGAGACAGTAGGTTAGGGAGTTGCAGCAGCTCTGGTGTTGGTGAGGCGGTAACTCTGGTAGTGGTGAGGAGGCAGCGGGGTCATTGCTGGCTGTAAGTTTTCTTGAAGAGGTGGGTTTTCAGGTTCCGTCTGAAGGATCCGAATGTGGTTGATAGTCGGACGTGTTGGGGCACAGAATTCTAGAGGATCAGGGATATTCGGGAGAAGTCTTGGAGGCGATTTAGGTGAGGAGCGAATAAGTGTGGAGAGAAGGAGGTCTTGGGAGGACCGGAGATTAAATTACGTGAGGGAAGATATCAGGAGATTAGTTCAGAGATACATGGACGAGACAGGTTATGGATGGCTTTGTAGGTCAGTATTGGTAATTTGAATTGGGTATGTGTCATGTGTGCATTGCCACGAAGATCGTCGCGGTTGCACATTTTGACTTCTCACAGCTGAGCTGCTGTTTCTTTGTGTTTGGCAGCTAGGGAGTTAATTCTGTCTGTGCTCGGTGCTGGGACTGGGTGCAGTTTCTCCCGGCTGCAATTGATTATTTGTTGATTGGTTTCCTTTAAATTCCTGGTTGTCTGCTTGGGGAGTTGCCAGTGAAACCTTCATGCAGACCACAGATAGGAATGAATCTGTATAGACTTTAGTTGTGAGCTCCTTAGTTGTTCTAAGCTCAACTTGGTTAGAGTTTATTTCCCAGACCATTTATGTTCCTTTGGTGTTTGAGTGTGTATGCAAGTGAGTGCTATCCTGTCTGTCTTATATGTCTAATCTGTGTATTTAGCTAAGATCAGCCCATATCCCTTTGGTGGTAGTCAGGATCCTTCTTAGGACTGATTACAGGGTTCAGGGTCTGATAGCAGACAGGGTTAGGTTGGAGACTTGGACCTCTGAACCATTATCAGTACCTCCAAGGTGAGGGATTAGTTAGGACCCCAGTTTAGGGTCAGGTTAGATCCCGGTCCACCTCTTTCCTGTTTCAGCTCATCAAGTCCTCAAGATTAACCCTGAGTTCAGCAGATATCGTGTCAGGTAAATCTATTCTATACTTACATGCTGATGTTGCTATACTAGTTGTTGTATAGAGTGTGGTTCCTGTATTAATAGTTTACTGACATTGTATACATATCATTAGACAGCGTGACATTATGCTGAGGGAATGGGAGCCAGTGAAGAGATTTTCAGAGGGGAGAAGTGGAGGAGTAGTGAGGAGATGAATTAGTCGGGCAGCAGAGTTAAGGATGGAATGGAGAGGTGGGAGAGTGTTAGCAGGGAGGCCACAGAAAAGGATGTTGCAGTAGTCGAGGCGGGAGATGATGAGGGCATGCACAAGCATTTTAGTAGATTGAGGGTTAAGGAATGGATGGATTCTGGAAATATTTTTGAGCTGGAGGCGACAGGAGGTGGAAAGAGCTTGGATGTGCAGTTTGAAGGACAGGGCAGAGTCAAGGGTTACTTCGAGGCAGTGGACTTCTGATATGGGGGACAGCGTGATGTCATTGATTGTGATAGATAGGTCAGGTAAGGAAGATCTGTGAGATGGAGGAAAGATGATGAGTTTAGATTTGTCCACATTGAGTTTGAGGAAGTGAGAGAAGGAGGATATGCCTGATAGACACTCTGGGATTCTGGACAGCAGAGAGGTGATGTCTGGCCCAGAGAGGTAGATCTGAGTGTCATCAGCATAAAGGTGGTACTGGAATCCATGGGACTTTATGAGTTGTCCCAGGCCAAGTGTATAGATTGAGAAGATTAGGGGTCCTAGAAAAGAGCCTTGGGGGACTCCAATAGAGAGAGGGTAGGATAAGGAGGTAGTGTGGGAGTGGGAGACGCTGAATGGGCGGTTGGAAAGGTATGAGGAGATCCAGGATAGGGTGAGGTCTTTGATGCCAAAGGAAAAGAGGATCTGTAGTAGGAGGCAGTGATCAACTGTGTCGAAAGCAGAGGACAGGTCTAGAAGGAGGAGTATAGAGTATTGTCCGTTAGCTTTGGCTGTAAGTAGGTTGTTAGTAATTTTGGTCAGGGCTGTCTCAGTGGAATGGTGGGGATGGAAACCAGATTGTACAGGGTAGGCCATTTATATGGATACACCTAAATAAAATGGGAATGGTTGGTGATATCAACTTCCTGTTTGTGGCACATTAGTATATGGGAAGGAGAAAACTTTTCAAGATGGGTGGTGGCCATTTTGAAGTCAGTCATTTTGGATCCAACTTTTTTTTTTTCAATGGGAAGAGGGTCATGTGACACATCAAACTTATTGAGAATTTCACAAGAAAAACAATGGTGTGCTTGGTTTTAACGCAACTTTATTCCTTCATGAGTTATATACAAGTTTATGACCACTTATAAAATGTGTTCAAAGTGCTGCCCATTGTGTTGGATTGTCAATGCAACCCTCTTCTCCCACTCTTGACACACTGATAGCAACACCGCAGAAGGAATGCTAGCACAGGATGGGGTCTAGTGCACAAGTGATGAGGTGCGATTTGGAGAGGAGACAATTAAGCTCCCCTTCAGTGATGTTGAAGAGGGAGGTTATGGGGTTTGGGCATTGGTCTGGTATACAAAGGGGTTGTGGTGGTTGAAGATGAACAATAAAGATTTGCCTTGTTTGGTCGATCTTATTTTTGAAGTGTGTGGCAAAGTCAACCCTCAGAGAAGAGATCCTGAAATTTCTACCATTATTGAGAATGGCAACTGAGTTTATGGCGGATGCTTCGGCAGAGTCAGTGTGTTTCGCAGCTAAAACAATGTGCTACCAAACGCAACAAGGTGTGCTTTGTGGCTAAGATCGTGGTCAGGGGATACCCAATCAAAAAATAAACTTTGCTCGATACCATTTTCCGGCCTCCATGTATTCAGACCAGTTTTAGATGAGCTACTGGAAAAAGCATCAGATAAGAAGAAGGGCTTCCCAGAACAAAGGCCAAAGAAGATGCCATCCTTTCGGAAGACTCGATCCCACCCGAGGCAGGATTATAAAGGCAAAGGTAAAACCGGGAGGTGGAGCTACCCCAAGGGTGGTAAGGGTAGAAGCTCCTTTCGAGATCAGGGGTCTGGATATGGCAGACAATGACGCCAGACGCATTGGCGGGAGACTTCAGTACTTCCTGGAGAGTTGGCAGGAAATTACCCAGAATCAGTGGATCCTGCAGACAATTGCTCAGGGGTACAAGGTGGAACTCACCCATATACCCCCCAGAAGATATTGCCTAACCCACAGCCAGTCCCCAGTGGTACATCAAAGACTTCTAAAGGACATACAAGAGCTTATAGATTTAGAAGTCATAATTCCGGTACCCCATTCCCAGCAATTACATGGACATTATTCAAGTCTATTTTCCATAAAAAAAACAGGAGGGGATTACCAGACTATAATAAACCTAAAGCCATTAAACCAATGGGTATCCTACAAGCGGTTCAAAATGGAATCCCTCAGATCAGTCATACAGCTGATAAGAGAGAATTCGGTAATGTGCACGCTAGATCTCAAAAGCGCGTATTACCACGTGCCAATCCATGCCTCACATCAGAAGTACCTCAGGTTTGCAATAAAAGACCAAGGAAGGATACAGCATTTCCAGATCCGGTGCCTGCCATTCGGTCTTTTGCGCCTCGAGTCTTCACAAAACTCATGGCAGAAGTGATGGCCTTCTTAAGTGTAAAGGACATTCTCATCGTCTCGTACTTGGATGAGCTACTGCTAGTGGCAGACTCACTGCAACAAATGGAAGAATATCTGACAGCAACCATTTCACTTCTGGAGAGGCTGGGAAGGGTGATAAACCTGAAAAAATCAAGTCTCAAGCCGGAAAGGAGGAAAACATGTTTGGGGGTTCTCCTAGACTCAGAACAGGAGCACTCATTCCTTCCATCTCACAAACAACAAGTGATCAAACAGGAGGCTCAGACGCTACAAAAGAGAAAATACATCTCCATCAGGAAGGCCATGAGAGTTCTATGCCTAATGACTTCATGTATTTCCAGCGTCCAATGGAGCCAAGTTCACTCAAGGATATTACAACGAGAGATCCTTTCGGCATGGGATGGAAAGGAAACTTCATTGGACAGCAGAATGATGATATGCAAAGAAGTAAGACAGTCTCTGTCATTGTGGACCAATATAACAAACCTGGAGCAGGGGAGACCCTGGAGATTGTTTCCATGCATAAACATTACCACAGACGCAAGCCTCAGTGGTTGGGGAGTCCACATACAAGGACGTTACCTACAGGGAACATGGCCCATATCAGTGCGCAACGGTTCATCAAACCTCGGGGAACAGTTTGAGAGGCGCTGATGAGATGCCAAAGAAAGCTACACAATCTTCACGTCAGAGTGTTCTCGGACAACTCAACCACAGTATCCTTCCTGCTACATCAGGGAGGTCCGAAGCACCGTCACTTGCAGGATTTAGCAGAGACAATATTTTCCTGGGCAGAGCTCAATGTAAAGTCCATAACGGCAGTACATCTGAAAGGCGAAAAGAACCAGGTAGCAGATTTTCTCAGCAATAAGAAAATACAACCATCGGAGTAAATACTTTTCGCAAGAATTATAAACTGGATGTTCTGTCAAACCAACAGACGGCCTTTTGGAAGGAAAGTCCTCCAAGCAGTAATCGCGCTCTAGTAGGAGTTATTTGGTATTCTCCTGGTTGTGCTGTCAGGAGGGACGTCCTGGAAAAATAGGAATTAGTCCTACCAGTAATGTTGTTTCCAGGGGTCCATCATGACAGCACCCCTTATATACCCTCCCTTGGATTTCCTATCGGATATGTGATGTAAACATGTGTAGAGTGGAAATTCAATAAAATAGCGTTGCATCCATCCTGGTGTGGTACTTAAAAAAGACACTGAAGGGTGGTGATGGGGAGGGGCTATTTAACTTTCTTCTGTGTTTCTGTCCCTATCAAGGATACGGAGGACAACCTCCTGGTGGTGGTGGTGCTGTCATGATGGACTCCTGGAAACAACATTACCGGTAGGACTAATTTCTACTTTCTTTATCTCTCTATATATTAAAAAAAAAAACTGAACAAAAAGCATGTTCAAGCGCTTTTAAAGTTTGCTCAGATTTGGACAAGTCTGTGAAATACTGGGAGAATATAGTCTGATCAGATGAGGCCAAAATTGAACTATTTGGATGCTACAATCCACACCATGTTTGGGGGCCAAAAGGCACTGCATATTGCCTGAAAAACACCATATCAACAGTGAAATTTGCAGTTGGGAACATCATGGTGTGGGGCTGTTTTTCAGCATACGGCACTGGCAAATTTCATATAATTGAAGGAAGGATAAATGGACAAATATACCAAGACATTCTTGATAAAAAATCAGCTGCCATCTACCAGGATGATTAAGATGAAACGAGGGTGGACATTTTAGCAAGACAATGATCCCAAACACACAGCCAAGGAAACTCTCAATTGGTTTCAGAGAAAGAAAATAAATCTGCTAGAATGGCCCAGCCAATCACCTGACCTGAATTCAACAGAAAATTTATGGGAGAAACTAAAGCTCACAGAATTCCATGTCAATAGCATCTTTACAAATATATTTCCTTAGACAATTGGCGATGTATTCAATACTTATTTCACCTGTGTGTGTGTGTATATATATATATATATTATATATATATATATATATATATATATATACACAGTACAGACCAAAAGTTTGGACACACCTAATTTAAAGATTTTTCTGTATTTTCATAACTATGGAAATTGTAAAATCACACTGAAGGCACCAAAACTATGTGGAATTATATACTTAACAAAAAGTGTCGGACTGACTGACCTTCATTTCTTTTTTTTTATATCAGGTAATTTTTTATTAAACATTTTCAAAACTGAAAAAAAACAGGTAATCACATACAGAGTAATTCCCAAATAGTGTATTACATAAACACAATAGAACCCCACAAAAATTCTTCCCATCTTACCCCCCACCCGCACCCGACAAAGAAAAACTCTCTTCTCTCTCGATGCATTTGGTCTCTCACAGCCAGAGTTCTCCAGTTATATCCTCCCCAACGCTCTCATCCATGTTAATCTACATTTAAGCGTCCGGCCGATCCCAGGGAGTTCTCGGGGGCCTTTCCCACCGGCATAATTGAAGATTTCTCCCAGTTAATACATAGACCAGAGATCGCTGCGAAGGATCCAAAGACTTCCATTGCCACCCTCAAAGAAGACGGCCAATCTCCCAAAAACAAAAGCATATCATCAGCATACGCTATTTTTTCTTGCAAAGACTCATATTCAAACCCTTTAATTTCAGGTGTCGCCCGAATTACTACTGCCAAGGGCTCAATTGCCAGAGCAAACAGTAGGGGAGACAAGGGGCACCCCTGTCTGGTACCTCTGTGTAAGTTAATTGTATTTGAAATCTCCCCATTTACTCTAATTTTGGCCTCTGGGTTCGAATACAGCAGCTGTATCCAGGCAATAACATTTTTACGGAAGCCCATCTTGGCTAATATAGCCCACAGATATGGCCATTCGACGCTGTCAAATGCTTTGGCAGCATCCAAAGATGCAACAGCTCTAGGTTCCTTTTCATCTGATGGCATCTGTAGATTTAAAGACAACAGACGGATATTAATTGCAGTCGATTTCTCCGGCATAAAACCAGTTTGATCTGGATGAATAATACTAGATATTACTCTAGACAGCCGCATCGCCAGAATTTTTGCCAAAATATTGACATCAACATTTAAAAGGGAGATCGGTCGGTATGACTCTGGAAGACAAGGATCCTTAGCAGCCTTAGGATTCACCACTATGATTGCTTCATTCAAGGACCGGGGCAAGTGCCCATCTTCCCTAGCCGCTTCAAACACCTTCAGCAGCTGTGGAAATATTATATTTGAGTACTGTTTGTATACCTCCACAGGCAGCCCATCAGACCCTGTGTCTTATTCCCTGCCATAGAATCTAGAGCCTCCTCTAATTCTTCCAGACTAATTGGTGCCTCCAGCCCAACAGCTTCTGATTCCGGCAGAGTAGGCAGACTAGTAGTCCCCAAAAAGCTACTGAGCAACTCATCAGAACTCAAAAAACTCACTAAAAGTTGCTAGAATTGCCCCAAAAGATCTTTATAGTTCCCCGATTTTATTTCTTATCTCCGCCACCATTGCAGGGCCAGATTGAGTCTTGATCAGGGTAGCTAGCAGATGTCCAGTTCCCTCTCCCTCCCCGAAATAAACCTGTCGCAGAAAATATGTTTATCTGCAGCTTTTGAAAGCTTATGTTGGGCTGATCGTTTTTTCCGCGTCCTTTAATACGTTAAAATGTGTATCAGACGGAGTTTTCAAGTATTGCAGTTCTGCAGAGATAACTTCCTTCTGTAGGAGTTCCCCATATTCTCTAGACTTAGTTTTAACTCTATTCACTTCCAAGATCAACAATCCTCTCAGGTAGGCTTTAGACGCATCCCATATTATTTCCCTGGGGGCTGTACCCTCATTAATAACAAAAAATCATTTTAGCAAGTCAGGAATCCTAGCATCTGCCTGAATAATAGGTAACTATAATGCGTTAAACGACCATGGTGCTCGTTCCCCCCTCCCGCCATTTTCCCAGTTAAATGTCACCATAACAGGGGAGTGATCCGACAAGGCTCTAGGTTGATACTCAACTCCTCTGGACAGTCGAACTGCCTGTGGGTTACCCAGTATCATATCAATCCTGGACAGCGAGCCATGAGAGAGGGACATGCATGAGTACAATCTTGTTCGTGGATTGTTTCGTCGCCATAAATCCACCAGTTCCACCTCATCTAACAATCTCCCAAAGGGTGTCTGATCTCTCAATGGTCCCCCTGACCCCTGCGATCTATCTAATGTGTTATCTAGTATATTGTTAAAATCACACAGTATTATCGTCGGGACTCCCGGATGTCTCTCCACAAACTGAAGACTCTCCTTCAACACTGTTCTAGAGTACGGAGGAGGGACATAAAGAGCTACAATCAAACATTCAATTTCATTCAAATTGCCCCTCAAACATACAAACCGACCATCCACGTCTATTTTGGAATCAGATTCACGGAACGTAGTATTTTTTCTAAACAGCACACTCACTCCCCTAGAATAAATGGAAAAGGTGGAATGAAAACACTTCCCAACCCATCAAGGACGCAAAGATTGAAGTCTATCCTTTGTCATGTGTTTCCTGCAAACATATCACTTACGTCTGCAAAGATTTTACATAGTCAAGCACTGCTTTACGCTTAGTCGGCTCATTCAGGCCCCGGATATTCCACGTCAATATTTTAAGGTTTCGAGCCTTAGTACCTACTTATGAAACATAAAAGCAACAGAGCAGCGTGAGAAAGCATTTCTCGCATATACCTAGCTGCAATAACCCCATACATCAAGAGACAATTGAGAGAAAATAGAAACAATTCCCAACATGCCCACCCCCCCTTCCCAACCAGTTCAATAGCCCATTTAACCATAGTACTGAAGGCCGGGGTCTTCTTCTCCGCTTAGCGCGAGAGTCCAGACCACTAACCATCAGCTCTCCAGAAAAAGGGAAGCGTTGCTAGCAGCTTATCACCACCAGCAATCAGGAGCTACGAAAGAAAAAACGGGAAAAGAAAAACAAATCTCCATACCACAGTCCCAGTTTGCTCCTCATATTGCCGGAGTTCTCGTTATCCAAATATTTTCGCATATTCATGGACGTAATGCAGAATGGAGAGAAGAAAAAATTATTTTTCTCCGCCGACAGTCAATCCAGAGGGAGGTATCTCGAAAAAACTCCCAAAAGGCATTTAGTGCAGATCCATTATCATGAAGTAGATCAAACATAAGGATAAACAGACTCAAGTCCCCGAATGACACGTTTTCTCATTCTTATCCAGCCAATCCCTTGCATCCCTCGGAGACTCGAAGAAATGGGTAGCTCCCATAGCAGCCACTCGCAGCTTGGCCGGTACACCATCGAGTAAGGCGCCTTTAATGATTGCAACCGGCGTTTAACATCTTGAAATTGCCGTCTCTTATTTTGAACTTCAATAGAGAAATCAGGATACAAAGAAATTTGTTGTTCATTTATTGTTAGGTCAGTCTTGTCTCTAGCCTCTCTCAAGATGGCGTCTCTATCCATATAATAAAGGATTCGGATCAAGACAGTGCGTGGCTGTGCCCCAGGCGGCTGAGGTTTAGTGGGGACCCTGTGGGCTCTTTCTATTGCAAACAATGGGGGCAGCACATTATTCCCAAACGATTTGTGAATCCAATCCTCAAAATATTCCACAGCTCTATTTCCTTCTGCCTTTTCTGGGACCCCCACCATACGCACATTATTGCGGCGCATCCGATTTTCCAAGTCATCCTGCTTGTCTCTGAGTGCTTCTATTACTTTGCTGTATTGTTCAACTCGTGTTCTGACAGACCATAATACATCTTCCAACTCACTCTGTCTCTCCTCCAGCTCAGTGGTTCTGTCATTTAGGGATCTAATGTCCTGCCTCACATTCCTCAACTCATCTTTAATGTCTTTCATTTGCAGGGCCAGCGCTGCGTTCCCCCCTTGACACAGCATTCAGAACATCAGTGAGGGTGGGAGGATTATAAGCCTGTTCCGTAGTGGCCATGAGCACAGGGTCCTGCATCTGTTCCCCAGCCTGAGACTTTATGACATCCCCTGCGTCTCCTGGGAGCCATCCAACTCCATTTGTCCCGCATCTCTCTCTAATCCAGCTTTTACTTGCTGGCAGTGTGTAGGAGAGCCAGTGGTGGGGGATCGCACATATTTCTGCAGCTTTGCAGCTGTCTCCCTTCTCCTCTCCTCCGCACACCTCCCGGCTGTCATCCCACGCTGCAGAACGGCGCCATCTTGAATTCCTCTCTCCTCACCTCTCCCCGGCCATGTCTTCCTCATAATGACGGAGACCTCTGCCGCTGACCTCCCGGTCACCACCTGTCAGCACCGCGGGTCCCAGAGGAAGACAGTGAGACTGTCCAGACCCCTCAGGGCTCAGGATAATGAAAGATAACAGGATAATTTCACCGGAGCTCCTGGGTCCTGCTTCTTCTCACATTGCCGACTAGCTCCGCCCCCGACCTTCATTTCTTAAAGTAATGATGGCCACTCGTTTTTCTTTACTTAGCTGCTTTTTTCTTGCCATAATACAAATTCTAACAGTCTATTCAGTAAGACTATCAGCTGTGAATCCACCAGACTTCTGCACAACACAACTGATGGTCCCAGCCCCATATATAAGGCCAGAAATCCCACTTATTAAACCTGACAGGGCACACCTGTGAAGTGAAAACCATTTCTGGTGACTACCTCTTGAAGCTCATCAAGAGAATGCCAAGAGTGTGCAAAGCAGTCATCAAAGCAAAAGGTGGCTACACACATACACACACATAACCCCCTACTAGCTACAGAAAAAAAATATTGCACAGGTTTTGATTTTTTGTTTTTTTTATTTCTATATCATAATTCCCTGAGTAATTACATAAGTGTTTACATATTCACATAAAACCCTGGATAAAAGAAACTTAGACAAGTGAATTTGATACACTGATACCTTTGGTGTATTGTCCATAATGTCACTGTCACAGCTTTAGCGATAATGGTGATGCATACTTTTTCCCCCAGAAACAAAAATACAAAGTGTGCAAAAAAATAAAAAATCAGATGTAATATTTTTCAATGTATGCCAAAAAGATACTCTATAACTGTGAATGTTTTATTTTTATCCGAATGTATCATTCTGACATAACTGTGGAGTGAGACGAAATAAAATGTGCAAAGTTGATAAAGCAAGTTTAGTGGTGACCTGTACAACACAAAAAAACCCACACAATGCAAATATCTACAGATATTTACAAATAGATACAGAAAATAGTAAGTGGTTGCAATTGATTACTTATTATGTGCTTATTAAAAAACTTGTCCAGAACTATGATATTGACAAGTCCTTTAGTATAGGTCTTCAGTATCAGATCTGTGGGGGACCGGGTGTCAGTCATTAATGTTAGCAGGACCTGCAGTCTTTTCCATTTACAAAACTACACAAGAGTAGGGAATATTATAAAGTAAAAAAAATTACCCTAAATTACCGACTGAATCGCCCATCACTCCAGCGCAACTGCTTCAGTGGTCCTTGATGATCCTGCAGTGATAACATCCTATCCATGATTCATGTGACCACTACAGCCAATCACTCGTCTCAGTGGTCATGTGGGATATACATGCAAATATCTTCAATAAGGATTAGGATTGGTAACGTGAATGGCGGACAGCAAGTCATCATTGCCAAACTGGTGGGGACCAATGGAGCAGCGGGGCAGGACCAATAGGAGATTCAATGAGTAAGATATGTTGTTGTTCTTTATTTTATAACATTTCCTACTCTTGATCAAAGTTTGTAAAGTCTCAAATAAATGCGGCTTTAATCACACACTGACTAACACTTCTATCCATACATTGGCCGTTGGAGGAGGAGCATGTGGCCAGACCTGTCCATCAGCCTCATGCAATATAAAAGTAGCTTTCCCACGTAAGGCATTTTATAACTGGAAGACATTGATGGGTTGGTCTGGTCACTTGCTACCCCACCAGCAGCCATATTAAAGACAGTAGTGCTGCTAAGTTTGTCAGGAAAGCGCCACTAACAAGAGAAAGTGGCCAACCTCATCAATAATTACAGTGTTTTGATCCTAAAATGACAAGACACTTCTACGATGCATTCAGATGTTGCAGTTGAGTTGCAGTTAAAAATCGCATTACAACTGCATGCTGTCTCACCGCCCCTTTATCAGTATCTGGATTAAGAAATTGCAAATTTTTTAACATTTTTGTCCAATTTCTAATATCTTATTCATTTATGAAAATATAAACCTAAATTTACCATTACCATAAAGTATGAGGTGTCACAAAAAAACAATTTCCGAATCACTGGGATATGTTGAAGCATTCCAGAGTTGTTACCATATAAAGTGACACATCAGTTTTTAAAAAATTTGCCCGGTCACTAAGGGGTTAATACATGGAATTTGTTGTTAGTAGAGCAGTAAGTTTCATCTCTTATGTGGCCAAAAGTGAAATCCGCAGTAAAAAACTATGACAATTTCCACAAATGCAAACACCTGATAGAGCTCTCAAATGTGCTATGAACCCAAACTAAAAAGGAAATAAAATAATATACAACTCTGGCAAAAATTAAGAGACCACTGCACAGTTTTATAAAGATCAGCTTCTCTAGATGTCTGACAGCCATTCCATTCCTGTTGTGAATGGACTTGAAATGAGTTCTGAGCAGAGGCTCCCTCTGGTGGTTACAAGCGGTACTGGACTGTCCAGTGAAGATTGTGAGGATTGGGAATCAGGTGTTACTGACTGGTCTTATTTAAGGGAGTCGCCTTCCCATCAGGGTTGCCGGTGATCAATTGTTCTGGTCTCAATCCTTGATTCCTGTTTCCTTTGTAGCCTGCTGTGTCGTGTCTGCATCTCCTGCTAACAGATAAGACTTTTTCTTCTTTTTGTTTTTGTGCTTGATTTTTTTGCATTTTGTCCTGCACTTCTGTGGGGGCCTTCTGGGTCCCCTCCGGGGGCTTTTGCCCTCTCAGTTTAGTTCAGCCACTTATGTTTTGTACATTTGCTTTTTCCAGTTTTTTCAGTGGCTGCTGTTTTGATTTTGTTACACCAGAGAACTAATTTAGGTGGTAGAGGTCGTGTGATCTCAGGTGTTTTTGAAATTAGTAAAGTTGGTGCTTTTCAGGGTTTTTTGGGATTGCAGTAAGTGCCCTTCCTATCCTTTTCTATTTAGATAGTATGAGCAAACGTTGGGGCCCAAACTATTTTCTGTCTGTGTCAGTATTTCTTCTTGTCTAACCGCCATTACATGTTTGGGGGTTTTCTATGTTCTTTGGGGATCTGCTCCGGGGCAGATAGCTTTCCTCTTTCTATCTTTAGGTATAGTTAGTTTCTCAGGCTGTGACGAGGCGTCTAGGACCAACGTAGGAACGCTCCACGGCTGCCTCTAGTTGTGGTGGTTAGTCAGGGTACTGCAATCTCATAGTTTCCAACTGCTCTGGTGTATTGCCTTTTTTTACCTGCACTCCTCAGCTACCAAATCATAACAGTATCACCAGCCAAAACTGAAAATTATATGGTACTCACAGAAGGGAAAAATATTGTGAAAGAAAAAAAAAAGGTTGTCAGAGTTGTCAGAGATATTTTTCTGTTTGTTGCATTTTTTTTTTCCCTCTGTATCTCTGGGTGCTGGGGAGGATTTTTTCTCTCAATGGAGTTTGCACAGTTGTCTGGCCGTGTGGATCAGCTTGCCACTGAGGTTCGGAGTATTGCTACCTATCTTGCTAGGTTGCCTGTTGTGGAACCTAGGATTCCCATGCCAGATTTGTTTTTGGGGGATCGAGCCAAGTTTCTGAATTTCAAAAATAATTGTAAATTGTTTTTTGCCTTAAAATCTAAGTCCTCAGGGAACGCAGCGCAGCAGGTTCAAATTGTCATCTCTCTCCTGCGCGGCGATCCTCAGGATTGGGCTTTTTCCTGGACACCTGGGGATCCTGTTTTGAGTGATGTTGATGCATTTTTTCAGGCCTTGGGGTTATTGTACGATGAGCCTAATGTCACTGATCAAGCTAAAAAAGTCTTGTTGGCATTAAATCAGGGGCTTGATGACGCTGAGTTATACTGTCAGAGATTCCGCAGATGGGCAGTCCTGACCAAATGGAATGACGACGCTTTGGCAGCCCTTTTTCGGAAGGGTCTGTCAGATAATGTAAAGGATGTTATGGTGGGATTCCCTGTCCCCTCTGGTCTCAATGATTCTATGTCATTAGCGATTCATATTGACAGACGTTTGCGTGAGCGGAGAAGTATGCGTGGAATAGTGTTGCCTTGTGAACCTGCTTCTGAACCCATGCAGTGTGATAGAGTGGTTTCTGGGGCACAGCGTCATGAGTTTCGAAAGCGCAATGGGTTATGTTTCTACTGTGGTGATGCCTCTCATGCTATTTCAGTCTGCCCTAAGCGGGGAAGACGTTTTGCACGCTCAGTTGTCTTGGGTAGTGTTCAGACTAAGTTTTTATTAACTGTTACTCTGATATGCTCTCTGTCCTCATTTTCTGCTCAGGCTTTCGTTGATTCTGGAGCAGCTATTAACCTGATGGATTTTGATTTTGCTAAACGTTGCGGGTTTCCCTTGATACCCCTACTGGGGATCGATTCTACCCCTTTGGCTGAGAATAAACCTCAGTTCTCTACTCAGGTGATAATGAGGGTTGAACCTGATCATCAGGAGAGCTGCAAATTTTTGGTTCTGTATAATCTGCATGACATTATCGTGCTGGGTTTCCCTTGGTTACAGTCTCATAATCCTGTTTTGGATTGGAAATCTGTGTCTGTAACCAGTTGGGGCTGCCAATGTGTTAATACCAACACTCCTGTTTTTTCTGCCTCCCCCAGGCTCAGGATGTTCCTGACTTTTTGATTGATTTTTCTGATTTGTTTAGCGAAAGTAAATCTGCATCCTTGCCTCCCCATAGGAGCTATGACTGCGCTATTGAATTAGTGCCTGGTAGTAAATTCCCTAAAGGTCGCCTTTTTAACTTGTCTGTACCTGAACATGACGCTATGCGGTCTTATATCAAGGAGTCATTGGAGAAGGGTCATATCAGACCATCCTCTTCACCCTTAGGTGCCGGTTTTTTCTTTGTGGCCAAAAAGGATGGTTCATTAAGGCCGTGTATTGATTATCGTCTTTTGAACAATATTACTGTGAAATATCAATATCCGTTACCCTTGATTTCTGACCTGTTTTCCAGGGTGAAAAACGCTACTTGGTTTACCAAGCTTGATCTCAGGGGGCATATAACCTTATTCGCATTAAGCACGGGGATGAATGGAAGACGGCATTTAACACCCCTGAAGGGCATTTTGAGTACCTTGTGATGCCCTTTGGGCTCACTAATGCTCCTTCTGTCTTCCAGTCCTTCATGAATGACATTTTCAGGGATTTTGTGGATAAATTTCTGATTGTTTATTTGGATGATATCTTGATTTTTTCTAATGACTGGGACTCTCATGTGAAACATGTTCGAACTGTATTCCAGATTTTGAGAGAGAATGCTCTGTATGTGAAGGGATCAAAGTGTCTTTTTGGCGTACAGAGGATCTCATTTTTGGGATTCATTTTGTCCCCATCTGTTATTGAAATGGACCCGGTCAAGGTTCAGGCCATCTGTGATTGGGTCCAACCTACTTCATTAAAGGCTCTTCAAAGATTTTTGGGTTTTGCCAATTTTTATCGTAAATTTATTGGTAATTTCTCGGTTATTGTTAAACCATTAACTGATTTGACCAAAAAGGGTTCTGATGTGGTGAATTGGCTTCCTGAGGCAGTTTCTGCATTTCAGGAACTTAAGCAGAGATTCACTTCTGCTCCTGTTCTACTGCAGCCTGATGTTTCTCTGCCATTTCAGGTGGAGGTTGATGCCTCTGAAATTGGGGCAGGTGCCGTTTTGTCCCAAAGAGATCCAGAGACCTCTAAAAGTAACCCTTGTGCCTTTTTCTCTCGAAAATTTTCTCCTACTGAACGTAATTATGACGTGGGTAATCGGGAGTTATTGGCCATGAAGTGGGCTTTTGAAGAGTGGAGACATTGGCTGGAGGGAGCCAAACATCAGGTGGTGGTCCTTACGGACCATAAGAATCTGGTTTATCTGGAATCTGCCAAGCGACTTAATCCTAGACAGGCCAGGTGGGCCTTGTTTTTCACACATTTTAATTTTGTGGTTTCCTTTCTTCCTGGCACTAAGAATGTTAAGGCGGATGCCCTCTCGAGGAGTTTCCTTGCGGACTCTCCTGAGGTATCTGATCCTTCTGTTATTTTGAAAGAAGGTGTAGTTCTTTCTGCCATCTCGCCCAATTTGAGACTGGCTCTGGAGGGGTGTCAGGAGGATAGGCCCGAGCGCTGCCCTGTTGGGAAATTGTTTGTCCTGGACCAGTGGAAAAAGAGTGTGATGTCTGAGATTCATTGTTCCGCGTTGGCCGGTCATCCCGGAATTTTTGGTACCAGAGACTTGGTTAGTCGGTCCTTTTGGTGGCCTACCTTGTCTCGTGATGTCAGGGAATTTGTGCAGTCCTGCGGGACTTGCTCTCGCTCCAAGCCTTGCTCTCGCTCTAGTGGTTTGTTGATGCCATTGCCTGTGCCCAAGAGACCATGGACCCATATCTCTATGGATTTCATTTCCGACCTCCCTGTTTCTCAGAGAATGACCGTCATCTGGGTGATTTGTGATAGGTTTTCCAAGATGATACATCTTGTGCCATTACCTAAGTTGCCTTCCTCCTCCGAATTGGTGCCTTTGTTCCTTCAGCACGTGGTTCGTTTACACGGCATTCCTGAGAACATTGTGTCTGACAGAGGAGTCCAGTTTGTTTCCAGATTTTGGAGGACCTTTTGTTCTAAGCTTGGTGTTCAGTTGTCTTTCTCCTCGGCGTTTCATCCTCAGACCAATGGTCAAACTGAGAGAACAAACCAGACATTGGAGACCTATCTAAGATGCTTTGTGTCTGCTGATCAGGATGACTGGGTCTCTTTTTTGCCTTTGGCTGAGTTTGCTCTTAATAATAGGGCTAGCTCTGCCACTTTGATGTCTCCATTTTTCTGTAATTCTGGGTTTCACCCTCGATTTTCTTCAGGACAGACGGAGGCTTCTGCCTGTCCAGGTGTTGACTCTGTTGTGGAGCGTATGCAACAGATTTGGGACCAGGTAGTGGAGAGGTTGTCCCTCTCTCAGGAGAGGGCCCAGCGGTTTGCTAACCGGCATAGGACTGATGGTCCTCGGTTTAAAGTGGGGGACTTGGTCTGGTTGTCCTCAAAAAATATTCCTATGAGAGTGGCATCTCCTAAATTTAAGCCTAGGTTCATTGGACCTTATAAGATCATGGAGATTCTTAATCCCGTTTCTTTTCGTTTGCTTCTTCCAGGGACATTTAAGATCCATAACGTGTTCCACAAGTCCTTGTTGAAGAGGTTTGTTGAGCCAGTGGTTCCTACTGCTTTGCCTCCTGACCCTGTTCTGGTTGAGGGCAATATGGAGTTTGTGGTTGAGAAAATATTGAATTCTCGTTTTTCTAGACGGAAACTCCAGTATTTGGTTAAGTGGAGAGGTTATGGTCAGGAAGACAATTCTTGGGTGTTTGCTTCGGACATCCATGCTAGGAGACTCATCCGTGCGTATCATAGAACTCATCCTGACCGACCTGGTTGCTCAAGTGAGGGTTCGGTGACCCCTCCTCAAGGGGGGGGGTACTGTTGTGAATGGACTTGAAATGAGTTCTGAGCAGAGGCTCCCTCTGGTGGTTACAAGCGGTACTGGACTGTCCAGTGAAGATTGTGAGGATTGGGAATCAGGTGTTACTGACTGGTCTTATTTAAGGGAGTCGCCTTCCCATCAGGGTTTCCGGTGATCAATTGTTCTGGTCTCAATCCTTGATTCCTGTTTCCTTTGTAGCCTGCTGTGTCGTGTCTGCATCTCCTGCTAACAGATAAGACTTTTTCTTCTTTTTGTTTTTGTGCTTGATTTTTTTGCATTTTGTCCTGCACTTCTGTGGGGGCCTTCTGGGTCCCCTCCGGGGGCTTTTGCCCTCTCAGTTTAGTTCAGCCACTTATGTTTTGTACATTTGCTTTTTCCAGTTTTTTCAGTGGCTGCTGTTTTGATTTTGTTACACCAGAGAACTAATTTAGGTGGTAGAGGTCGTGTGATCTCAGGTGTTTTTGAAATTAGTAAAGTTGGTGCTTTTCAGGGTTTTTTGGGATTGCAGTAAGTGCCCTTCCTATCCTTTTCTATTTAGATAGTTTGGGCCCCAACGTTTGCTCATACTATTTTCTGCCTGTGTCAGTATTTCTTCTTGTCTAACCGCCATTACATGTTTGGGGGCTTTCTATGTTCTTTGGGGATCTGCTCCGGGCAGATAGCTTTCCTCTTTCTATCTTTAGGTATAGTTAGTTTCTCAGGCTGTGACGAGGCGTCTAGGACCAACGTAGGAACGCTCCACGGCTGCCTCTAGTTGTGGTGGTTAGTCAGGGTACTACAATCTCATAGTTTCCAACTGCTCTGGTGTATTGCCTTTTTTTACCTGCACTCCTCAGCTACCAAATCATAACACATTCCAGTGTCAGTTGAATTCCAACCAGAATACACCTCATTCCACTTAACATGCTTCTGATTAGGTGATCACCTGAACCAAATCTTATTTAATGAAGGAAAGTATAAAAAACACTGCTGTGGTGTTCACAATCCTCTTGCAATAGGAGAAGCTGGATGGCAAAACAAGTGCTAGTAATATCCCAAAAGTAATAGGAATGAAAAAATAACTTAACCATGCCAAAGGAGTTGAAAAGTCTTGAGTGAGGAATAGAAGGGCTCAATACTGGCTTTACTAGCAGAGGGATACAGTGAGCAAAACAAAGAAGAACTGCTTAAATTTTTGTACCAGGAGTGGCATAAGGTCACCCAAAAGCAGTGTGAAAGACTGGTGGAAAGCATGCCAAGACGCATGAAAGCTGTGATTAAAAATCATGGTTATTCCACAAAATATTGATTTCTGAACTCTTACGGAGTTAAAACATTAGTATTGTTGTTTCTAAATGATTATGAACTTGTTTTCTTAGCATTATTTGAGGTCTGCAAGCATTGCATTTTTTTGTTATTTTGACCATTTCTCATTTTCTGAAAATAAATAAAAAATTTATTGCTTGGAAATTTGGAGACATGCTGTCAGTAGTTTATAGAATAAAAGAGCAATTTACATTTTACTCAAAAATATACCTATAAAGAGAAAAATCAGACAAACTGAAAATTTTGCAGTGGTCTCTTAATTTTTGCCAGAGCTGTATATATACACAGCAGGTGACATAAGTACTGAACACGTCACTAATTTTATAAGTAAATATATTCTCATCAGATGTCGGTAACAGCCCATCCAATCCACACAGGCAAAAAAAGAAACCATAGATGTCTATAAAGGCACTGTCACACTTCGCGATCGCACTAGCGATCACGACAACGACACGACCTGGCGAGATCACTAGTGCAATCGCTATGTGGTCGCTAGTTAGCTTCCAAACACAACTCTATCAGCGATCTGTATAACGACCTCTGCGGTCGTTGGGAAAACCTAGTCCCACCTGCGATGCTGGTGAAGTCGTTCATAAAGGGTGTCACACTCAGCGATTCAGGCTCACCAGCGGGACACCAACGACCAAAAAACGGCTCAGAACGTTCATAAGCGATCAGCGACATCTCAGCAGGGGCCACATCGCCGCTACATGTCACACACAGCTAAGTCGCTAACGAGATCGCTACTGCGTCATAAAATCGCTGACGCAGTACCGATCTCGTTAGCGATCTCGCTTAGTGTGACAGTACCTTTAGTTAAGTTATTGTGATGGATATATCTGTCATGTTGATTGCGCGGTACAGCTTCTGTATCAGTGCGATTAGTTGCAGGAACCTGACTGATGTACACAACCAAGCTCCTGCTGTAACTGCTAGAAATAACATTATAACCTATCCTAGCAGTTTAACCTCTCATATGCCGCTGTTAATAGTGACTGTGGAACATGGAGTTTTTGCCCATCGTCACCCACACAGTGTCATCACGTGAAATGCTGATGGGCTGCTTTAGCAACTGCAGGTTTGACGAAGACCTTCAGATCTGCAATACAGTATAATAGCCAATCAGATCGTGCCTAAGCCAGTGCCTGATACACTAATTGTCAGACAAGCACTGACAGATTAGTGTAATACATAGCACTGATGAAGCAGTGTTGTGTATTACTATTGCAATCACACCTGAGCAATGCATGCAACCAGTTTCTCCATAAAGGCATCTTGAAGCTGCACCAAATGCTTTTGCACAAAGTATTAAGTACATTTCAGTAAGCGTGTTCAATACTTTTTCCATGTCATTTCTCATTATTATACATAGCTTAATTTATGAACATCTATGGTTTGATTGCTTGCTTGTGTGGATCGGATGGGTTGTTACCGACATCTGGTGAGAATTTCATGTGAATAGCACCTTAGAAATATATATTTACATAGAAAATTAGTGCTGTATTTATTACTTATTTTACCCCCTGTGTATATACATTGTACACACACAGATATATTGACAAGCCATTAACTTTACAACAACAAAAAAGGTGATTTTAAAGTCCATCAAATGTTTTTTTTTTTTTTTTTTTTTTAACAATGATGCCTGTCTGGGGGTCAGATCTATTGGGCAAGTGAACAGCCATTTCTGGAAAGTGATTTGCTGGATATTGGAAAAATTATTAAATTGTAAAGGCACGCATATACAGTACAGACCAAAAGTTTGGACACACCTTCTCATTCAAAGATTCTTCTGTATTTTCAGGACTATGAAAATTGTAGAATCACACTGAAGGCATCAAAACTATGTGGAATTATACATTACACTTTACAAAAAAGTGTGAAACAACTGAAAATATGTCTTATAGTCTAGGTTCTTCAAAGTAACCACCTTTTGCTTTGATTACTGCTTTTCACACAGAAAAGGTGAACGGATGGACTCTACATGCCTGGTTCCCACCGTGAAGCATGGATGAGGTGGTGTGATGGTGTGGGGGAGCTTTGCTGGTGACACTGTTGGGGATTATTCAAAATTGAAGTGGTGAGCGGTCCAGCTCACCCCAAACCATCTCGATTGGGTTCAGGTCTGGTGACTGTGGAGGCCAGGTCATCTGGCATAGCACCCCAACACTCTCCTACTTGGTCAAATAGCCCTTACACAGCCTGGAGGTGTGTTTGGGGTCATTGCCCTGTTGAAAAATAAATGATGGTCCAACTAAACGCAAACCGGATGGAATAGCATGCTGCTGCAAGATGCTGTGGTAGCCATGCTGGTTCAGTATGCCTTCAATTTTGAATAAATCCCCAACAGTGTCACCAGCAAAGCACCCCCACATCATCACACCACCTCCTCCATGATTCACGGTGGGAACCAGGCATGTAGAGTCCATCCGTTCACCTTTTCTGCGTGCAAAGCAGTAATCAGAGCAAAAGGTGGCTACTTTGAAGAACCTAGAATATAAGACATATTTTCAGCTGTTTCACACTTTTTTGTAAAGTGTAATGTATAATTCCACATGTGTTAATTCATAGTTTTGATGCCTTCAGTGTGATTCTACAATTTTCACAGTCATGAAAATACAGAAAAATCGTTGAATGAGAAGGTGTGTCCAAACTTTTGGTCTGTACTGTACATTATACTAACATTGCCCAAACCCAATGATTTGGGCAAATGTCTAATGTGTATGGTGTCTTCCTGACTCTCCTCAAACAGATGATATAGGGAGAGATTAGTCATTTCCGATTTCAAACTGTCAATCTTTTATTTCTCAGTGAGATAAGTCTCCACCAGAGCACTCTGGCAGGAGCGCTCCTATTTATGGAGGAGTTGAGCGAATCAGTAGTCAGCCGACTCATCATTTAGCCAACAGCTATTTTGTATGGGGGAACTTAAGGATTTGAGCAACATTGATAAGAATTGTATTGTGATGGGTGGATGACAGGGTCAAAGTATCTTCAAAATGGTAAGTCTTGTGGTTGATGACAGTATATCACAGCAGATGTGTATGAGGCTACCTATGCTAACCCTCATCCACCACTGAAAGCACCTACTGTATGCAGAGGAGCATCAGGACTGGACCGTGAAACAAAGAAAGATGGCAACTTAGTTTGATGAATTACATTTTCTTTGTCATCATGAAGCCGGCCAGATACGTGCACATTACTTACTAGTAAAAGAGATAGCATCGGGTTGGACTACATGTAGCTAGCAGAGGCACTGTGTTGCTCTGGGCAATATTTTGCTGGGATACTTTGGTCCCTGGCATTCATGTGGATATCACTTTGACAAACATTGACTACCTAAACATTGTTTTAAATCAAGTACACCTCTTCATAACAGTGCTATTCCTTAATGGCAGTGGCTTTTTTAGCAGAGCAATAAAAGTTGTTAAGGAATTGTTGAGTAACTTAATTTTTCCTCCAAATTCCTTCGATATTAGTCAGAAAAAGCAAGTATGATCCACGACGGTCCAATCTTACAACTTAGAAGACTTAAAGGATATTCAGCAAACATCTTGGTGCCAGATAATACAGGACTCCAGTAGAAGCCTGGCTGGGTCATGCCTCAACAGGTCTGATCTGTTCTGATTGGATGGGATGTAAGGACCTACATCATTTTAGAAAATTGGTGATAATGTTATGGCTGATTGATATGCACAATTGATTCAGATTCTCTAAGCGTTATTGTAAATACACTTAAATTATCAAAAAGAAAAATAGCCATGTCAAAATATATCTTACTTTGCACAATATTAAAATATCAGGCTTGAAAATGTGACAGATTGTACAATTTCCTCAACCAAAGTCAAAGCTACCACACTGATAAATAAATACATGACGTATTGGAATATGAGCACCAGATTATAAAAGTCAGACATTAGGAGAAAGAAAGAATGTTTGAATAATTGTGTCCTACTTCACCTTCATTTTAAGTCTCCATCGATTCCCATACTTCTGATAAATAACAACAGCTGAGGACTTGCAGAATATTTCACAGTTTTGTGGACACTAAATTATACATGTCAAAAGTAATAACAGGCATAATTTCTCAAATATAATATTCTGGCTTTCCTTCTTCTTGCACGGGTACAAAGTTTGAATTTGGAGAAGAAAAAATATTTGGTTCCTCTTGACAAAACAAGTCCCGACTGTCCGGGCTCCGCAGCTGACCTGGAGAGATTTTGCTGTCCGTATCTGGAATTGAAGAACAGGGAATATCTGTGTATCTGGGAGGCTGAGTGTTGATCACAAAGCTGTTACAGTGGCTGTGGCTCTCCTCCTGTGTTGGCCGCCTCATGGAGTCCTCATCTTCTGTCGCGGCGTGTGTGTCTTGTGAGCTAGAATTATAGTACACTACAACAATATCCGATTTAATGTGCATTACTGGAGCAGTTGAAATCACTGTTGTGTTTTGGTTCCCAGTCACATTTCCTGTGATTAGAAAACAACAATTAGTAGCCATTTCCTTACATTTCCTCTCACATAAGGACACAGCTACACAATGATTTGTAGCCATGTGACATAAAATTGCAATCTCATCAAAACAAATGATGAATGTAGTGCCGTTGTGACCTGGCGGTGGCCTGTTTGTCAGCAGAAATCTAATCCTGTTGGATTTCTATGTATACAAATTAGTCATTTGTGATCTTAAACAGTCTAAAAAATAGGCTGCAGTTACTTTATGATGGTAGACTGTTTAATTGTGACAGTGTTCAATGTGCACACTGTCACAATTCCCCTGTATCCTGTATTCAGCAAGTGGGTGGTTAAATTACCACATTTAGGCAATGTGCATACTTGCATCACCAGCCAACTAGACTATCGGTTCCTCAATAGAACATCAGGAAAAGCGGCAGAGAATCTAGATAGCACATGATCACAAGTATGCAAAGCGGATACATGCAGTCAAGTGACAGCCTACTTGCACTGCAAATACAGGGGAATTGTAACAGTGTTCACATTGCATACTGTCAGGATTTGACAGTCTGCAGTTACATACAGTTTTGGCAGAAAATGTTGGCACCCTTGAAAGTGTTCTAGAAAATGAAGTATTTCTCCCAGAAAATTATTGCAATTACACACGTTTATTTTCTTAACCCCTTAGTGACCGAGCCAATTTTGACCTTAATGACCAAGCTACAGTGGGTGCGGAATATATTCAGACCCCTTTAAATTTTCACTCTTTGTTTTATTGCATCCATTTGGTAAATTCAAAAAAGTTCATTTTATTCTCATTAATGTACACTCTGCGCCCCATCTTAATAACCACATATCCAGATTTTTAATATGTAGCTGTGAACACAGTTCACCAAATTGCTACCACTATCTCCATATCCTAAATGCACAATTAACAGAGAACAAAAATGGAGTTTTTACAAACATGTGAAATTTTTTATTAACCCAAATAAGGCAATGTATTAATAAACATTAAAATACATCAGATGTGTGTTAAAAAGACACCAGAACACCTGGCAACAAATTAGCACCATAAGAATCAATAACAGTGTATATTGACTAAACATGTCAGAGAGAACACACCCATAAGGTAATCAATCAACAATAACCCCATTGCTATTCAAAAAGCTCCATAGTTGGAGATCACCTAAAATTGGTAACAATGAATAACCTGAGGAAACCGCAATCCCATAAACAATCATACAGTAGTGAAATGGTAAATCAGGGAGCGGAATATGAAGAGGGGGGTTCTCACCAGGTGCTACAGGCCATACGACAAGCTTTAATGTTTATTAATACATTGCCTTATTTGGGTTAATAAAAATTTTCACGTTTGTAAAAACTCCATTTTTGTTCTCTGTTAATTCTGCGCCCCATCTTGACTGAAAAAATTTTATTAAAAGAAAAATTTAAATATCACATGGTCATAAGTATTCAGACGCTTTGCTCAGACACTTATATTTAAGTCACATGCTGTCCATTTCCTTGTGATCCTCCTTGAGATTGTCCTACTCCTTTATTGGAGTCCAGCTGTGTTTAATTAAACTGATAGGACTTGATTTGTAAAGGCACACACCTGTCTATATAAGACATCAAAGCTCACAGTGCATGTCAGACCAAATGAGATCGTGAGTTCAAAGGAACTGGCCAAGGAGCTCAGAAACAGAATTGTGGCAAGGCACACATCTGGCCAAGGTTACAAAAGAATTTCAGCAGTACTCTGTTTGGCTCAAACTGAGCAATCGTGGGAGAAGAGCCTTGGTGAGAGAGGCAAAGAAGAACCCCAAGATCATTGTGGCTGAGCTCCACAGATGTAGTAGGGAGATGGGACAAAGTTCCACAAAGTCAACTATCACTGCAGCCCTCCACCAATCGGGCCTTTATGGCAGAGTGGCCCAACGGAAGACTCTCCTCAGTGCAAAACATATGAAAGCCCACATAGAATTTGCTAAAAAACACATGAAGGACTCCCAGACTATGAGAAATAAGATTCTCTGGTCTGATGAGATGAAGACAGAACTTTTTGGTGACAATTCTAAGTGGTATGTGTGGAAAAAAACAGGCACTGCTCATCACCTGCCCAATACAATCCCAACAGTTAAACATGGTGGTGGCAGCATCATGCTATGGGGGTGTTTTTCAGCTGCAGGGACAGGACGACTGGTTGCAATTGAAGGAAACATGAATGCGGCCAAGTACAGAGATATCCTGGATGAAAACCTCTTCCAGAGTGCTCTGGACCTCAGACTTGGCCGAAGGTTCACCTTCCAACCAGACAATGACCCTAAGCACACAGCTAAAATAACAAAGGAGCGGCTTCAGAACAACTCTGTGACGATTCTTGACTGGCCCAGCCATAGCACTGACCTAAATCCAATTGAGCATCTCTGGAGAGACCTGAAAATGGCTGTCCACCAACGTTCACCATCCAACCTGACAGAACTGGAGTGGATCTGCAAGGAAGAATGGCAGAGGATCCCCAAATCTAGGTGTAAAAAACTTGTTGCATCATTCCCAAGAAGACTCATGGCTGTACTAGCTCAAAAGGGTGATTCTACTCAACACTGAGCAAAGGGTCTGAATACTTATGACCATATGATATTTCAGTTTTTGTTTTTTTTAATAAATTTGCAAAAATGTCTACATTTCTGTTATTTTCAGTCAAGATGGGGTGCAGAGTGTATATTAATGAGAAAAAAATGAACCCTTTTGAATTTACCGAATGGCTCCAATGAAACAAAGAGTGAAAAAATTAAAGGGGTCTGAATACTTTCCGTACCCAAGGTATGTGTAACTGTAGTCACAGGAACATCAAGCTGCTTGGAGATGGTCTTATAACTTTTACCTTTAACATGTTTGTCTATAACTTTCTTTCTAATCTCCTGAGACAACTCTTTCCTTCGTTTCCTCCGATCCATGTTGAGTGTGATACACACCATGTCACCAAGCAGCACAGTGAGTATCTGTAGCCCTCTATACAGCCCCACTCACTGATTCCTAGATTGTAGACACCTGTGATGCTAATTAGTGGACACACCTTGATTTAACATGTCCCTTTTGTCACATTATTTTCAGGGGTAACTTCATTTCTGTCCAGGCCTATTTCATGAGTTTTTTTATATTTATATATTTTTAATTTTTTTTTAAATTCTGCGGAAGCATGGTTGAAAAGCAATGTCTGACTTTCACTTTTGATTTATTATTACTTTTAAGGCACCAAGAAAAAGGAATCATAAAGGACTCAATAAAATACCAAAATGCTTTATTAAATAGTTAGACAATAATATTTCATGTGTAAGAACAATATTAAAAGATCCAGTGAACACCACAAAGACAAGGGTGGGTCACCTGGACTAATAGGTACAACGTATATATATGACTAATAGAGATAAAAAAAGGTATATATACATATATATCGTAACAAATTAATTTGGGAGAAGCAAGTATAAACATTATGAAAAGTGGACATCACAAAACTAATGTATATATCGTATTACCGATAGATGCCCAAGTAACAAAATACAATCAAAGCATAATCCCAGAAACAAAAAAGTCATATACTTTACCTAATGTGGTAGTATTAGTCCAAGCACACACCACACCCGACGCGCGTTTCGCATTGAAATGCTTCGTCCAGGACCCCTGCAGCAAATCAGAAAATTTGCAGTGGTTGCCAGGTGCAAGGAGGCAGATCTTGGAGGGCGCACTACACATGCGCCAGCCATTTTCTTTCTGCAGAAGAAGGAGGTACCGTGGGGGGCAGGGGACCCCATTTTTATCTTCTCTGATATATTAGATCATATCAGAGGAGAGAGAATGTATTTTAAGTAGGACTTTTTTTTTTAATGTGATTGCCGTTATTCGAATAACGGCGATCGCATGACAGAGGACTGTAAAAACCATCCCTAATCATGGTCTCTGGGGTCTCAGCTACCCCTGGTAGCTGAGGCTCCGGAGATTTTCAGACACTGGGGACACTATACCCTTATTTTTCAGCGCCGTTAAAAAGCGGCACTGAGGAATAAGTACCCTTAACTGCCACCGTTAAAATGCGTATAGGCGGTCATTAAGGGGTTAATGTGTACTAGAACAACAAAAAAAAAACACAAGGGAAAAAAAAGACAAATAGGACATAATTCCATACAAAACCCTAAAATGGGCCAGACAAAATTGATGGCAATTTTCCAAAATTGTGTGAAAACAACTGACTTTCAAGCATGTGATGCTCGTTCAAACTAATTTTTGGCAAGAAACAGGTGTGAGCAATATGAAAATCACACCTGAAACCAGATAAAAAGGGGAGAAGATGACTCAATCTTTGCATTGTGCGTGCCACATTAAGGCAAAGTTCACACTGCAAGTATTTGGTGAGTATTTTACATCATTATTTGTAAGCCAAAAACAGGTGTGGAACAATCAGAGGAAAGGTATAATAGCTTTATTGCAGTTATTTCTTTCAAAGGGTGTGCAACCAAATTATAAGTTGAGGGTGCCAACAATTTCGTTCAGCTCATTTTTAGGGTTTTGTGTGAAATAATGTTTAATTTTCCAATTTGACTTTTTACTTTTTTCCCTTGTTTTATTTTCTGTGGTGTTCCAATACACACAAAGGAAATAAACAGGTGTATAAGAAAACGTGTCATTTCAATAATTTTCTGCGAGAAATACCAATACAATTTCATTTTCTGGAACAATTTCAAGGGTGCCAACACTTCCAGCCATGACTGTAGAATAGCCCTTTAGGTCTAATTTTAACGTCTGTGTTTTATATCCATGATCTTTATGGAAAGAACATGTACCTATTAGGCTATGTGCACACGATGCTTTTTTTTATCAGTTTTCGCAGCGTCTTTTTACGTGCAGAAATGCTCCAAAAAAGCAATGGAATACTAAAGAAAGGTAAAGCAATGACAATCCTGAAGTGTTGTGCACATGATCCGTAAATTTCCGTCCGTATTTGCAGTGTTTTATTTTCTGCAGCATGTAAATTCTTTTTGCGTTTCTGCAGCGTTTTTGACTCACTGACTTCAAGTGACTCAGTCAAATCTGCAGCAAAAACGCAGGTGTAAAAAGGATTGCTTATTTGCTGCCAAAAACGCTGCAGAATTGTCAAAGGAAATTATGTCAGAAGGAGGAAGAGTGTGTGGGCGGAGAATATGTGTGTGAGTGGATAGTATAGTATTATATGTTGGTTTACTATTTTTTGATTGTTTGCAGGAGACGAGGGCGTCGGGGATTAGGCGTTCAGTAAGTATGGTTAATTTATATTCAATAAAAGAGTCTGTGATTATTTCAAATAAAGGACTTTATTCTGGCAGTGTGTTTATTTACCATATAACTATAGAATTAGTAATGGAGAGGCGTCTCAGACGCCTCTCCATTACTAACCTGTGGGCTTAATGTCATCTGACAATATAAAGATGACACCAACCCCACAAATAAGAAGCCCACTTGCCACTGCTACAGGGCAAGTGGGAAAAGCGAGGCTAAGAGCCAGAATTGGTGCATCTATAAGATGTGCCATTTCTGGGGCGGCTGAGAGCTGATGTTTTTAGCCTGGGGGAATATAAATGGCCCAGGCTATTAATATCAGCCTGCAGCTGTCGGCCTAGTCTTCGCTGGTTTGATTTTATAGGGGGACTCCATATCAATTTTTTTTCTGGGGTTCCCCTGTAAACTAGCCAGTAAAGGCTAAGAAAACATCTGTGAGCTGATATTAATAGCCTGGGAACCTTTATGGCTATTGGCTCCTTCCCAGAAATATAACATCAGCCCCCAGCCGTCGACTTTCCCTCTGCTGGTTATGAAAATTATTGGGAGCCCAAGCAATTTATTTTTTTAATTTTTTGAAAAATAAACAGATATTGCGTTTCACGCAGATTTCTGACTGTTGCTGCTTTGTTACAGCATGTGTAGGTTAATTATGTTAATGCTCCAACATAGGCTGGTGTGTATGTGTCTTTAACTGTTTATATACCGTTTTATTAATGAGGGTGTTGTGAATGTGTTAGGCTACTTTCACACTTGCGTTTTTTTGAGCTGCGTTTTGAGCGCACATGAAGCGCATTAAAAAAACGCATGCAAACGCTTGTAAAAGCTGCGATATTTAGTCGCATCAGCATGCGCATTTCGACAAAAAAACGCAGCGTTTGTCTGCGATTTCATGCGTTTTTGCATGCGTTTGCGTTTTTTTGGCGCATGCGTTGTCTATGTGTCACATTTCTATCATCCCTGTCTCTATCATCTATAATCTGTCTCTATCATCTCTGGCTCCATCATCTCTGGCTCCATCATCTCTGGCTCCATCATCTCTGGCTCCATCATCTCTGGCTCCATCATCTCTGGCTCCATCATCTCTGGCTCCATCATCTCTGGCTCCATCATCTCTGGCTCCATTATTTACAGAAAAATCGCGTGCGTGCAAAAGCGCTGACGAGCGCAAAGCCATGCGCACGCCAGCGCCCCATAGACTGCAATGTTATTTTTTGAGCATAGCATGCGCACACGTGCGCACGCGTTTTTTTAAAGCGGTTGGCCGAAAAAAAAATGCAACATGTAGCGTCTAGCGCGTATGGGCGCACACCTGGAAAATGTGCAGCGCACGACAAACGCACATGAACGCGTGCAAGCGCTAGACCCTGCGCCCGCCATGTTAAAGATAGGGGAACATTGCGCATGCGTCCGATAGCGCAAGATGCGCTGCGCAAAAAAATGCAAGTGTGAAAGTAGCCTTAGAAATTAATTCTGAGCAGAAGCTCCCTCTGGTGGTTACAAACAGTACTGAACCATTCAATGAGGATTGGCAATCAGGAGTTACAGACTGGTCTTATATAAGGGAGGTTCCCTCCCATCATGGTGGCCGGTGATACTGTTATGATTTGGTAGCTGAGGAGAGCAGGCAAAAACGGCAATACACCAGAGAGGTTGGAATCTACTGGATTGCAGTACCCTGACTAACCACCACAACTAAAGGCAGCCGTGGAGCGTTCCTACGTTGGTCCTAGACGCCTCGTCACAGCCTGAGAGGTAACCACCAGAGGGAGCTTCTGCTCAGAATTCATTTCTAACACATTCACAACATGAGGGTATCTGGCTGACACCTGTTCATTACTAAACCTCAGGCTTGGTATTACATACACACATATATATATACACACACTGCTCAAAAAAATAAAGGGAACAATTAAACAATAGAATATAACTCCAAGTAAATCAAATTTCTGTGAAATCAAACGGACCACTTAGGAAGCAACACTGATTGACAATCAATTTCACATGCTGTTGTGCAAATGGAATAGACAACAGATGGAAATTATTGGCAATTATCAAGACACACTCGATAAAGGAGTGGTTCTGCAGGTGGGAACCACAGACCACATCTCAGTAGCAATGCTTTCTGGCTGTTTTGGTCACTTTTGAATGTTGGTTGTGCTTTCACACTCATGGTAGCATGAGACGGACTCTACAACCCACACAAGTGGCTCAGGTAGTGCAGCTCATCCAGGATGGCATATCAATGCAAGCTGTGGCAAGAAGGGTTGCTGTGTCTGTCAGCGTAGTGTCCAGAGGATGGAGGCGCTACTAGGAGACAGGCCAGTACACCAGGAGATGTTTAGGATGCCGTAGGAGGGGAACAACCCAGCAGCAGGACCGCTACCTCCGCCTTTGTGTAAGGAGGAACTGGAGGAGCACTGCCAGAGCCCTGCAAAATGACCTCCAGCAGGCTTCAAATGTGCATGTGTCTACACAAACGGTTAGAAACCGACTCCATGAGGATGGTCTGAGGGCCCGACGTCTACAGATGGAGGTTGTGCTCACAGCCCAACACCGTGCAGGACGCTTAGCATTTGCCACAGAACACCAGGATTGGCAAATTCGCCACTGGCGCCCTGTGCTCTTCACAGATGAAAGCAGGTTCACACTGAGAACATGTGACAGACGCGACAGAGTCTGGAGACGCCATGGAGAGCGATCTGCTGCCTGCAACATCCTTCAGCATAAGGTAATCTTCTCTGAAGAGTCTAATTTTCAGCTTTGCCCAACACCTGGTCGTCCAATGGTTAGACGGAGACCTGGAGAGGCGTACAAGCTACAGTGTCTTGCACCCACTGTGAAATTTGGTGGAGGATTGGGGATGCTTCAGCAAGGCTGGAATTGGGCAAGTTATTCTTTGCGAAGGACGTATGAATCAAGCCGCATACAAGGTTATCCTGAAAAAACAGTTGATTCCTTCTGCTCACACAATGTTCCCCAACACTAAGGACTGTTTTTTTCCAGCAGGACAATGCGCCATGCCACACAGCTAGGTCAATCAATGTGTGGATGAAGGACCACCACATCAAATCCCTGTCATAGCCAGCCCAATCTCCAGACCTGAACCCCATTGAAAATCTCTGGAATGTAATCAAGAGGAAGATGGATAGTTGCAACCCATCAAACAAAGAAGAACTGCTTAAATTTTTGTAACTGAAAATTTTGCAGTGGTCTCTTAATTTTTGCCAGAGCTGTATGTGTATATATATATATATATATATATACATATATATATGTATATATATATATATATATATATATATATATATATATATATATATATATATATATTATACACACTGCTCAAAAAAATAAAGAGAACACTAAAATACCACATCCCAGATATCACTGCATGAAATATCCCAGTTGCAAATCTTTATTCATTCCATAGTGGAATGCGTTGAGAACAATTTAACATAAATATGATAAATGTAAATAAAATTAATATCCCATGAAGGTCTGTATTTGGAATGATGCTCAAAATCAAAGTGGAAACTTCAGTGGAATTGCCACAAGACAATGGAATGATGCTCAGTAGTGTGTGTAGCCTCCATGTTCCTGCATGACCTCCCTACAACACCTGGGCATAGTCCTGATGAGGCGGCGGATGGTCTCCTGAGGGATCTCCTCCCAGACCTGGACTAAAGCATCCGCCAACTCCTGGACAGTCTGTGGTGCAACGTGACGTTGGTGGATAGAGCGAGACATAATGTCCCAGATGTGCTCAATCGGATTCAGGTCTGGGGAACGGGCGGGCCAGTCCATAGCTTTAATGCCTTCATCTTGCAGGAACTGCTGACACACTCCAGCCACATGAGGTCTGGCATTGTCCTGCATTAGGAGAAACCGTGGGCCAACCGCACCAGCATATGGTCTCACAAGGGGTCTGAGGATCTCATCTCGGTACCTAATGGCAGTCAGGCTACCTCTGGCGAGCACATGGAGGGCTGTGCGGCCCTCCAAAGAAATGCCACCCCACACTATTACTGACCCACAGCCAAACCGGTCATGCTGAAGGATGTTGCAGGCAGCAGATCGCTCTCCACAGAGTCTCCAGACTCTGTCACGTGCTCAGTGTGAACCTGCTTTCATCTGTGAAGAGCACAGGGTGCCAGTCGCGAATTTGCCAATCCTGGTGTTCTGTGGCAAATGCCAAGCGTCCTGCACAGTGTTGGGCTACAAAAACACATGAAAAACCGCATCAAAAAAAGCATAAAAAAAGCGCGGATTTTCCACTGCATTTTTCTGCCAAGAGATGCAGAAACCTTGCAGAAATTTCTGCAAGCAAATAAGCAACGTGCGCTCGTAGCCTTATAGTCTATGGGGTTGTTCACATGTCCATGGCTTTTTGTGGACCATGTCTCTATGCAGAAATGAGACTTGTTTGTTTTTTACCAGTATTACGGATGAAAAAGTACCAATACAAGTTTATGGGTCAGTGAAAATCATAGACAGCACATGGATGGCATCAGTGTGCAGTCCATACGCTGTCTGGAATTGACACTGCAATGAATAGGAGAAGCTTGGTCATTTATTTATCCATATGTAAAAATCACTGATGAAACCCTGATAACAAAACTAACACATGGACCAAATAATGATGACACTCAGACCATTTTATTTATGTACTTTAACAAACACAGACATCTGAATGAGACCTTACTACTCCAGCTCCACATCCATATGCCATTGTTTAGACATAGTTCAAAGTAAGCAGAGTTTAACAAATTCATGAGCATCAGATTTATTATTCCAGAAGCTTTAAAAGGAGTATTCCCATCTCCAAAATCCTATCCCAATATGTAGTAGGTTTATTAATAATAATAGCAAATACCTCTAATTAGAAATGTAGTATAGTTTTTTTTGATTCGCTATGTCTCTTTGAGTAAGTGCAAAAACGCAGCAAAAATACAGGGGACAGGTTTTGCTGTGCTTTTGGTGCATAAAACTCAGGAACAATAGGCACTAAACTGTATCAGCATGCATAAGAGGCAAATGTACCTGAAAAAGGCCGCAAAAACTGCTTTTTTAGGGTATGTTCACACGTGGCGTTTCTGCTGCGTTTTTATTTTCCCTTTATTTTAGCAAAAAAACAGGTTTTTCTTGCATTTTTGTCATGCTACATTTGTCTCTTGTACATGCTGATAATAGTTTAGCGACAAAAAAAAAAATCTGATACATGCGTTTTTTCACCACTCATTATTTTTAATGGGTGAAAAACGCTGAAAGAAGTGACATGTTCTACTCTCAAAAAAACATGCAAAGCACAAAATACTGAGGAAAAAAAAACAAGCTGTGTGCATGAGATTTCTGAAATCTCAGACTATGCTGGTACTGTAAAACACAGCTGTGAATTTGCATAAAAAAATGCCACGGGTGAACATAACTTGGAGCAGCTTCTTTACTGTCAAGACAGCAGGTTTTGCCTGCAGAAAAAAAGCGCAGAAAAAACGGAACGTGTGAACATAGCCTAACTCTTTTCTGACAACTGTGCTTACTGCTCTGCACATATATTGAGACTACATAGCAGCTGAAGTAATAGTAATTACTATGTTTACACATGCTATAATATACCAATTGTTAAATGAATTTAGAAATACTTGTAATGCATCCTATTAGGTGGGGTATCTTCCCCACCTTGTATTGGATGTAATATTTAGAAATCATCTCCGTTACTAGAACCAAATAGAGAAACAATACAGCGCAGAAGGTGCTGCTGCAGTATCTGTCTCTCCGTGAAGCTACAATGGGTTTAATACAGCAGACTAGTGCCTACATCTCCTCAAGCACTTGTTCATCTCCACAACACTTTATCAGGGAGACTCATCACTGAGTGGGTCTGAAGACTTAAGTTTGGATCGTAATTGTGATATGTTTGAGACAAGTTTGGACACTGCAGGTTTTTTTTCCAAAAGCATTTTTTTAGGTTTGCAGCAAATTTTACGATTTGTGAAATTTGATGCAAAAAAAAAAAAGTGGCAAATCTATAATATAGGCACCCTGTTAACTAGTCTGCAGCATGCCATAAAATCATAAAATCATTCCTATATGTGTGAATGGAGATCTGAAAATCCAAATCCCTAGATCTGTGCTATATTTATTTTCTGTTGCCCTTTGACAGCCTGAATAACATGCAACACTATTCTATCTAATCCTTAAAAGAATATGAAAAAAAATATTGATCATAACAGACAGAATATAGAAATGTCAAGACACAAAAACTGATATCTCACCTGATGGAGTTGATGGTACTTCTGTAGTAGGGCTGGTGCTGGAACTACTCCCACTTCTTGAATACTGCCTGTCAGTGAAGCACGAGCATGGCTCCTCGCCATCATTTCTCTCTGGTGAAGGGTATGTTGCCTGTGAGAATGCTTGAAATGTGTGCTGAGAAGCACAATGGCTGCACACATTATTTACGGGATCTCTTGCACAATCGTCTTGAATTTCTTTTGCAGACTGACCACAGTGATTATGAGAATACAGTGGAATACTGACACCTTCTTCTTGTGAAGGAGGCAGCAGTCTATCTGAACTGGTATCTGAAAAACCAGGAAGTGTTCCTAGAGAGCCAATTTCGAGATCCAGAGTTGAGTCCAAGCCAGCAACCATACTCCCGGGCTCTGTTTCTGATGACCTTCCTTCTTCTAAGTATTCCACTTCTGTTGGAATCATTCTTCCTTGGTGAACCAATGATTCTTTTAACAGATTCCGTTCCTCTGGAGATGATCTCATGCAATCTCTCGAATCATCCTTAATCTGTTCTTTGAATGTTATTTTTTTCTAAAAATATAAAAATTGTATTTGGTTATTATTTGAACAGGAAGTTGTGTATTTTGTTTCAGCTATGCATTAATAGAATAAGAAATGTATGGCATATACAATATCTGCCCAAAGTTATGGCTGAAGAGGTGTGTGATCACTTAACACTACTGAGAGCCAGAACTGCTTCATAAGGACACCCTTGTGAGGATGCAAAAGACACTATTACATTTACAGGTCAACGGTTCTTACATTTGGGTCTTGCACAAAACCCAATCACAAGTATACTATCCGCTTATGCACAGTGTATCTTACCTGAGATCCATGTTCTTGGTCGCAACTTTTTTGTACCCAATTTTGAACTTGCACTGAAAATGCAAACACTATTGGTAAATTCCAAGGTTAGTGACTTACAGATATATGCTAATATAATAATAATAATAATAATAAATTCTCATATTGAAGAAACATCAAGTAAGCATCTTGTCAACTGCTTTAATCCCTATGTGCTGATATAGTGTGGATTCATGGTGTGGAGATTAGGAAGTTGGCTGCTTTTAAGCTGTTACACAAGCTATGGCTTCAGGAATGAACCTCTGAGCTGGCACCCATGTGACGTGTCCAACTCACATTGTTTTGCTGCTGTTGCCTGAATCTTCTGCCCCTAAATCTTGAGGTTCAAAGCATTCTTTTAAGTCAGGCAATGTGACTCGCACTGTTATTGTTATTGGAGTCATCAATGTTAATAGAGTACTGTGATAGTACATATAAACAGTACCAATCTTTTTGCACTGTTTCTGGAAGAACTATTCGACAAACACTTAGAACAGGGGTGCACAACTCCAGTCCTCCAGGGCAGCCAACAGTGCATGTCTTCAGGATTTCCTTAGCATTGCATAGGTGATAATTTAATCACCTGATGATTCCAATACCTTGAGCAATTCTGAAGAAATCCTGAAAACGTTGCACTGTTGGTTACCCTTGAGGACTGGAGTTGTGCCTCCCTGATTTAGATGAACCCCTCTTATTTTGACCCATCATTAGCAAAGCAGAAGCAGCCTTGTGATTTGCATGCAGTCAGAAGTTAATTAGGAGTGCATTGTAAGTAAACATTCATCATAATGAAATGAGCTGCTCTTCTGAACTTTTAACAATTGCACATGTAATTGATACTATGAGGAACAATACCTATAAGTGTACTGAATTTCTTCTTCTTATAGCACACAGAGTAGATGAGGCATATGATAATCCCGGATACTACAGTCATTACGATTATTGTGATTACCAGTTTTGTGACTGCATTAAAAAAAAGTTACATTAGAAAAATAAGTAAATTTAACATGTAAATGTAAACAATGCAAAATAAAACAGATGCATAAATATTTTACAAATAAGGTTTTGATCATGTTACCGTAACGTTCTATTTGAGCCAGAATAGGGTAGTCTGTCTGCTCTATTGTTTTATACAATTTAACATTAGGAGCTGATGCACAATGGATCTATCATAGCTGTAGTAATACCAGATGCTGTAGTGCTAGTGTGAAGAGTGACAATTTATGCTGAAACCTGAGGATCTATCATAGCTGTAGTAATACCAGAAGCTGTAGTAATACCAGAAGCTGTAGTGCTAGTGTGAACAGTGACAATTTATGCTGAAACCTGGAGTACAGATAACTAAAGACTCCTATTTCTGAAGTGCATTAATCATTAGTAGAGGAAAGTGAACCCAAACTTAAAAGTTCAGGGTTTATACCGGACAGCTGGTGTCAGGTGTTAAGCGCTGAACACGGCCTTCTCTCGGAAGTCCATTGTAATATTCGGATTTCCAGGGGAAGACAGAGAGAGAGAAGAAGAGCAGAGAGAGAAGGAGAGAGAAGAGAGAGAGATTTGACAAATAAGAATGGATCATTTGTGAAATGTTGGTCTATTGTGGGAAAGCACATTATCAACAATGCTTATTACATTAGAATATGCTTTTCTGCACTTTAAAAATCAGACACGTACGATCTGGTGAGACAATGCGACGATCACAGATAGCATCAGAGATGTTAGTGCCGGGAACAATCTCGTGTAATCCAACATATGTACAGCTGTAAAACACAAAAAAAAACTATCAGGTCACAATATACAGACTATTTCCAAACCATAACCAAAACAAGAGTCACCAAATGCTGTACAGTTGCAGCAAAAGTTTTGAGACAAATTTTGGTTTCCACAAAGTTTCCAGCTTCAGTGTTTTTAGATTTCAGTGAGATGTCTCTGTGGTAACTGAAGTACAATTACAAACATTTCAGAAGTTTTTAAGATTTTATTGGATTTTATTTCAAATCCATCAAGTTTATGCAAAGACCATATATTTACAGTGTTGTCCCTTATTTTTCAAGACTTCTGCAATTCCCCCTAGAGGCTGGATATGAGCTTCTGGGCCAAATCCTGACTAATGACATCCCACTCTTGCCTGATCGGTGGTCGAAGCTTGTCACAATTTCTGTGTTTTTAGTTTGCCCACTTGCTTTTTGAGGATTGACCACAGGTTCACAAAGGGATTGAGATCTGGAGAGTTTACAGGCCATGGTCCAGGAATTCAAATGTTTTGTTCCCTTTCTGCCTTGTGACATGGTATTCCATCACGCTAGAAAAAAGCATTATTTATCACCAAATTGTTACTGGATCGTTGAGAGAAGTTGTTCTTGGAAAAAAATTAGATACCATTCTATATTCATGACAACGTTCTTGGCCAAAATTGTGAGTGCTAGCTACTCTACAAATGAATGGTCTCATGATGCTTTACTGTTGATATGACACAGGACTGATAGTAGTGCTCACCTTTTCTCCTCCAGGCAATAATTCTTCCAGATGTCCCAAACAGCCTGAAGGGGGTTTCAGCAGAGAAAATAACTTTTCCCTATACTTCTGTAGTACAATCCCTGTAATTGCTGCAGTTATTTTATCTGATGAAGCCCCATTAAGACTATTCGGGACATCTGTAAGGGCCCCGTCACACATAGCGACCACCAGCGATCCCGACAACGATATGCACTTGTCAGGATCGCTGGTGTGTCGCTACATGATCGCTGGTGAGCTGCCAAACAGGCAGCTCAGGCAGCGATCAGGACAGCGACACTGCGGGTAATGTCGCTTAGTTACCCGCAGTGTACATTGGATACCAGCCTGCTGGTGCAGGGAGCTGGTAACCAAGGTAAACATCGGGTTTCCAGGCTCTGGACGGTGGTTCTGTATAAAAAGAGACAGTGAGAGTTTACATTATAGGGGCAGTATGTAGTATGAGGGCAAAGTATGGGAGGCAGTATATAGTGTGAGGACACAGTATAAGGGGGCAGTATAAAGTGAGAGGATACAGTATGGGGGGCAGTATACATACTGAGGATATAGTTTGGGGGAATTATAAAGTGTAAGGGAACAGTATGGGGCATAGTATATAGAGTGAGGGCAGGGTATGGGGGTAGTATACAGTGACGACATAGTTTAGGGGCAGTATAGTGTGAGGGTACATTATGGGGGGCAATATATAGTGTGAGGCACAGTACGGGGTGCAGTATATAGTGTGAGGGCACAGTAAGGAGGCCAGTATAGTGTGAGGGTATAGTATGGGGACAGTATACAGTATGATGGCACAGTATGGGGACAATATATAGTATGTATAGTATACAGTATATAGTATGATGGCACAGTATGGATGGGGCAGTATACAGAAGATGGCATAGACAAAACACCCTAGTGCAAAAGGAACAGGGGGAAATGGAAGAAAAAGACTTCACCCAGGCAGTGGGAGTAAAATATGTAGAATTTTATTAAATATTCACATGAAACTATAGCACAAACATCAATTATAAAATAAAAAGGAAGCCAGGGCACCACACAGTATAATCCAATACCCTGGTATTAATATGAATAAATCAGGTAGATATTTAGTTATTACATAGAATATGCAAAGCAAGGGAAGTGATAGTCCGTTATAATGTATAGGTATTGGTGCACATATAAAAGAAACTTTTTGTATATACCAAGAATGGTGCTAAATATAATGAAGTGTCATGTATATATATATATCATGTAATGTGCACATAAACTATACGTGCCACTAAAAAGAAAGTATGATAAAAACTTGATCTCATATCACAAGACACAGTGTACGGACAGAAAATTAATAGAATACAATATAACACACTTAGAACCAACAAAATAACCACCACAAAATAATGTGAGCCAAAAATATGCTTACATGAACACCAACACCATAACTGCCATGACTACCAAATCGCTATAAAATGCGAGCATAATACCTGAAAATACCAGGGGAGGAAACGAAACGTGGTGACCAGGCTGCCTAGAAAGCGCCCCGACGCGCGTTTCCCCTGACGAAGGAATAACCTTTCCGAAACGCGCGTCGGGGCGCGTTCTAGGCAGCCTGGTCACCACGTTTAGTTTCCTCCCCTGGTATTTTCAGGTATTATGCTCGCATTTTATAGCGATTTGGTAGTCATGGCAGTTATGGTGTTGGTGTTCATGTAAGCATATTTTTGGCTCACATTATTTTGTGGTGGTTATTTTGTTGGTTCTAAGTGTGTTATATTGTATTCTATTAATTTTCTGTCCGTACACTGTGTCTTGTGATATGAGATCAAGTTTTTATCATACTTTCTTTTTAGTGGCACGTATAGTTTATGTGCACATTACATGATATATATATATATATATATATATATATACATAATCCTTTTGACACTTCATTATATTTAGCACCATTCTTGGTATATACAAAAAGTTTCTTTTATATGTGCACCAATACCTATACATTATAACGGACTATCACTTCCCTTGCTTTGCATATTCTATGTAATAACTAAATATCTACCTGATTTATTCATATTAATACCAGGGTATTGAATTATACTGTGTGGTGCCCTGGCTTCCTTTTTATTTTATAATTGATGTTTGTGCTATAGTTTCATGTGAATATTTAATAAAATTCTACATATTTTACTCCCACTGCCTGGGTGAAGTCTTTTTCTTCCATTTCCCCCTGTTCCTTTTGCACTAGGGTGTTTTGTCTTACAAATTGTCTGGTTCCGCCATCCACCTCTTCTTTGATTTGAGACTCAATTGATATGTGTAGACTCATCCTTTAGTATTATTATTTTATTTTATTATACATTTCTACACTGCATTGCATCTCAATTCTGTTTGGTTTTTAGAAGATGGCATAGGCAGCACGGTGGCAGTGTAGGCTTTGAAGTGTATGGGTTCCATGGGGGACATTGTTAAGTGTGGCAAGATATGGAGAAGGGTCAACGTTTGGGGGGGCAATGTGTTGATATGGAGAGATATGGAGAGTGTGCATGAGTGTGCACAGACAAGCTGTGGCTGTGAAAAGTCACCCTTGCGTCTGGACCAGATTAAAAAGAAAGGGATGAGAATAACTCTATTCAAAGCAGATAACACCTAGAAGGTACCTGAAACTAAGGCTATGTGCACACGTTCAGGACTTTTCGTGTTTTTTTCGCATTTTTTCCGCAGGAAAAACGCTTAAAAAACTCATGCAGTAATCATCCTATTATTCAGAATGCATTCTGCAATTTTTGTGCACATGGTGCGTTTTTTTCCACGCAAAAAACGCATTGCGGTAAAAAACGCAGCATGTTCATTATTTTCGCGGTAAATTTGCGTATTCCCCGCTATATTATTGACCTAGAATGTTCAGGAAAAAAATTGCGGTAAAAACGTGCAAAAAAACGAGGTAAAAACGCATTTGGATTTCCTGGGGAAAAGTCCGGTTTTTCTCAGGAAATTTCTGCAAAGATTCCTGAACGTGTGCACATAGCCTAAAGGTACTGCCACACTAAACGTTCCCGCTAACGATCACGATAATGACGCTATCGTTGGTGTGATCGTTTTAAGGTCGCTAGTAGCGGCCAAACTGGACGATCTCATTAACGACGCATCAGCGGTTAGCGATCTCTTTAACGACTTTGGCGGTCGTTGGTACCTGCCACACTGCATGTACTGTGAAAGATCACGACCTCGATAGGCGTGACTGAGCGCAACCTTTTGCACGCCCCTCATCACAGATTGGTGGTCACTATTTATCTCATAGATATTTATCACAGCTCTCCCGCTTTGTGATTGGATGACCGCGTCATAAAAGACGACGTATCAACACTCCTCTCCATTACTCTCGAGCAGAAGCGGTTCTTTCAAATCTCCAGCATCGTTCCAGTGTGTCCTGCTAGCCTTTGTAGCTACTGCGATCCAGTTTGCGCCACTATTGCGGTTGCTGCGTTCCAGTCTACGGCGTTGGGTTTTTTGGCGATCCAGTCTGTGGCGTTATATCCTCTGCGATCCAGTTTGTGACGCTATTTTGTTTCCCTATTTTCTTTTTTTTTTCAAAAATCACAAACAAGTTTTGTAAGGTAGGTATTTTTTTTGTCACATTTAATTTTTATTTTTTCTTTAATTTTACAGATCCATTTTTAGATCTCAGCTGTTGTTAACCATTGTCGTCCATCAATTTTTTTTTTTGCCATTGTTTAGTTCAGGCACGCCCACCATTTTATGATCCCAGCTCTGTCAATATTTGCTACTGCTGCGCCCACAACCACCATTTTGTGATCCCTGCTGTTTTTTGCGTAATTGTTCATCTATGATTTTTTTTATTTTTTTTGCCACTGTTTTGTTCTGGCACGACCACCACCACCATTTTATGATCCCAGCTCTGTCAATGTTTACTCCAGCTGCGCCCACAACCACCATTTTATGATCCCTGCTGTGTTCTATGTTGTAGGCTATGTAAGCATTTTATTTAACCATTCTGGCGTTCTCACATAATCATTTTTTTATTACAGATGGCTGATAAGCAGGATTTTTTGCGGGAGTTTATCGAGCTGTACCGCTCAATGCCGTGCCTGTGGAAAATAAAGTCGGCTGATTACTGTAACAGGCTTAAAAAGAAGGACGCGTACCAAAAACTGGTGGAGCTCTGCAAGAACCATTACCCAGATGAACCGGCGTATGAGTCATCGGTGAAAAAACGCATTCAGGCCCTCCGCACAGTGTACAAAAAAGAGCTCAATAAAGTTATAAATTCTACCAAATCTGGAGCGGGGGCCGAAGATGTTTATGTCCCCCAACTGTGGTATTTTGATCTGTTCGCTTTCACAAGGGACCAAGAAGTACCCAGACAAGGGACATCCATGTTGGATCTAGACCCGCTGATCCAGCAGGACACCCCTGTCATACATGTAAGTACCTTTGTATTACAACACATTTTAATGTACATGCCAAAGTGGACTTAAATTTAAAAAATATAATTGTGAAATGTAGATAAAATGGCAGAATTAATCCCTTCATGTACTGATAATTTATCTAGCTCAATGGTTGAGGCCTATCCATTTACAAGTGTTGTTTTCACATTTTTGCTGTTTTTGGGTATAGTGTGAAGATAAATTTCTTTGTCTTTACAAGTGTCGTTTTCACATTTTTGCTGTATATGGATGTTATAGTGTGAAGATTAATTTCTTTGTCTTTGTGATTTACCATTTGTTTTTTTGTTCATGCAGGACACAGAAGAGGCCGTCTCCACACCTCCAACTGAACAAGACAGCATGGCGTTGATCCAAGATGAAGTAGTCGAGCCACCATCCTCATCTGTGCGGAGGCGGCTTTCACTTTCAGGAAGGAAAAGGAAGGCTCCCACCACCTCCACCACCTCGGCTACTCCTGAATTGGTGGAAATTGCGAAAAAAGTGCTTACGGCAGAAAAACACGGATTTTGGTAAGAACTTACCGGTAAAATCCTTTTCAGCGAAGGAAGGGAGGGAGACACAGGAATTCATTACTGATGGGTAGGCGGAGCCCCAGATCAGGATGTTACCTCAGATCAAAAGAGTGATGACTGGCTGGCCCCTCCAGCTCGGGCTCCTCCTACTCAGCTCCAGTCGTACCAAAGCTTTTAGGAAAAAGAGCCAAGATCACCAGCGGAGCAACATAACCCCTTCTGAAGGAACTTCAGAGAAAAAACACAAGGATACAGGTTATGCATGCAAAGAAAGCCAAAAACCACAGAGTTCCAGGTACTACTCACGGAACCTGACTACTGCGATGAGCTGGCGATGCTGGAACAGAGCCTTAGCGCGCTGACCTCAGCCCAGATAATCGCTATCAGATAAGGGTCGCGCTGCATCTGAAAACATCAACACACTTCTGCCTTGGGAGGGTGCTGTGTCTCCCTCCCTTCCTTCGCTGAAAAGGATTTTACCGGTAAGTTCTTACCAAAATCCGTGTTTCAGCTGCAGAATGGAAGGGAGGGAGACACAGGAATTCATTACTGATGGGACGTCCCAAAGCAGTTCAAAAATAAGGGTGGGAAAAACCAACAAGAGGCAGAAACCCAACAACCTTAACAACAAAGCGCAACCAGCGCTAAACACAAGTTCATCCAGAACTTTAAACTACAGCTGCCTGCAGGACCCTACGTCCGAGGGCTGCATCAGCGGAAGCACTGACGTCCACTTTATAAAACTTTGTAAACGTGTGGACAGAGCGCCAAGTTGCCGCTCGGCAGAGCTGCACTGCCGAGGCACCTTGATGAAAAGCCCACGATGAGGCCACAGCTCTCGTAGAATGGGCTCGAATCTTAATCGGGCAAGATTCACCCCGAAGACGGTAAGCTTCCAAAATAGCTGACCGGATCCAACGAGCTATAGAATCCTTGGAAGCTCGTTGACCACGCCGACGACCTGCTGGAACCACAAACAGGGAGTCCGTCTTACGAAAACCTTGAGTAATAGATAGATAAAACTTCAAGGCCCGCACTAAATCCAATGTGTGTAAAGCTCGCTCTTTCACATTCTTCGGATCCGGGCAGAATGAAGGCAACACAATATCCTGGTTGACATGAAATTGTGACACCACTTTAGGCAAAAAATCACCCCGAGTGCGAAGCACTACACGATCCGGAAAAAACTCCAGAAAAGGAGGCGAACAAGAAAGAGCTGCCAACTCAGAAACTCTCCTCAAGGAAGTGACTGCAACAAGGAAAGCCACCTTCCAAGAAAGTAAAGAAAGGCTAGCAGAAACCATAGGCTCAAAAGGTTTATGCTGAAGAGCCTCCAAAACAAGGTTGAGCCGCCAAGGAGACACGGGTGCCTTCCGCGGCGGAAACTTACGAGATATACCTCGGAAAAAGGAAAGCACGTCTCTATTTGAAGCAATGGTTCTCCGAAACAATAAGGACAGAGCAGAAATCTGACCTTTCAGAGTGCTTACTGCCAAACCCTTGTCTAGCCCATGCTGTAGAAAAGCCAACAGGTTGGGAATGGAAAATTTTCTCGGGTTCCGAGAGGACCCCAAACACCACGAAAAGAAGGTTTCCCAAATCTTGTGGTAAATCCTAGTAGTAGCCGGACATCTTGCAGCACGAAGGGTAGCAATGACCTCGGCTGAGAAACCTCTACGGGTCAAGATTTCGGTCTCAAGAGCCACGCCGTCAAACGCAGGGACATCAAGTCCGGATGACAAACGGGCCCCTGAGTCAACAAGTCCGGTTGAAGAGGGAGTGGAAAAGGAGGTGCCGCCAACAGCGACATTATTGTCGAGAGCCACACCCTTCTTGGCCAGTCTGGAGCTATCAAAATAGCTGGAATTCTCTCTAGTCTGATCCGACGCAGTACTAGAGGAAGTAAGGATATCGGCGGGAATACATAGATCAGCTCGAACTGATCCCACTGAGCCACTAGAGCATCCACCGCCACCGCCTTCGGATCCTTGTACCTGGACATGAATGTCGGTAACTTGGCATTGAACCTGGATGCCATCAAATCCACTTGGGGGGTTCCCCAGCGAGAGCACAGTAGTGCAAACACATCCGGATGGAGGCTCCATTCCCCGGAATCCATCCTTCTGCGACTGAGAAAGTCCGCTGTAACATTCCGAACCCCTGGAATGTGAATCGCCGAAATGGCTGGTACACTGGCCTCTGCCCAAATCAGAATTCGGGACACCTCTACCATGAGTCTGGAACTCCTTGTCCCACCTTGGTGATTGATATACGCGACAGCCGTCGCATTGTCTGTCTGCACACGGACTGGCAGACCGCTCAAAGGGACCGTCCAATGTTGGAGGCAAAGGAAAATCGCCCTCAATTCCAGGATGTTGATCGGAAGCACAGACTCTTCCGATGACCATACCCCCTGAATCCAGAGATTGTTCCAAACACCCCCCCAGCCCGTCAGGCTGGCATCGGTGGTTATGACTGACCACTTCAGAGGGAGGAAAGACTTCCCCAGGGAGAATGCCCCTGGACGTAACCACCATTCTAGAGAATCCCGCACCGCGCGAGAAATGGTGACACTGCAATCCAGCGATTGCGACTGATTCCATCGACTCAAGATGAACCTTTGAAGAGTCCTGGAGTGGAACTGGGCAAAAGGAATTGCCTCCATGGACGCCACCATCAGTCCTAGAAGACGCATACACTTCCGTAGAGACATTGCCGTTGAGGATCTCATAATCTGCACATGTCGAAGAAGACATGACTGTTTGTCTGGTGGTAGGGAAACTACCGACCGAAACGTGTCGAGATGCATTCCCAAAAAGAGGATTGTCCTCGATGGTTCCAGGGACGACTTCTCCCAATTGACCAGCCAACCGAAGTCCTTCAGAAACTGAAGAGACAAATCCCGAGCCGTCAACGCCTCCTCCTCCGAGGAAGCCATGATCAAAAGATCGTCCAGATAAGGGAGAATCGTAATCCCCTGTTTTCGAAGGATTGCCATGAGAGGCGCCAGAATTTTTGTAAAGACCCTTGGCGCTGAGGCTAAGCCGAACGGCAGAGCCACGAACTGGTAATGATTCTGACCTATGGCAAATCGAAGAAAGCGCTGATGAGCCTTTCCGATGGGAATATGCAAATAGGCGTCGCGAATGTCGATTGACACCAGAAAATCGTTCTGTGACAGAGCTGCCACAACGGAACGAAGCGACTCCATGCGAAATTTCCGGGCATGGACATGCCGGTTTAATCGCTTGAGATCCAGAATCGGGCGAAATTTGTTCTCCTTTTTGGGAACTATAAAAAGGTTGGAATAAAAACCTTTCCCTCGGTCCTCTGACGGAACCGGTATCACTACACCCTTTTGTAGTAGCGATTCGACCTCTCGCTGTAGAGCGACAACAAGCTCGGGTTCCGACGGAACGCGAGATTGACAAAAAACATTTGGGGTTGAGAAGCAAACTCTATGAAATAGCCTGCCGACACTATCCGCGTTACCCAGGAATCTGGAACGCGAGCCATCCAAGTCTCCTTGAAAAGAAGCAGGCGACCCCCCACTCGAGAATCCTCGAGTGGACCCCTGGCGTCAATCCGACTTTGCGGGTTTCTTGTCAAGTTCCCGCTTGTTCTGGCGGAAACTCTGCTTCCAGGGAGTACGAGTTTTCTGAGAGGATTTCTTTCCTGAGAAAGAAGGACGACCCGATCCCCACGAGGAGTGACTAGATCGTCCTCGGCCCCGAAAGGACCGCCGACCACTATAAACACCAGGCTTACTGGACACCGAGGCCATGGCCCTTCGCTGTGGTAATGCTGATTCCTTCGCCTTAGCCTTGGAAATCAGCTCTGTGAGGTCGGATCCAAAAAGATGGCCACCCTTGTAAGGTAAGGCCAACAACCCTTGTTTGGAAACTGCGTCCCCGGCCCACTGTCTGAGCCATAAAGCTCTTCTGACTGTGACCGCTGAAGCTTGCGCTTTGGCCAGCAGAGATGCCGTATCCAGACCGGCATCAAAGATATAACAGGCTGCCGTTTCTAACCATTCACAAGTTTCCCGTATCTCAGATAACGGAGATTCATTTTGCAACTCCGTCTTCAGACGTGCCAACCAGCTTAGAGAAGCTCTAGCAGCACACATGGATCCTAGCACTGCTCGAAATCCATGACCCGCAGCCTCATAGCTTGCTTTTGCCGCCAATTCTGCCTTTCTATCCAAAGGCTCCTGTAAGCTCGCTTTTCCCTTAATAGGGAGTAGAGAGGATTTACTAAGCTGAGACAAAGACACATCCACTTCAGGAGCAGAAGTCCAATTAGCCTTTAACTCCGTAGAGCAAGGATAAAGTGTATCAAAGAAATGCGTTCCATGAAAACGCTTATCTGGACATAGACGTTCCTCCTCTATTACACCATTAAGCTCATCCAGAGCTGGCAATGTTGTGCGCGAAGCACGGGACTCCTGGAACATGCGTGCTGATTTACCAGGACGACTAGTTACCTCCTCCGGTAACTGTAGAATATCTCTCATGGCTTCAATTAATGCCTCCGTACGCTTCGTCATAGAGGAACGCCCCTGCGGCTCGTCCGCATCTGAATCGGATATTTCTCCATCCGAATTTAAAGGGGAACTCTGCCCAATATCAGATACATCTGACTCGCTCCGTGTAGAGGCCGGTAACGGCCTGCGTCGCTTCCTCTGAGAGGAATTAGCAGACACATATTGACCTAAAAGGTCAGACAAGTTATTAATCGATCGAGCGATATCATCCAATTTTCCACCGCTGTCGACCGCAGCGCTAGACGCTGTGGAGGTCTGCGTATCTGATTGCCGCAATGGCACTGGGACGTGATCCGCGGCATCTGAACTCTGTTCAGACATGTCTCACCTGTATGAGCAGGTCAAAGCGGTAATACCAGCAAAAAACTATGCGTTTTTTTTTTTTTTTTTTTTTTAAACGCTGAAGGGTTAACGCTCCACCAAGCAGGGTTACCCCAGCGGTATTCAGTCAGCAAATTTAGCTGGTAGAAATAACCCTCAGAGGGGTTAATATTGCAAACTCACCAAAATATATATATATTTGTGAGCCCCAGCCAATTTTTATGTCTCTGATGAGACTGCAGCTGCAGTATAGCGATCGCTGCGCTGCGGGGTGAGGAATCCGCACTCACCCAGCTGGCCGTGGTGTCTTATGAGGAGAGGAGCGGTCCGAGGAGCCCAGGAGCCTGAGTAATGGCCGCCACAGTGAGGGGGTCGCAGGAGAAACGCCAGAGCGCGCGTCTTCCTGCTCAAAAGACCGGGATAGATAGGCCACGCCCCCCGCCAGCTCAAATAATGAGCGCGAACTCTCCCCGCTCCTGCTCCCTCTCTGTCCTGCAGCTATCTGTCTGCGGACAAAAAATCACCACATCTCCTTGTAACAGCGCTGTCACAGCAGCGCTGAAGCATACTGACATTACATGTAGTAGCGCTGTCACAGCAGCGCTGAAGCATACTGATATTACATGTAGTAGCGCTGTCACAGCAGCGCTGAAGCATACTGACATTACATGTAGTAGCGCTGTCACAGCAGCGCTGAAGCATACTGACATACATGTAGTAGCGCTGTCACAGCAGCGCTGAAGCATACTGACATTACATGTAGTAGCGCTGTCACAGCAGCGCTGAAGCATACTGACATACATGTAGTAACGCTGTCACAGCAGCGCTGAAGCATACTGACATTAGTAATAGCGCTGCTCATTCAGACGCTAAAGCACTCACACATAATTATTATTAAAATTTGTGTGGAGTACTCACCAGCCAAGGCGCCACAGGGACCCTCAGGGGTTTCTGGCCAGTGCCCATGCTTCCCCCCAGGGCGAAGAACGCAGTGACCGCACGTGTGGTTTGCGTTCCCGCCAGAGAAGCTCTCCTCATCCCCCAGGGCCGGCAAGGATTCTGCAGGGACTTTGAGTAAATACAGATCCGCCAAGGGAGAGGTTGGGGTACAGCAGCGCTGGTACCCCTGAGACCTCTAGACCAACTAGTGATCCAAGTCTCCTGTCCGAATATTAAAATAATAAAATCTTCTGAGGAGCTGCATTAGCAGCGACCATCCTCTGGACCTCAAATCTTAGACTGGAGCTGAGTAGGAGGAGCCCGAGCTGGAGGGGCCAGCCAGTCATCACTCTTTTGATCTGAGGTAACATCCTGATCTGGGGCTCCGCCTACCCATCAGTAATGAATTCCTGTGTCTCCCTCCCTTCCATTCTGCAGCTGAAAGACCAAACTAAAATAACTGGGTTTGCATACTTCGCTAATGAAAGGCTACCTACACTGGATCCTGTTCAGCGGCTTCATGCAGAGAGACTCATGTTTGAGGTACTGACTGAAGCGTCTTTTGGAAACCTGGATAACAGATATGTCGTCATGCCAAGACCGCAGTACCCGGACTACTCATGGCCGCACAATCCTGTGCCAAACCCAATTGGGCAAAATCCTGCAAACCCAAACGTTGGTGCTCCCCCTTATTTTTATTCACCGCAGAGGCAGCGTGGTAATGGCAACGATCCATCTTACCAGCAGTTTTAGTTTTTAAAATGTTTTACAAAAGTTTTTTTTGTTGTTTATATATTTTTACATTGATACCTTTTTTAATAAAAATCTTATTTATCTAATGAATTGTGGTCTTTTCTTATGTGATGTCAACTATTAAAATGTTGTATTTTTATTACATCTACTTGTCACACATGGGGTCATGGTAATACCAGCTATCATAGATGTTCCATCATAGGGTAAAAATGAATTGAAAAAAATTTCAAAAATTAACATGTCTTTTAAAGGCCCCTGGTCACACTAGCGCTAAAACCTTATACTAAAAAATAATACACCACACCTGCGTAGATTAACGTAAAATAGAAAATATATATTTTTTTCATATATATATATATATAATTTTTTTTAAAGAAATCAAATTGTAAATAAAAACAAAAAACAGTAACATAATAAAATAAAAAATTATATACAAAATATTAACAAAATAAAAATAATTAACAAAAAAAAAAATTAATGAGGGCCCCGGAGTCCAGAAAATACCCTCTCCAGCATCACCCCGTGTTGATGCAGAGCTCCCATGGCACGTTGCAGCTCTGCCACCGCTGTCTGCATGGCTCCCACCGCGCTGCTCATTGCCACCATCAGCCGGCGGTGTGACAGAAACAGGTCCTGGGCAGTTGGGATTTCTGTGGAGGTAAAGGTAACAGTTAACCAGGGAATTCTGTTGAAACATCAACATGTACATGTTATGTTTGTTAACACTTACGGTTTTCCTCAGAGGAACCGCTGACCGCCCACCCAGAACCTGTTGCTCCGCCGGCTAGGGAAAAAAAGAAAAAAAAATTATATCACAACAGTCATTACACATAAGACCTTACAAAGTTCTCAAACTTGTCTGAAGCTTATATAATGTGCGTTAATTACCTGATGGGGAGCCTGCATCCGTGTCACGGGATGATGCTGGAGAGAAGGCAACGTCTGGGGGAAGGGCTGAAACCCACCGAGTCACGAGGGGGGGTTGCTGCCGGTGAAGGGGTTGAAGGGTTGGAGAGGTGTGGTGATGATGGTGGTGGAGGGGTAGCCGGGGAAGGAGATGGAGGTGGAGGGGTAGCTGGGGACGGTGGAGCCGCAGCAGCTGGTGAAGGTGGTGCTGTAAATAAAATATACAATTCAGTCAAATAATCCTTCTACTAACCCCGTTACTGCCAGTACTTCCATCTATGCCTGTAAACCCCCTCACGACTGGTACTCCCTTCACTGCCTGCCCTATCACTGCTGGTACTCCCATCGCTACTGGTCCTCCCGTTACTGCCAGTACTTCCATCTATGCCTGTAAACCCCCTCACGACTGGTACTCCCTTCACTGCCTGCCCTATCACTGCTTGTACTCCCATCACTACTGGTCCTCCCGTTACTGCCAGTACTTCCATCTATGCCTGTAAACCCCCTCACGACTGGTACTCCCTTCACTGCCTTGCCCCATCACTGCCGGTACTCCCATCACTGCGGGTGCATTGATATAGGTAGATAAGGCTACTTTCACACTTGCGTTTTTTTTGCGCAGCGCAACTTGCGCTATCGGACGCATGCGCAATATTCCCCTATCTTTAACATGGCGGGCGCAGGGTCTAGCGCTTGCACGCGTTCATGTGCGTTTGTCGTGCGCTGCGCATTTTCCCGGTGTGCGCCCATACGCGCTAGACGCTACATGTTGCATTTTTTTTTCCGGTCAAAAAAGACAGAGATGATTGAGACAGAGATGATCGAGCCAGAGATGATGGAGACAGAGATGATAGAAATGTGACACATAGACAACGCATGCGCCAAAAAAACGCAAACGCATGCAAAACTGCATGAAATCGCAGACAAACGCTGCGTTTTTTTGTCGAAATGCGCATGCTGATGCGACTAAATATCGCAGCGTTTATAAGCGTTTGCATGCGTTTTTTTAATGCGCTTCATGTGTGCTCGAAACGCAGCGCAAAAAAACGCAAGTGTGAAAGTAGCCTAACCCACAAAACATAACCACTCCAGATACCCTCATCAATACTCACTCAGAGGCCTGCGGAGCTGGGCCCGAATGCTGGCGACACTATCGCGTGAGCGGTATCGTAGGTCCGCCAGCTTCTTTCTGATCTGTGCTCTGGTCCGCCGCACATTGAAGCGCCTCTCCAGGCCCCGCCGGATTCTCTGCAGGCATACCCTTTTGTGGCGCATTGGATGCGCCACAGGTAGCCTGCAGAAGTAATCCCAACGGTCCGTTTTTTTAATTAAAAAACGGACCTCCTCGTCCGTCCACCTAGGCCCTCGCTGTCTAGCCGCCGCCATTGCCGCCATCACAAACAACACCGCATTGGGCGACGCCAGCGCCATGACGTCACAGCGTGCGCACGTTACGTGCGGCCGCATTCGCGACGCAAAACGGTATTGCGATTGCAAAGTGACCGCAGCAGCCATACGCCCAGCCAAGCACAGATATGAGATGCTGTTGCGATCGCAAAACAACTGGTTCCAAGCTAGGCGATCACAATGGCGTCTCATATTTTTATGGCTGGGGCACGAGAATCTTTACCTTTGCAATCACAATGGCTTTGCATATCTGTATGCATATCTGCACAGCTGGAGCTCGTGACAAGTCACATTGCGATCACAATGGCGTCGCATATCTGTATGGTTGGGGCTCGATAATCTTCACCTTTGCAATCACAATGGCTTTTTGCATATCTGTATGCATATCTGTATAGCTGGAGCTCGTGACAAGTCACATTGCGATCACAATGGCGTCGCATATCTGTATGGTTGGGGCTCGATAATCTTCACCTTTGCAATCACAATGGCTTTTTGCATATCTGTATGCATATCTGTATAGCTGGAGCTTGTGACAATACTCACATTGCGATCACAATGGCGTCGCATATCTGTATGGTTGGGGCTCGAGAATCTTCACCTTTGCAATCACAATGGCTTTTTTCATATCTGTATGCATATCTGTATAGCTGGAGCTCGTGACAATACTCACATTGCAATCACAATGGCGTCGCATTTCTGTATGGTTGGGGCTCGAGAATCTTCACCTTTGCAATCACAATGGCTTGGCATATCTGTATGCATATCTGTATAGCTGGAGCTCGTGACAATACTCACATTGCGATCACAATGGCGTCGCATATCTGTGAATAGCTGTGATTCCCTGGTGAATGTTGACCTTTACCTCCCAAGAATTTTCAAATATATTTATAACAATTTTTTAATCTTTCATATATGACTAAAATATATATATATATTATATATTTAAACTTTATATATGCAGCTGTGGTGTATTATCTGTTATATTTAATTATAATGTTTGAACGCTAGTGAGACCATAGGCCCTTAAAATAATTGTAAATATTAACTTTTTTCTTTATTTTTTTAACAATTAACTCCTATGACTGATGGTACTCCCATGACCCCGTGTGTGACAAGTAGATACAATGTAAAACAAAAAATAGACAACTAAAAAGCCTTTGAAAAGATTTTAAAAACTGCAGCTGCTGGTAACATGTCTCTTTGCCATCCCCATTACTCCCTCCCCACATCTCACCCATCATTAGCCCTTCTCCCATATAGGTAAAATAATTGAAAAAAAACACAAATGCATTTTTAAAATAAAAATTTTTTATTATAAAAACATTGTTAAAAAAAGGCAAAAGTCAAACATTATCAAAATCAAACTAGACCTGATGCTGCCAACTCACTGCACCAGGCCCATTAAAGTATTGGCAGTACTTGTCTAGGCCGGCCTTCGCATCGTCCTTGCTCCTGCCTTGATTGACAGGTTGAAGGCCTGCAATAGCGGGATCATTCTCACGCCATTCTCCGAGCTCCACGTCACCATTGCTGTCCGAGTCCATGAAGCCTGGCGGACTGTAAGTACCAGCATCGCGTTTGCGTAGAAAATTGTGTAGCACACAACAGGCCAACACCACAGAGTCTATGGATTCCAGCTTCATGTTGATTGGAGTGTGGAAAACCCTGAAGCGGTTGGCCATTATGCCGAAGGCATTCTCCACAACGCGCCGTGCCCTAGACAGTCTGTAATTAAAAATCCGCCTTTCCCCTGTCAAAGTCTTTTGTGGATATGGTTTCACAAGATGAACATGAAGGGGGAAGGCTTCATCGCCCACAAAAACAAAGTTTAGGTTGGCGGTGGTGTCAATGTTGGTTGGCAAGTTAAGTTTATTATTAAACAACCGTTCACCAAAACTTGTGTGCTCCAAAACGCCACAGTCAGAAACCCTTCCATTAATGCCAACATTAACGTCAATAAATTCATAATTGGCATTAACAAGGGCCATGAGGATCGTGCTGAAGTAGCCCTTGTAATTATGAAAAAAGGATCCGCTTTTGGCTGTTTGCGTGATCCGCACATGTTTGCCATCCAAGGCACCACCACAGTTTGGGAACTGCCAAATCCTTTCAAAATCAGAGGCAATAATTTGCCATTCCGCCACTGATTTGGGAAAAGGCATGCAGCTCCGTAAACTTCGGACGATGGCGTTGCATGTCTCCGGAATTAGTTCTCCAAGCAGCGACCGAGAAATTGCAGCAGAAAATTGCAAATCCTTCACTGAACGTCCGGTTGCCAGAAATCGCAGCGTTACTGCCAAACGTTCCTCTGCTGAAACAGCTGCACGCATGCGGGTATCCTGCCGTTCAATGAGTGGCCTCACACATTCCAGTAGGAGCTTGAATGAATCCTCCGACATCCGTAGATAATTCCGGAAATCCTGCGGATTCTTCTCCTGCAACTCCCTCACTAGATGCATGTGGGAGAATTTGGACCTCTGCTCCAGCCATTCTCTGGTCCACATGCGACGCTTTCGCTTGGAGCGCCTCTCTTCCACCCGCGCCTCTTCTTGACGATCTGCCTCCATTGACAGTGCAACTGCCACAATCATACGCTCCGCGGTGGACAGGTTCATTATGTGCAACCTGTACGGTAAAGAAGAGAAAAGTTAATTACTAATTAATTACTATTAATAAAGTGTTTAAACAAAATAAAATAAAGAATAGAATAAAAAATATATATAAAAAAAAAAATTTAACTTTTCAGTTAACATTTAAAATACAGTTTACAAATGTCTAAAATGGTGGGGGGTGTAAAATATATAATGCAGAAAAAAAAAATAAGGTCAGGGGTGTAAAATAAATAAAGCAGACGAAAAAAAAAAAAAATAAGGTCAGGGGTGTAAAATAAATAAAGCAGACCAAAAAAAAAAAAAAAATAAGGTTAAAAAACATTATCAAACAACATCACAAACAATATGTACCTTGAATCCAAATATCCCGAAGATTCAAATCCAAATGGGGATGGATGGTGCTCTAGCGACTCAGACAGGATCGCAAAAACCCACCACTGCGCCACAAACAGGATTGCAAAACTCCGACACACGATACTATCCTCGCAACAACGCAAAAAGAGACCCATAAAGTGCTCTGGAAACAATGGATGGGGGCGCAGTTATTAAAGCTGAGGTGATGTTGTGTGGTCACCAATCGGAGCTGAAGGGCGTTAACGAAAGAAAAAGTCCCGCCTGTGCCGCTGACTAATGCTTCGTCAACGAGGTCGCACATCGTTCACAAAAGGTGCCAAACACAGCGATTCAGGCTCACCAGCGGGACGCCAACGATCAAAATACGGTCCAGAACTCTAGTGAACGATCAACGAGATCACAGCAGGGGCCACGTCGTTGCTACATGCCACACACAACGACGTCGCTAACGAGATCGCTAAATAGTGACGTATTTTAGCGATCTCGTTAACGATCTTGTTTAGTGTGGCATACCCTTAAGAGTTCATTTACACTGGACAATTACAGCCTTTAAAGAAACACTGTCCGGCTACATGAAGCAGATAGGCAGTTGTTTAACAGCATGTTTAGACAGGCTGACTGCACTTCTATGTGCACAAGAACGATCATTAACATGATCATTCTGTGTGCATAGAACAATACTGTTCTCAGCAGCACAAGTCCTGAATGCACAGGATGACCTTCTGCCAAGAACGATGATATTTAAGTAGGCTTAAAAATAATTTCACCAGACAAATAATAATAATAATAACAATAATTTTATTTCTATAGCGCCAACATATTCCGCAGCACTTTACATTTTAGAGGGGACTTGTACAGACAATAGACATTACAGCATAACAATAAACACATAGATCAAAACAGATACCAAGAGGAATGAGGGCCCTGCTCGCAAGCTTACAATCTATGAGGAAACAGGGGAGACACGAAAGGTGGATGGTAACAATTGCTTTCATTGTTTGGATCAGCCATAATGTAAGAATTGGGTGTTCCTGTAATGCTGCATGAACCAGTTAACAGTCTAAATATGTAACAGTACAGACACAGAGGGCTATACAAATTTTCAATGGGCCACACTGGGATAGTTAGGTTATTGCGTTGAGGCGGTATGCCAGTCTGAACAAATGCATTTTTAGGGCAAGCTTAAAACTGTGGGGATTGGGGATTAATTGTATTAACCTGGGTAGTGCAGTCCAAAGAATTGGTGCAGCATGTGAAAAGTCTTGGAGACGGGAGTGGGAGGTTCTGATTATTGAGGATGTTAACCTCAGATCATTAGCAGAACGGAGGGCACGGGCAGGGTGGTAGACTGAGACAAGGGAGGAGATGTAGGGGTGATGCTGAGCCATGGAGTATTTTGTGGGTGAGGGTAATAAGTTTGTACTGGATTCTGTAGTGGATGGATAACCAGTGTAATGATTGGCACAAGGTAGAGGCATCGGAGTAACGATTGGTGAGGAATATGATCCTGGCTGCAGCATTCAGGACAGATTGGAGAGGGGAGAGTTTGGTAAGAGGTAGACCAATTAATAGAGAGTTACAATAGTCCAGACGAGAATGAATAACAGAAACAGTAAGAGTTTTTGCAGATTTGAAAGTAAGAAAAGGTTGAATTCTAGAAATGTTTTTGAGGTGCAGATAACAAGAGTGAGCCTGTGATCGGAATCAACTATGACCCCTAGACAGAAGACATATTGCTGGGGAGTAATGGTGGAACCACACATGAAGATGGCAATGTTGGGCATAGGTAGGTTAATAGAGGGAGGACACACGAGGAGTTCAGTTTTTGACAGGTTCAGTTTCAGATAGAGTTTTGCTTGTGCATTGCGTTATTGGCAGCCTGTTTAGATCATCAGCCAGTGTAAATGCACCTTAAAGAGCATATAAACTTTTGAGAGATTTTATATGTTTTAGGCCCTTTAATTTTCAGTAGAACTAGGAGATCTCCTTCAAAAGACTTCTTAGAAGTGAGCAGCGCAACAAACAGCACCCATGTCGTAGTATGAAGGCAGCAGAAAGTCATAGGCTTTCTGTATGCTGCTGTCTCCAGAGCTGCACGCTTAGGCCAGCGTCACACTACCATAGATTACGGGCGAGTGCTATGCGAGAAAACATCGCACAGCACTCAGCCCTGTGTTAATCTATGGGCCAGCTCACATCAGCGTTTATTTTCTCAGGCATATTCGACGTGCATGTAAAATCTGCTGCTGCGATTGTACGTATATATCGTTCGAGACTCGCTAAGGCAAGCCTATGGGTGCGAGAAAAAAAAAAAAAAAAAAATCGCACAGCACTCGGACCATGCGAGTACTATCCGATTTTTCGCACCGGTGTCCTTTGAAAAACCAGCAGTTCATGTGTGGCATACAGTAAAATCACACTGACAGGTTAAAATAGAAAAGATATATATTGATGTCAGTGACACACACATATACCGTATTTTGCGGTTTATAAGACGCACCAGATTATAAGACGCACCCCAAATTTTGAAGAGAAAAATAGGAAAGAAAACTTTTTTTTAATAAAATGGTGGTGCTTCTTACAATCCATGCGTCTTATTGCTTACCAAGGGTGGTGGCTGCGGTGAAGTGGGGTCCCAGGGTCACTGCTGGCGTAGGCAGGAGTGGGGCGTTGCTGCGGACCCCAGACTGTGAGAAAGGGGTGTTCGGATGTGTGACGCTGCGAGTGTTCAGTGGTGCGGGGGCTCCGCCGACATTTTGTGAAAGCCCGGAGCCCCCGCACTTCCATGGTTTACTGTGCGGTGGACTCCAGGAAAATGGCTTCCGGGGCCGGAGCATGAGCAGATGAAGAGCATGGAGATCTTGGCGCTGAGATCTCATCTCCCAAGATCTTGGTGCCCCCGCACCACCGAAGTGTCACACATCCGAACACCCCCTCATTCCAACCTGCAGCAACGCTCCACTCTTGCCTCCTCCAGCAGCGACACTGGGACCCTGCTCCACCGCGGCCGGTAAGGTATATTCGTATTATAAGACTCACCCCCATTTTCCCCCCAAATTTTGGGGAAAAAAGTGCGTCTTATAATCCGAAAAATACGTTATATATTAAATAGATAGAAGAAAAGCCGGCAATTAATTTGCCGCATACAGTAATATCACAGCGTGACAGGTTAGAATAGAATAGATAGAATACACAGAGAATAATACATAGATATATAGATGTCAGTGACACACACATATATATATTACATAAATAGATGGAAGAAAAGCTGGCAATTCATCTGCCGCGTACTGTAAAATCACTGCAGGACCCGACAGGATAGAAGAGAAGGATTACATACAGTAAATACAAATAGAACAGGTAGATATACAGATGTCTCTGACAAATACAATTAGTTCAGTGTGTGTGCGGCTTACTGTACATGTATTTAATAAAAGATTATTTTTCGGAAAAAAATGCCATGGGCTCCCGCGCAATTTTCTTAACCAGCAGAGGGAAAGCCGACGGCTGGTGGCCGATGTTTATAGCCTGAAAAGGGGGTAATTCTCATGGAGCTTCCCAGGATATTAACATGAGCTCACAACTGTGTACTTAGCCTTAACTGGCTATTAAAATGGGGAACCCTATAAAAAATTTACATAGGGCCCCCAGAGAGCTGCGGGCTGATATTAATAGCCTATGAAGGGGCCAAGGATACTGCTGCCCCAGGCTAAAAAAAATCAGCACTCAGCTGCCCCAGAAAAGGCGCATCTCTAAGATGCACCAATTCTGGCACTTAGCCTCGCTCTTCCCACTTGCCCTGCAGCGGTGGCAAGTGGGGTGATAGTTGGGGGGTTGATGTCACCTTTGTATTGTCAGGTGACATCAAGCCCCCAGGTTAGCAATGGAGAGTCGTCAATAAGACACTCCCATTACTAACCTCATAGTCACATTGTACGAAATATAGGCACCCAGAAAAAAGTCGTTTCATTGAAAGAATGACACAGAATCCTTTAATAATCAATTAAACCATACTTAAATAAATAAATTTCCAATGGCGCTTCCGCTGACATCATAAAGATGAAGTGAGTTCATTGGCTGTGAACTCGCAGGACCTGTCTGACGGCATCGCGGTGCGCTCAGATAGGTAATAGGAGTTCACAGGAAGACACTGAGCACACCGTGCTCAGTTTCTTTGCTGAATGACAGACTGTATGGTCGCATCATGCAACCTGCCATCTAGATGTAGCAGAGCTAGACCTGTCGTGAGACAAATGGATTAGCAGCATCTCTGTGGAAAGGTGAGGAATATTATTGTTTGTATTTTTTAACTCTTTTGCAGATGACGAGGGCATCGGGGGAATGGGCGAGGTCGTAAGTACTGATGACGGCTCTCGAGCTGAATTCATATACTGATGGTTGTTTGGTGATGTATTCATGTATTGATGATAGATCCGGTGATGTGTTCATGTACTGATGTTCTGATAATATAGTCATGTATTGATGATGGCTCTGGGGCTGCATTTATGTACTGATGGTAGTTCTGGTGATGTATGCATGTATGATGGTGGTTCTTGTCCTGTAGTAATGTAAATGAGATAATCCTTAATTTGTCAATGTGATGGATGGGGCGATTTAATGGCAGTTTACAATCCTCCTGAAAGCATGCGTAGCTGTAACAGGACACCTAGCTCAGTCGGTGATTCAGCCACACTAGCTAATTTCCAAGCTACTACTGTTATGATCTGCTACAAGCACTAAGGAAAGGTGGGAATTCTGTCCCTACTATAGGACTGAGCTGGATCCCTACGATGTAACGGGGAACCTGATCCTGCGACCAGACCCGCTAAAGTCCTCAGCTAGTCTGAACGAAGACCTATAGTTGCGAGGGAGGAATCCCTACAAGATCTAGGGACTGGGTGAAAAGGTGGACACCTCCTAACAGAAAGTGTAGCAGGGAAAATAAAACAGAAAACAAATACTAAGAGATACTAAGCTCTAGCAAAAACTGACAGAGTAAGGCACCTAAGCACCCGGCTAGCTTAAGAGTAGATAATACAATGAAGTCCAGCAAGGCCAGAAGGGCGGAACCAGACTAAATAGGGTAAAAAGGTCATGTGACCAGCAAAGTGAAACAAAACCTAACAAGAGGGTTCTAACAGTACCCTCCCTTCTAAGAGGATCCTCCGGATCCCTAGGACTTAGGCTTATCCGGAAACCTATTGTGAAACGCTCTGACAAGTCTAGACGCAGAAACATCCGCCCTCACCCATGAGTTATCCTCGGGTCCATAACCCTTCCAAGCGACGAGGTACTGTAAACTCCCTCTATACCGTCTAGAATTTAGGATGCGGGAAATCTCATATTGCCCGTCCTCCACCACCAGGGGAACAGTGGCCGAGACGTCTCCATCTGAGACCTCAGCTTTTTTCAAGAGAGAAACATGAAACACCGGATTAATCTTCCAGGAGGTGGGAAGCTCCAACTTAACAGCAGATTGGTTAAAAACCTGAAGCACCTTAAAGGGCCCTACAAACTTGGGACCCAATTTCTTAGACGGAATCCTCAAGCGCAGATTCTTAGAGGACAACCAAACCATGTCACCAGTAGCAAACAAAACCTCTTGTCGTTTTCTATCAAAATACACTTTGGATCTTTTGTTAGCCTCCTGAAGATTACCACGCACATCAGTCCAAACTCTCTCCAAAAGACCAGAAAAATTCTCCTCTTCAGGTACAGCCGATCCCAACTTGGAAAATGACCCAAACGACGGATGTCTCCCAGTACAACAAAAAAAAGGCGAACAACCAGCAGAAGCGGATGTATGGTTGTTAAGAGCAAACTCAGCAAGTGGCAGAAACTCACACCACCCCTCTTGATTATCAGTCACAAAACAACGCAAGAACTGCTCAACATCCTGGTTTTTCCTTTCTGTCTGGCCATTAGACTCCGGATGATATCCGGATGAAAACGACAAATGAACTCCCAACCTGTCACAAAAAGCGCGCCAAAAACGAGTCACAAACTGAGGTCCCCTATCGGAAACAATGTCAGTAGGAACACCATGTAGTCTGACTATTTCCTTGACAAAGGCCTTAGCGAGAGTCTTAGCGCAGGGCAGTTTGATGAAAGGAACCAAGTGACACATCTTGCTAAAACGGTCCACGACCACCCAGATGACAGTGAAACCCTCAGAGGGGGGAAGGTCAGTAATAAAGTCCATAGCCAAATGTGTCCAAGGTGCACTAGGGACCTCCAGAGGGCAAAGCAACCCCGCAGCAGGAGTATGAGAAGACTTAGATCTAGCACACACAGTGCATTGACGCACCCACTTAATGACTTCCTTCTGCCATCCTGGCCACCAAAAACTGCGACCCACAAGTCTCTTGGTCTCAGAGATTCCAGGATGACCTGCCAACCGAGAGTCATGACATTCATCAAACAAATCTCTCCTCAGGGTACCAGGCACAAACAACCTCCCATGCGGCGTGTTAGATGGTGGCATTCTCCTGTGCTTTAAGAATCTCATCTTCCAGCACGGAGTCCAAAACAGCAATAACAACCCCCTCTTGCAAGATGTTTTCCTCCTCCTCCTCAGTACCCACCATAGGAGAAAAGCTGCGAGACAAAGCATCAGCTTTAACATTTTTAGTACCTGGGATGTAAGTAACGGTAAAATTAAACCGTGAGAAAAACAGTGCCCACCTAGCCTGACGGGCATTCAAACGTTTGGCAGCATCAAGGTAGATCAGATTTTTATGATCAGTGAAGACTTGAACGGGAAATTCCGCTCCCTCCAAAAAATGACGCCAGTGTTCAAATGCGAGTTTAATTGCCAACAATTCCCGATTACCGATATCATAATTTAGTTCAGACTCAGAAAATTTCTTTGAAAAAAAAGCACAGGGAAGTACTCCATCCGTCTTTGCCTGAGACAACACCGCGCCGACCCCCACAGAAGAAGCATCAACCTCAACCAAAAATGGTTTAGTCACATCAGGCTGCGTAAGGATGGGAGCAGAGCTGAACCTCTCCTTTAGCAACACAAAAGCCTCAATGCCCTCAGTAGTCCACTGAACCGCATCAGCACCTTTCCTGGTGAGATCGGTCAGAGGTTTGGCAATTACAGAAAAATCTTTTATGAATTTTCTATAATAATTGGCGAACCCCAAAAACCTCTGTATTGATTTCACACCAATAGGTCTAGGCCATTCCTGCACAGCTTGCACTTTCACCGGGTCCATCTCAAAACCCTCACTGGAGACAATGTAGCCCAAAAAACTAAGTCTCTGTACAGCGAACGCACATTTTTCTAGTTTGGCAAAAAATGAATTATCACTCAGTAACTGTAATACTTCACGCACACTCCTCCAATGAGACTCCAAATCCGGTGAATAAATCAAAATGTCATCCAAATACACAACCACACTTCTGCCGATCAAAGGTCTAAGGATGTCATTAATAAGATTCTGAAAAAATGCCGGAGCACTGGAAAGTCCAAAAGGCATAACCAGATTCTCAAAATGACCCAGTGGAGTGTTAAACGCAGTCTTCCATTCATCCCCCTCCTTCATGCGCAACAAATTGTATGCCCCTAGAAGATCAATTTTCGAGAACCACTTGGCCCCACTAACTGGTTAAACAAATCAGGAATCAATGGCAGTGGGTAAGGATTGCGTACAGTAATCTTATTAATCTCACGAAAGTCTAGACAAGGCCTTAAACCGCCGTCCTTTTTTTTAACAAAAAAAAATCCAACCGCCACAGGAGACTTGGAAGGCCTAATGTGACCGGCGGCCAAACTTGTCTGTATGTATTCCTCCAAAGCCTTTCTCTCAGGAATAGTCAAATTAAATAAGCGACTTTTAGGAAGAGCCGCTCCAGGGACAAATTCAATTGCACAATAATCTCTATGAGGAGGCAATACCTGCGATTCCTTATCAGAAAAAACTTTCCAAAAATCCTGAATAGGTACAGGTAACTCCCCCTTAACTACAGCAGCAATACGCCCGTTACAACACTTGTCATAACAATTGGGACTCCAGGACTTAATTTCATTGGTAGACCAATCCAGTACCGGATTGTGCAATTTTAACCAGGGTAACCCCAAAATCACCGGTGAGGGCAAATTGTTCAAAACCACCAAATCCAAATTCTCTTGATGAACACCATTAATAGTAAGAGGAAATTCACAGATATGGTGAGTAACATTTTTCAAGTGAGAACCATCCACAGACACCACATTAATAGGGGAAGACAGAAGTTTGGGTTTTAATTTTAGTTTTTCCAAAAATTTCCCATCAATCACATTGAGAGTTGAACCACAATCCACAAATACCCGAAACTCCATTAATTCCTCCTCACCAGCAGTGGTAGCAGAAAGAAAGACACCGGATCGTCATATAACAACCCCAAAGCAGAAAAAAAACTATCCACTGATATAAAGCATGGATCACTAGGCTGCAGAGAAAAGGCCCAATCCTGAGGTTCTTTGCGCAAAAGTGACATTATGAACCCTATGCGCTGTGATTCCTCACCAGAGGATCTGGGTCTCAAACGGAAATACAACAAGCAAGCATTTTTAAAAGAAAAAAAATCTTGTTGTTCACCAAAAAATAAATCAGGCAAACGTACCTTTGGCTCCACGAAATGTGCTCCAGAACAACTACTCACGTGTTGCTTTATCTCAGCCACCTCCAGAGAAAGTCCCTGCAGGCGCTGAACCAAATCCTGAACCGACACCATGATGGAAAACAGAAAATCTTTCCTTAGAGATTTTTTTTTTTCTTTTGGCTGGACTTACTGTTATGATCTGCTACAAGCACTAAGGAAAGGTGGGAATTCTGTCCCTACTATAGGACTGAGCTGGATCCCTACGATGTAACGGGGAACCTGATCCTGCGACCAGACCCGCTAAAGTCCTCAGCTAGTCTGAACGAAGACCTATAGTTGCGAGGGAGGAATCCCTACAAGATCTAGGGACTGGGTGAAAAGGTGGACACCTCCTAACAGAAAGTGTAGCAGGGAAAATAAAACAGAAAACAAATACTAAGATACTAAGATCTAGCAAAACTGACAGAGTAAGGCACCTAAGCACCCGGCTAGCTTAAGAGTAGATAATACAATGAAGTCCAGCAAGGCCAGAAGGGCGGAACCAGACTAAATAGGGTAAAAAGGTCATGTGACCAGCAAAGTGAAACAAAACCTAACAAGAGGGTTCTAACAACTACAGTAAGACCTCCAAGTAGGGGCCCGGACGTATCTGATGGCACCAAAAGAACCTCGCTAGGACTGTCCATTAAGGAGTTATGAAACATATTAGGTTTTGAAGTTTTTAGCTGCTAGATACAAAGGGAGGGGATTTAGGTCCAGCTCAGGTGTCATTAGGGGAGTGACCCCAGTGAGTTAAATGCTCGTGTTAAGCATGGCCTATTGCTTTTTTCAGGAGAGGTCATGATGACTTATCTTGTGGGGAGAAGTCCTATGTGGCAGCCCCTCTTCCACAAAGTCTTTCATCTGATTGGTAACGGACTTATCTTCTGCATACTTTGTACTACCACTATTTGTATTTGCATATCTGATATTTCTATATATGTATAACCATTGTGTATATAGTGTTTTGTCTAGGGTGAGCTTACAGCAAATAAATATATAATTTATAATGCTGTTATCTCGATCCACGAATCCAAAAGTCCGTGTTCTCAGCTTAACTTTCCATGCTACAAGGGCTGGTCTCTAGCCTGATATAATCCAGTAAACAGGTCAGACCAGGAGCAGTTTCAATGGTGCTAGTCCCACAGCGTGACTGCAGACTTTTCATTTTAGACATGACATCCCCTTTAACTACTATCTAACTTTAGTCTGACTTACTAGTAAGGGGCGTGACCATTTAAAGTGCATAGGGCAGCATGAACGCCTGAATAAGGCCCTGTTTGTAGGAATACATTTCTGTCACTGGAAGTACTGGAGGAATTTACCCCTTCGTGACCTTCAGGTATTGATAGGTCCAAGGTAGTGTCCCTGTATTTGATGTCGGCTCCGATGCTCAGCCCGTTTTCCTGCACATGACAGCTGATCTAATCAACTGTCATGTACCCCAAATCGCGAATCCACCCGCGGCTGTTAATACGTTAAATGCCGCTGTCAATCTCTGACAGCGGCATCTAACACGCGCTAACCGGAAGAAGTCATGATAGCCGGGGGTCGGCAGAAGACTCCCGTGCCTGTCATTGTAAATCTCCTATGATCGCTGGCCCGAGGCAAACGAGAGATTATGATTTATGCTATTCATAGCAGGACTGAAGTCTCCTAAGGGGACTATTGAAGCAAGTAAAATAATTTTTTTTAATTATTAAAAAAAATTAAAAAACATAAAAGTTCACATTACCCCCTTTTGCCCCTATTCAAATTAAAACAATAAAAAATACCGTTTTGTATCGCTGCGTTCAGAAATGTCCAAAATAAATTAATCCAATCAATAAACAGCGTGACGAGAAAAAAAAATTAAAATGTCAGAATTATGTTTTTTTGTTCACCGGAAAATTGCAATAAAATACAATAACAGACAATCAAAACTCAAAACTGTATCAATAAAATAGTCAGCTCGGCGCGCAAAAAAAATAAGCCCTCACCCAGCCACGAAAAATGGAGATGTTACGGGTCTCTGAAAATGGCAACATTTTTTTTCCCGTACAAACTTTGGATTTTTTTCACTATATTAAAAAAAGAACCTATACATTTTTGGAATTTGCAAACTTGTATGGATCTAGATAATAATGGCAGGTCAGTTTTAGCAATTAGTGAACATGGTAAACAAAAAACCATTGTGGAATTGCACTTTTTGCAATTTCACAGCACATTAAATTTTTTTACCCGTTTTCCAGTACACTATCTGGTCGAATCATTCAAGCCCTCATACAACTATATTAATAGAAAAAAAAATAAAAAAAAGTTATGGCTCTGGGAAGAAGTGGAGCAAAAAAACGAAAACGCAAAAACTGAAAATCCCAAGGTTGTGTAGGGGTTAAAGCCCACAGAGAACCTGTCTACCCCTGAGAAGTGTTCTAGAAATGCAACCCAAGTGGAGAGTAAATACAGATAACATAAATGAGAGGAATGGCACAGAATGCAATGAAGGTAGAGTACTAAACAAACACTTTACAGTACTATTTACTACTACAAATCTTTGTAAATATTTGCATCTTATACTCAAAAGGCTATTACAATTTCATATTTCAAGTTATGAAAGTATTTTTTGTCTTAACTAAATTTAACCAAAACCTGTTAATCAGCCTCCTCTAATTCAAAATAGCTTTGTAAGGTGCAGTGATTTTTAAAAGGAACCTGTCAGCAGGATTGTGCTGAGTAACCTACAGACAGTGTCAGGTCGGCGCCGTTATACTGATTAAAATGATACTTGGGTTGATGAAACCCGTCTTTTTGTTGTGGTTTAATCTTTATTTGCAGTTTTCAGACAATACATACAGATTTTACATACTGTATATCTTATTGTTTGGAATTTATGCTACTGGGAAGGCGAGGCCGGCGCCATTTTGATGGAGACATTTTTTTTTTCCTCCAGCAAAATGGCATTGGCGCCTGCGCAGTAGCATTTATCGCTTTCCGAATTATGCTACTCCACAGGCATGACCGCTGCCATTTTGAGGAAGAATTTTTTATTTTTCTAAAGAAAGTTATTTGACTAAATAAAATAAAAATTTGGATATTATAAATCTGACCATGCTACAGCTGCGGCACCTGCATGATGAATGTAATTTATTTTTTTCAAAACAATAAGAAACACAGTATGTAAAGTAGGGGGCAGGTCACTGAGGGATCAGTAACCTGTCATAAGCCATACAGATGAATATGTAAGCAAAGCACAACATAAAGACCCCCACAGCCCACCCAGAAGCATGAGAATCTCATTAACTGAAAACTACAAATACAGATTAAACAACAACCACAAGACGGATTTCATCAACTAAGGTATCATTTTAATCATTATAATGGCGCCAACCTGACACAGTCTGTAGGTTACTCAGCACAATCCTGCTGAGAGATTCCTTTAATTTCATGGTATTGTTTATTAGTCAGGTACCAATGGATTAGATTAGTGGGTAACGTTTTTAAAGGAAATGTGTTGCAAAATTTATTTTTGTATTAATAATTATTGATTATTTAATCAATTATTTTTTAATAGAAATTACATGTACTGTTTTAATTTGTATTTACTCATTTTTTCTGCAGCCGATGAGGGATGTCATGTAATTTTTATAACCAGCAGACACAAAGTCCACAGCTGGGGGCTGATGTTAATAACCTGGGAAAAGGGACAATATTCTAAAAGGTTCCAAGGCTATTAATAACAGCTCACAATAAATTTAAACCAGCAAAATCTAAACAGACAGCTGTAGGTTGATATTGATAGCCTGTGAAGGGGCCAGAGATATTGTCCCCCCCAGGCTACCAACATCAGCCCTCAGCCGCCCCAGAAATTGCACATACATGGCCATATTGGGGCTTAGCCTCACTCTTCCCACTTGTCCTGGGCCAGTGGGAAGTGGGGTAATAGGGTTGGGGTTGATGTCACCTTTATATTGTCAGCTGACATCAAGCCTAGAGGTTAGTAATGGAGAGGTGTCTATAAGACCCCCCATTACTAACCCCATAGTAAGTTTTGAAATAAACACACAGCAAGAATAAAATCCTTTATTTGAACTCAACACCCTGTGTTATGTTTAGGTAGCTGAGGAGAAAAAGCAAAAACGGCAATACACCAGAGAGGCTGGAACCTATTGGATTGCAGTAACCTGAACTAACCACACAACTAGAGGTAGCCGTGGAGCGTTCCTACGTTGATCCTAGACGCCTTGTCACAGCCTGAGAGATAACTACACCTAAAGGCAGAAAGATGAAAGCTATCTGCCCCGGAGCAGATCCCCAAAGAAAATAGGAAGCCCCCAAACATGTAATGGCGGTTAGACAAGAAGAAAGCACGGACACAGACAGAAAATAGAATGAGCAAACGCTGGGACCCAATCTGTCTAGAAAGAAAAGTACAGGAAAGAATTCTGACTGCAATCCAACAAAAAACCCTAAAAAATACCAACTCTTCTGATTGCAAAAACACCTGAGATCACACGATCTCCACTACTAAATCAGATCTCTGGTGTAACAAAACTAAGCCGCAGCCACTGAAAAAACAGGAAAAAGCAAATGAACAAACAACAGTGGCTACAGATAAACTGAGAGGAGCACAGGCCCCGGGTCACAGGCCCCAGGAGGGGACCCGGCTGACCTCCACAAAAGTGCAGAAAACTAAGCAAAAAGCAAGCACAAAAAGAAAAGCAGAAAATATCTTATCTGAAAGCAGATGATCCAGGCAGGACTCCAGCAAACTTCCAAATGAACCAGGAACCACAATTGAGACAAGAACAATTGATCACCGGCGACCATCATGGAGGGAACCTCCCTTATATCAGTCCAGTCAGTGATGCCAGATTGCCATTCCTCGCTGAAAGGTTCAGTACTGTCTGCAACCACCAGAGGGAGCCTCTGCTCAGAAACCATCTCTAGCACATTCATAACAGTACCCCCCCCTGAGAGGGGTCACCGAACCCTCACTTGTGCAACCAGGCCGATCAGGATGAGCTCGGTGATAGGCACGGATCAGTCTCCTAGCATGGATATCCGAAGCAAACACCCAAGAATTGTCCTCCTGACCATAACCTCTCCACTTAACCAAATACTGGAGTTTCCGTCTAGAAAAACGAGAATCCAATATTTTCTCAACCACATACTCCAGATTGCCCTCAACCAAAACAGGGTAAGGAGGCGCAGCCATAGGAACCACTGGCTCGACAAACCTCTTCAATAAGGACTTGTGGAACACGTTATGGATCTTAAATGTCCCTGGAAGAAGCAAACGGAAGGAAACAGGATTAAGAATCTCCATGATCTTATCAGGTCCAATGAACCTAGGCTTAAACTTTGGAGATGCAACCCTCATAGGGATATTTCTTGAGGACAACCAAACCAAGTCCCCCACTTTAAACCGAGGACCATCAGTCCTATGCCGGTTGGCAAACCGCTGGGCCTTCTCCTGAGAGAGAGACAACCTCTCCACTACCTGGTCCCAAATCTGCTGCATACGCTCCACAACAGAGTCAACACCCGGACAGACAGAAGCATCCGCCTGTCCCGAAGAAAATCGAGGGTGAAAGCCAGAATTGCAGAAAAATGGAGACATCAAGGTGGCAGAGCTAGCCCTATTATTAGGAGCAAACTCAGCCAAAGGCAAAAAAGAGACCCAGTCATCTTGATCAGCAGACATAAAACATCTCAAATAAGTCTCCAAGGTCTGGTTTGTTCTCTCGGTTTGTCCATTGGTCTGAGGATGAAATGCAGAGGAGAAAGATAATTGAACACCAAGTTTAGAACAAAATGTCCTCCAAAATCTGGAAACAAACTGGACTCCTCTGTCAGACACAATGTTCTCCGGAATGCCATGTAACCGAACCACGTGCTGAAGGAACAAAGGCACCAATTCGGAGGAGGAAGGTAACTTAGGAAATGGCACAAGATGTATCATCTTGGAAAACCTATCACAGATTACCCAGATAACGGTCATTTTCTGAGAAACAGGGAGGTCGGAAAGTACTACACCCTCTTTCAAAATAACAGCAGGATCAGATAACTCAGGAGAGTCCGCAAAGAAACTCCTCGAGAGGGCATCCGCCTTAACATTCTTAGTGCCAGGAAGAAAAGAAACCACCAGCCAATGTCACCACTCTTCAAAGGCCCACTTCATGGCCAATAACTCCCGATTACCCACGTCATAATTACGTCCAGTTGGAGAAAATTTTCGAGAGAAAAAGGCACAAGGGTTACTCTTAGAGGTCTCTGGATCTCTTTGGGACAAAACGGCACCTGCCCCAATTTCAGAGGCATCAACCTTCACCTGAAATGGTAGAGAAACATCAGGCTGCCGTAGAACAGGAGCAGAAGTGAATCTCTGCTTAAGTTCCTGAAACGCAGAAACTGCCTCAGGAGGCCAATTCACCACAAAGTAACCCTTTTTGGTCAAATCAGTCAATGGTTTAACAATAACAGAGAAATTACCAATAAATTTACGATAAAAATTGGCAAAACCCAAAAATCTCTGAAGAGCCTTTAATGAAGTAGGTTGGACCCAATCACAGATGGCTTGAACCTTGACCGGGTCCATTTCAATAACAGACGGAGACAAAATGAATCCCAGAAATGAGACCTTCTGTAAGCCAAAAAGACACTTTGATCCCTTCACATACAGCGCATTCTCTCTCAAAATCTGGAACACAGTCCGAACATGTTTCACATGAGAGTCCCAGTCATTGGAAAAAATCAAGATATCATCCAAATAAACAATCAGAAATTTATCCACAAAATCCCTGAAAATATCATTCATGAAGGATTGGAAGACGGAAGGAGCATTAGTGAGCCCAAAGGGCATCACTAGGTACTCAAAATGCCCCTCTGGGGTATTAAATGCCGTCTTCCATTCATCCCCGTGATTAATGCGAATAAGGTTATACGCCCCCCTGAGGTCAAGCTTGGTAAACCAACTAGCACTTTTCACTCTGGAAAACAGGTCAGAAATCAAGGGTAACGGATATTGATACTTCACAGTGATCTTATTCAAGAGACGATAATCAATACACGGCCTCAATGAACCATCCTTTTTGGCCACAAAGAAAAAAAACGGCGCCCAAGGGTGAAGAGGATGGTCTGATATGACCCTTCTCCAATGACTCCTTGATATAAGATCGCATAGCATCGTGTTCAGGTACAGACAAGTTAAAAAGGCGACCTTTAGGAAATTTACCACCAGGCACTAATTCAATAGCGCAATCATAGCTCCTGTGAGGGGGCAAGGATGCAGATTTACTTTCACTAAATACATACGAAAAATCAGTCAAAAAGTCAGGAACATCCTGAGACTGGGGAGAGGCAGAAAAAACAGAAGTGTCAGTATTAACACATTGGCAGCCCCAACTGGTCACAGACACAGATTTCCAATCCAAAACAGGATTATGAGACTGTAACCAAGGGAAACCTAGTACAATAATGTCATGCAGATTATGCAGCACCAGAAATTTGCAACTCTCCTGATGATCTGGTTCAACCCTCATTATCACCTGAGTAGAAAACTGGGGTTTATTCTCCGCCAAAGGGGTAGAATCAATGCCCAGTAGGGGAATAGACTTCCGCAGGGGTATCATGGGAAACCCACAACGTTTGGCAAAGTCAAAATCCATCAGGTTAATAGCTGCTCCTGAATCAACAAAAGCCTGAGCAGAAAATGTGGACAGGGAGCAAATCAGGGTAACAGTCAACAGAAATTTAGTCTGAACACTACCCAAGACAACTGAGCGTGCAAAACGTCTTCCCCGCTTAGGGCAGACGGAAAGAGCAAGAGAGGCGTCACCACAGTAGATACATAACCCATTGCGTTTTCTAAACTCATGACGCTGAGCCCCAGAAGTCACTCCATCACACTGCATGGGCCCAGGAGCTGGCTCATAAGGCAACACCATCTCACGCATACCTCTGCGCTCACGCAAATGTCTGTCAATTTGAATAGCCAATGACATAGAATCATTGAGACCAGTGGGGACAGGGAATCCCACCATAACATCCTTTACATTCTCTGACAGCCCCTTCCGAAAAAGGGCTGCCAAAGCATCATCATTCCATTTGGTCAGGACTGCCCACCTTCGGAATTTCTGACAGTACAACTCAGAGTCTTCAAGACCCTGATTTAATGCCAACAAGGTTTTTTCAGCTTGATCAGTGACATTAGGTTCATCGTACAATGACCCCAGAGCCAGAAAAAATACATCAATATCATTCAAAACAGGATCCCAGGTGTCAGGGAAAAAGCCCAATCCTGAGGGCGCCGCGCAGGAGAGAGATGACAATTTGAACCTGCTGTGCTGCGCTCCCCGAGGACTTAGGTTTTAAGGCAAAAAACAACTTACACTTATTTTTAAAATTCAGAAATTTAGCCCGATCCCCCAAAAACAAATCTGGCATGGGAATCCTAGGTTCCACAACGGCAACCTAGCAAGATAGGTAGCAATACTCCGAATCTCAGTGGCAAGCTGATCCACACGGCCAGACAAGTGTGCAAACTCAATTGAGAGAAAAATAAATCCTCCTCAGCACCCAGAGAAAAAGAGGGAAAAAATGCAACAAACAGAAAAAAAAAATCTCTGACAACTCTAACAACTTTTTTTTCCCACACTATTTTTCCCTTCTGTGAGTACCATATAATTTTCAGTTTTGGCCGGTGATACTGTTATGTTTAGGTAGCTGAGGAGAAAAAGCAAAAACGGCAATACACCAGAGAGGCTGGAACCTATTGGATTGCAGTAACCTGAACTAACCACACAAATAGAGGTAGCCGTGGAGCGTTCCTACGTTGATCCTAGACGCCTTGTCACAGCCTGAGAGATAACTACACCTAAAGGCAGAAAGATGAAAGCTATCTGCCCCGGAGCAGATCCCCAAAGAAAATAGGAAGCCCCCAAACATGTAATGGCGGTTAGACAAGAAGAAAGCACGGACACAGACAGAAAATAGAATGAGCAATCGCTGGGGCGCAATCTGTCTAGAGAGAAAAGTACAGGAAAGAATTCTGACTGCAATCCAACAAAAAACCCTTAAAAATACCAACTCTTCTGATTGCAAAAACACCTGAGATCACACGATCTCCACCACCTAAATCAGATCTCTGGTGTAACAAAACTAAGCCGCAGCCACTGAAAAAACAGGAAAAAGCAAATGAACAAACAACTGTGGCTACAGATAAACTGAGAGGAGCACAGGCCCCAGGAGGGGACCCGGCTGACCTCCACAAAAGTACAGAAAACTATGCAAAAAGCAAGCACTAAAAGAAAAGCAGAAAATATCTTATCTGAAAGCAGATGATGCAGGCAGGACTCCAGCAAACTTCCAAATGAACCAGGAACCACAATTGAGACAAGAACAATTGATCACCGGCGACCATCATGGGAGGGAACCTCCCTTATATCAGTCCAGTCAGTGATGCCAGATTGCCATTCCTTGCTGAAATGTTCAGTACTGTCTGTAACCACCAGAGGGAGCCTCTGCTCAGAAACCATCTCTAGCACATTCATAACAACCCTGTTTTACATATTTATTAAAAAATAAAAAATAAAGTGGTACTCACCTTTACGCCTAAAATCCATTGAAGCCCATCGGTGGCATGATGCGACCATTCAGGTTAAAAACCAGCACACAATGAGCAGCTACAGTGACGAGCGGTGACGTCATAGAGGTTACCACTGATCACTGAAGCTGCGTTCCCACAGGCAGTACACAGTGAGACTGGACGATTAACTACGGTGACCTCAATGAGAGGTCTCCTGGTTTTCAGCCTGAATGATCGCATCATGCCATTGTTAAGTTTGAAAAACAGATGTCAAAGAGATGGATTACGGCGTGTTATTTGTAATAAAGTATGTTATTCTTGCTGTGCGTTTGTTGTGAATGTGCTAGAAATGAATTCTGAGCAGAAGTTCCCTCTGGTGGTTACAAACAGTACTGAACTATCCAATGAAGATTGTGAACATTTGCGATCAGGTGTTACTGACTGGTCTTTTATAAGGGAGGTTCCCTCCCATCAGGGTTGCCGGTGATCAATTGTTCTGGTCTCATCTTTGATTCCTGTTCACTTTGTAGCTTGCTGTTTCGTGCCTGCATCTTCTGCTAATAGATAAGACATTTTCTTCTTTTAGTTTTTTGTGCTTGCTTTTTGCATTTTGTCCTGCACTTCTGTGGGGGTCTGCCTGGTCCCCTCTGGGGGCTTGTGCTCCTCTCAGTTTAGTTCAGCCACTGTTGTTTGTTCATTTGCCTTTTCCAGTTTTTTCAGTGGCTGCTGTTTAGTTTTGTTACACCAGAGAACTAATTTAGGTGGTAGAGGTCGTGTGATCTCAGGTTTTTTTGTAATTAGTAGAGTTGGTACTTTTCAGGGTTTTTTGGGATTGCAGTAAGTGTCCTTCCTATCCTTTTCTATCTAGGAAGTTTGGGCCCCAACGTTTGCTCATACTATTTTCTGTCTGTGTCTGTATTTTCCTCTTGTCTAACCGCCATTACATGTTTGGGGGCTTTCTATGTTCTTTGGGGATCTGCTCCGGGGCAGATAGCTTTCCTCTTTCTGTCTTTAGGTGTAGTTAGCTTCTCAGGCTGTGACAAGGCGTCTAGGACCAACGTAGGTACGCTCCACGGCTGCCTTTAGTTGTGGTGGTTAGTCAGGGTACTGCAATCCCATAGATTCCAACCTCTCTGGTGTATTTCCTTTTTTGCCTGCTCTCCTCAGCTACCAAATCATAACAGTATCACCGGCCTTAAAAACTGATATTTGTAGGGTACTCACAGAAGGGAAAAATAGTGTTAAAGAAAGAAGATTGTCAGAGTTGTCAGAGATTTTTTTTTTCCCTCTGTTTCTCTGAATGCTGAGGAGGATTTTTTTTTTCTCTCAATAGAGTTTGCACAGTTGTCTGGCCATGTGGATCAGCTTGCCACTGAAGTTCAGAGTATTGCTACCTATCTTGCAGGGTTGCCTGTTGTGGAACCTAGGATTCCCATGCCAGATTTGTTTTTAGGGGATCGAGCTAAATTTCTGAATTTCAAAAATAACTGTAAGTTGTTTTTTGCCTTGAAATCTAAGTCCTCAGGGAACGCAGCACAGCAGGTTCAAATTGTCATCTCTCTCCTGCGCGGCAATCCTCAGGATTGGGCTTTTTCCCTGACACCTGGAGATCCTGTTTTGAGTAATGTTGATGCATTTTTTCAGGCTCTGGGGTTATTGTACGATGAGCCTAATGTCACTGATCAAGCTGAAAAAGCCTTGTTGGCATTAAATCAGGGGCTTGAGGACGCTGAGTTATACTGTCAGAGATTCCGAAGGTGGGCAGTCCTGACCAAATGGAATGACGATGCTTTGGCAGCCCTTTTTCGGAAGGGTCTGTCAGAGAATGTAAAGGATGTTATGGTGGGATTCCCTGTCCCCTCTGGTCTCAATGATTCTATGTCATTAGCGATTCAAATTGACAGACGTTTGCGTGAGCGTAGAGGTATGCGTGGAACAGTGTTGCCTTGTGAACCAGCTTCTGAACCCATGCAGTGTGATAGAGTGGCTTCTGGGGCACAGCGTCATGAGTTTCGTAAACACAATGGGTTATGTTTCTACTGTGGTGATGCCTCTCATGCTATTTCAGTCTGCCCTAAGCGGGGAAGACGTTTTGCACGTTCAGTTGTCTTGGGTAGTGTTCAGACTAAATTTTTGTTGACTGTTACCCTGATTTGCTCCCTGTCCACATTTTCTGCTCAGGATTTTGTTGATTCGGGAGCAGCTATTAACCTGATGGATTTTGATTTTGCTAAACGTTGTGGGTTTCCCTTGATACCCCTACGGAAGTCTATTCCCCTACTGGGGATCGATTCTACCCCTTTGGCTGAGAATAAACCTCAGTTCTCTACTCAGGTGATAATGAGGGTTGAACCTGATCATCAGGAGAGTTGCAAATTTTTGGTGCTGTATAATCTGCATGACATTATCGTACTGGGTTTCCCTTGGTTACAGTCTCATAATCCTGTTTTGGATTGGAAATCTGTGTCTGTAACCAGTTGGGGCTGCCAATGTGTTAATACCAACACTCCTGTTTTTTCTGCCTCCCCCAGGCTCAGGATGTTCCTGACTTTTTGACTGATTTTTCTGATGTGTTTAGCGAAAGTAAATCTGCATCCTTGCCCCCCCATAGGAGCTATGACTGCGCTATTGAATTAGTGCCTGGTAGTAAATTCCCTAAAGGTCGCCTTTTTAACTTGTCTGTACCTGAACATGACGCTATGCGGTCTTATATCAAGGAGTCATTGGAGAAGGGTCATATCAGACCATCCTCTTCACCCTTGGGTGCCGGTTTTTTCTTTGTGGCCAAAAAGGATGGTTCATTAAGGCCGTGTATTGATTATCGTCTCTTGAACAATATCACTGTGAAATATCAATATCCGTTACCCTTGATTTCTGACCTGTTTTCCAGGGTGAAAAGTGCTACTTGGTTTACCAAGCTTGACCTCAGGGGGGCATATAACCTTATTCGCATTAAGCACGGGGATGAATGGAAGACGGCATTTAATACTCCAGAGGGGAATTTTGAGTACCTAGTGATGCCCTTTGGGCTCACTAATGCTCCTTCTGTGTTCCAGTCCTTCATGAATGACATTTTCAGGGATTTTGTGGATAAATTTCTGATTGTTTATTTGGATGATATCTTGATTTTTTCCAATGACTGGGACTCTCATGTGAAACATGTTCGGACTGTGTTCCAGATTTTGAGAGAATGCTCTGTATGTGAAGGGATCAAAGTGTCTTTTTGGCGTACAGAGAATCTCATTTCTGGGATTCATTTTGTCCCCATCTGTTATTGAAATGGACCCGGTCAAGGTTCAGGCCATCTGTGATTGGGTCCAACCTACTTCATTAAAGGCTCTTCAAAGATTCTTGGGTTTTGCCAATTTTTATCGTAAATTTATTGGTAATTTCTCTGTTATTGTTAAACCATTGACTGATTTGACCAAAAAGGGTTCTGATGTGGTGAATTGGCCTCCTGAGGCAGTCTCTGCGTTTCAGGAACTTAAGCAGAGATTCACTTCTGCTCCTGTTCTACGGCAGCCTGATGTTTCTCTGCCATTTCAGGTGGAGGTTGATGCTTCTGAAATTGGGGCAGGTGCCGTTTTGTCCAAAGAGATCAAGAGACCTCTAAAAGTAACCCTTGTGCCTTTTTCTCTCTAAAATTTTCTCCAACTGAACGTAATTATGACGTGGGTAATCGGGAGTTATTGGCCATGAAGTGGGCTTTTGAAGAGTGGAGACATTGGCTGGAGGGAGCCAAACATCAGGTGGTGGTCCTCACGGACCATAAGAATCTGGTTTATCTGGAATCAGCCAAGCGACTTAATCCTAGACAGGCCAGGTGGGCCTTGTTTTTCACACGTTTTAATTTTGCGGTTTCCTTTCTTCCTGGCACTAAGAATGTTAAGGCGGATGCCCTCTCGAGGAGTTTCCTTGCGGACTCTCCTGAGTTATCTGATCCTGCTGTTATTTTGAAAGAGGGTGTAGTTCTTTCCGCCATCTCGCCCAATTTGAGACTGGCTCTGGAAGGGTGTCAGGAGGATAAACCCGAGCGCTGCCCTATTGGGAAATTGTTTGTCCCAGACGGTGGAAAAAGAGTGTGATGTCTGAGATTCATTGTTCCGCGTTGGCCGGTCATCCCGGAATTTTTGGTACCAGAGACTTGGTTAGTCGGTCCTTTTGGTGGCCTACTTTGTCTCGTGACGTCAGGGAATTTGTGCAGTCCTGCGGGACTTGCTCTCGCTCCAAGCCTTGCTCTCGCTCTAGTGGTTTGTTGATGCCATTGCCTGTGCCCAAGAGACCATGGACCCATATCTCTATGGATTTCATTTCCGACCTCCCTGTTTCTCAGAGAATGACCGTTATCTGGGTGATTTGTGATAGGTTTTCCAAAATGATACATCTTGTGCCATTACCTAAGTTGCCTTCCTCCTCTGAATTGGTGCCTTTGTTCCTTCAGCACGTGGTTCGGTTACACGGCATCCCTGAGAACATTGTGTCTGACGGAGGAGTCCAGTTTGTTTCCAGATTTTGGAGGACTTTTTGTTCTAAACTTGGTGTTCAATGGTCTTTCTCCTCGGCTTTTCATCCTCAGACCAATGGACAAACTGAGAGAACAAACCAGACATTGGAGACTTATCTGAGATGCTTTGTGTCTGCTGATCAGGATGACTGGGTCTCTTTTTTGCCTTTGGCTGAGTTTGCTCTTAATAATAGGGCTAGCTCTGCCACTTTGATGTCTCCATTTTTCTGCAATTTTGGGTTTCACCCTCGATTTTCTTCAGGACAGATGGAGGCTTCTGTCTGTCGAGGTGTTGACTCTGTTGTGGAGCGTATGCAGCAGATTTGGGACCAGGTAGTGGAGAGGTTGTCCCTCTCTCAGGAGAGGGCCCAGCGGTTTGCCAACCGGCATAGGACTGATGGTCCTCGGTTTGAAGTGGGGGACTTGGTCTGGTTGTCCTCAAGAAATATCCTATGAGAGTTGCATCTCCTAAGTTTAAGCCTAGGTTCATTGGACCTTATAAGATCATGGAGATTCTTAATCCTGTTTCCTTTCGTTTACTTCTTCTAGGGACATTTAAGATCCAAAACGTGTTCCACAAGTCCTTATTGAAGAGGTTTGTCGAGCCAGTGGTTCCTATGGCTGTGCCTCCTGACCCTGTTTTGGTTGAGGGCAATCTGGAGTATGTGGTTGAGAAAATATTGAATTCTCGTTTTTCTAGACGGAAACTCCAGTATTTGGTTAAGTGGAGAGGTTATGGTCAGGAGGACAATTCTTGGGTGTTTGCTTCGGACATCCATGCTAGGAGACTCATCCGTGCGTATCACAGAGCTCATCCTGACCGACCTGTTTGCTCAAATGAGGGTTCGGTGACCCCTCCTCAAGGGGGGGGGTACTGTTGTGAATGTGCTAGAAATGAATTCTGAGCAGAAGCTCCCTCTGGTGGTTACAAACAGTACTGAACTATCCAATGAAGATTGTGAAGATTGGCGATCAGGTGTTACTGACTGGTCTTATATAAGGGAGGTTCCCTCCCATCAGGGTTGCCGGTGATCAATTGTTCTGGTCTCATCTTTGATTCCTGTTCACTTTGTTGCTTGCTGTTTTGTGCCTGCATCTTCTGCTAACAGATAAGACATTTTCTTCTTTTAGTTTTTTGTGCTTGCTTTTTGCATTTTGTCCTGCACTTCTGTGGGGGTCTGCCGGGTCCCCTCCAGGGGCTTGTGCTCCTCTCAGTTTAGTTCAGCCACTGTTGTTTGTTCATTTGCCTTTTCCAGTTTTTTCAGTGGCTGCTGTTTAGTTTTGTTACACCAGAGAACTAATTTAGGTGGTAGAGGTCGTGTGATCTCAAGTTTTTTTGTAATTAGTAGAGTTGGTACTTTTCAGGGTTTTTTGGGATTGCAGTAAGTGTCCTTCCTATCCTTTTCTATTTAGGAAGTTTGGGCCCCAACGTTTGCTCATACTATTTTCTGTCTGTGTCTGTATTTTCCTCTTGTCTAACCGCCATTACATGTTTGGGGGCTTTCTATGTTCTTTGGGGATCTGCTCCGGGGCAGATAGTTTTCCTCTTTCTGTCTTTAGGTGTAGTTAGCTTCTCAGGCTGTGACGAGGCGTCTAGGACCAACGTAGGTACGCTCCACGGCTGCCTTTAGTTGTGGTGGTTAGTCAGGGTACTGCAATCCCATAGATTCCAACCTCTCTGGTGTATTTCCTTTTTTGCCTGCTCTCCTCAGCTACCAAATCATAACAGCGTTATTTCAAAACTTACTATGGTGTTCGTAATGGGGGCTGAAAATACAAAGCTGAAATGATCACCAGTAAAGGCTAAGCAAACAGCTGTGAGTGGTTATTAGTAGCCTGGAAACCTTTGGGATATTGCCCCTTTTCCAAGATTATTAACATCAGCCCCCAGCTGTGGGTTTTCCCTCTGCTGGTTGTGAAAATCACACGGGAGCACACTGTAATTTTTCTTATTTAATTCCTAGGTTTACACAGGAGGTACACAGTGGTTACTGAATACAACTCCCATCATTGTCACCTGGTCATGCTGATCACAGAGGGATCAGGAGACAATGATGAGAGATGCCTTCAGCAGCTGGCACCTGGGATCAGTGAAAACTGTGCTGCTTTTCCCAGGCGCCGGTACGTGTCACACGGACACTCGGACAGCACATGGAAAACACACGGATGGGAAACACAGACATACGGACAGCAAACGGATACATGGATGTCACATACGTACAAAAGGATGCCACACAGTCATAGACCACAGAAAAAACAGTACTGGTTTTTCCTGCACAGTAATCACCAGGACGTGTGAAGTAAGCCTTACAAACCACAAATATGGTAATCCCAGGGTATAAGAAACTGTAGTTGGTATCTGACTGCATCTCCTATGCTGACTGCCTCACTTGGGAACGCCCCCTGGGTTGTCCAGTTCTCAGCTGTGGGAGGAGCTGTGAGCTATTTTATTGAAGTCCAGAGCAGTGCTTTTAACTACAATTTCCCCTGTCATTGCTCACACAGTGAATCTAACCCCATCCTGTGTGATACACTCTGTATTTAACCCCATTCTGTGTGATGCACTGGGTGTATCTAATCCCATCCTGTACGATACACTGTGTATCGTACAGGATGTGATTAAATATAGGCCTTAGCGGAGCGTAACTAAACCCCAGACTACGTGATACACTATGGGTATCTAATCCGCATAATACAGTCCACATATCTAATCCCAATGAGGGATAAAGTTTGCATATCTAATACCAGAGCGTAATATAGTCCGTGTATTTAATCCCAGCACATGATAAAATCCACTGAGCCACGTATCTAAACCCATCGTGTGATACAGTCCGCGTATCTAATCCCAGCGCGTGATACAGTCAACATATCTAATCCTAATGCATGTTATAGTCTGTGTATCTACTCCCAGCGTGCAATACAGTCTTCGAATCTATACCCCAGGTTATGATACAGCGAGCAGCACCATTTAACAGAATCAGCATTGCCATTCGTCCTCAGTAACGCTGTCTACATGTCAGTATCACTTTGCAGCCACCAACAAAATGTCCCTGTACTGTGATCCTAAACTTCATCCTCCCTTATCCTTTTACAAACACCCAGAAGGGCAGACCCCACCCACATTTACTGCAGTCATAATGTGAGTTAGCAGGGTTTTTAGTGCGAACTGCATCAGCTGCTCCCCCCTCATGTTTAAAAGTGGAAAATATCAAAACTGATTAATTTAGTTTTCATATATTATACCATTAAGAAAAGTTTATATTTTTTAAAAATTAAACTAATACATTACATTTTATCAGTTTTTGAAAAACATTTTTTCCTGACATTCCCTTTAAAGACAGACAACCACAGAGTTACTTACTTTGTCCAGTGAATGCAAGCATCTGTTGCAGATGAAGTGTTAGAATAATATCCCACAGGACATGGTGCGCACACAGTATTTTTATTTGACTGGACTATGAGGGAAAAAAATGCAAACTGTAAAGTGGATGTTCCTGAAATATCTACTAGCAAATATACTGTACAAAACAGATCATTCTAAAAATACTCCACACCCCCAAAAAGAGCAGCCATTCATGTCACACTGAGTAGTTACCTGGTAATTTCACTCCAAATCCAGGGAGGCACTTGTCATTCTCCATACATATGTCTTGTTTTACATCAAAGTAATATCCCTCAAAGCACTCGCATTCCCGAGGGTATGTACTGTTCCCCTTAAAAGTCTCACGTAATGCATTTCCTGCCAGAAGACAAGTTTCATAGTTGTACAGTATATATAATTCTACAATTCATATTAATATAATCTTCCATACAATTCAATAACACAAATGTAAAAATTCTTTATAGGAATAAAAAAAAACTACACAAAAAAGTGTTTCATATTTAAATAATTCCGAATAGTTTTAGGTTATGTTTGCATTTGATTGTATTTTACCCTTACATCGGTGGTTTCTTCGAAGCTTACGTCTAAATCCCTGGAAGTAACTGTGTGCTTTGTCGGACATCACTTTTGGCAATATACAGTATGTCTATTTGAAACAGGCTACAAGATGTATTGCCTGCGTTTTGAAGCCCACCTCAATTTGGCATATATGATTTGATAATGGACACCGTGTCTGCATCATTACAGTCAATGTTCCCTTCAGCGCTTTGGCCAGAATTCAGATTTCAAGGCTTCAGACATGAGCCCTGAAGGAGCCAGATGTGATGGTAAAACACAATGTGAACATAGCCTTAGGGCCCCGTCACACATAGCGACACACCAGCGATCCCGACAACGATATGCACTTGTCAGGATCGCTGGTGTGTCGCTACATGATCGCTGGTGAGCTGCAAACAGGCAGCTCAGGCAGCGATCAGGACAGCGACACTGCGGGTAACGTCGCTTAGTTACCCGCAGTGAACGTTGGATACCAGCTCGCTGGTGCAGGGAGCTGGTAACCAAGGTACACATCGGGTTTCAAGGCGCTGCGCGGCACCTGGAAACCCGATGTGTACCTTGGTTACCAGCTCTCCTGCAGCAGCGCGCTGGTATCCAAGGTACACATCGGGTTTCCAGGCGCCGCCCGGTCTCCTGCCTGCCACACGCAGCGATGCGAGCTGGCCTGCAGGAGACCAACGATCAAAAAAATGTCCAGGACATTCAGCGACGATCAGCGATACCCAGCACGGGGGCTGATCGTCGCTGAATGTCACACACAGCGAAATCGCTGGAGAGATCGCTGTTGTGTCACAAAACTAATGACTCAGGAGCGATCTCACTAGCGAGATCGCTGTGTGTGACGGGGGCTTTAAGCCCCCGTCTCACATAGCGAGATCGCTGCTGAGTCACAAGTTTTGTGACGCAACAGCAATCTCCCCAGCGATATCACTGTGTGTGATCATGTAGAAACTCACCAGTGATCCTGACAAGTTCATATCGTTGTCGGAATTGCTGGTGTGTCGCTATGCGTGACGGGGCCCTTAGACTGAAAAGTTATCACTGTGATGAGGGTATTTCTGTATGGTCACTGTATTGACTTGTGATCAACAATTAGATAGGATTTTTGAGCAGAGTGTTAAAGGCAGTAAAAGAACAATCTCACTTTCTATTTCAACTATCTCTCAGAAATGTACATATTTTTCCCTTGAGTTGGCTCACAGTTGGCGGGTTCTAAGTATAGATAAAACCTCAGCACCGCCACAAGTCAAAACCACGTCTGCATGACAGGCTATAAACAAACAAATATGTTTATAAAAAAATACATCTAAATAATATACATCCTTTCTACATCTCAAATCCTATTCATATCCTGAAACTAGACACCATAACAGATTCAAAACTTACTTCTTTCTATAACAAATCATTTTGAGCAGGGAAACACAAAAATCATGCTGTAACATTCCACACATAGGTGGGGCACACCAACTTCAACCACAAAACCCACCAATCCTAATATCCCACTTATCTTTGCTTGATCAAATGCTAAGGAAATGGCAAAAAATGGTAATCATGCACAACTATATGTAAGTATGTGGTGACCACAAAGAAATCAACACTGCAGGCATAGACTAAATGATAACATGAGCACAGAAGACAAACTGTAAAGAAATATTTCTCGCCTCACTAGGACAGAACTACTGCTTCCTTAGTTATATCCCAACTAAAGTGGTTGTCCTAAGATCCTATCTTCAGGAGCTCCTCTGCCTCCTGGCTAAGAAATGGGGGGCAGTCTTGAAGACTAAAAAAGCAACTTTGCAATTTATCTCTTATTAAAAATGCTCTCTGTTCTCAGGAACGGTGAGGTTTTTAACTCTATCGTTTACAGTTGTTTCCTAGGTTACCAGCCACCTCAGAGGTGTCTAATCTCCTAGCCCTGCTCTGAAGCTGAATCACTAAATCTGGCCACCTTAAGTGCCCCTCTGCTCTTCCAATGATACAGAAGGTGAGCCTTCTGGCCTGAACAGTGTGCTCTCCAATGCTGCTAGGAAAGGCAGCTTTGCCTATGCAGCATTGGAGGAGTGTGGGGGAACTAAAGCCAGGGGCGGACATACCGCCGATGCAGCTTCACTGGGGCCCTTGCAGGGCAGCTAAAATGAGGCCAATCTGGCCTGTTTCTCAGAGCCAGAAGCTCTGTGGGGCCCTTGGCATAATGCCCTCATCATGTACAGCGGGCAGAGAGCGATCCCTGCAGCTCAACTACCTACAGTCATGTCCAAAAGTTTTGAGAATGACACAAATATTAATTTTTACAAAGTCTACTGCTTCATTTTTTCTAATGGCAATTTGCATATACTCCAGAATGTTATAAAGAGTGGTCAGTTAACAGCAATTACTTGCAAAGTCAATATTTGGCTAGAAAATGAACTTTATCCCCCAAAACACATTTCAACATCATTGCAGCCCTGCCTTAAAAGGACCAGCTAACCTCTTTTCAGTGATTGCTTCATTAACACAGGTGTGGGTGTTGATGAGGACATGGCTGGAGATCAATCTGTCATAATTAAGTAAGAATGACACCACTAGACACTTTAAAAGGAGGCTGGTGCTTGGCATCATTGTTTCTCTTCTGTTAACCATGGTTATCTCTAAAGAAACACATGCAGTCATCATTGCAATGCACAAAAATGGCCTAACAGGGAAGAGTATCGCAGCTAGAAAGATTGCACCTCAGTCAACAATCTATCGCATCATCAAGAACTTCAAGGAGAGAGGTTCCATTGTTGCCAAAAAGGCTTCAGGGCGCCCAAGAAAGACCAGCAAGCGCCAGGACCGTCTCTTAAAAGTGTTTCAGCTGCGGGATCGGGCTACCAGCAGTGCAGAGCTTGCTCAGGAATGGCAGCAGGCAGGTGTGAGTGCATCTGCACGCACTGTGAGGCGGAGACTCTTGGAGCAAGGCCTGGTCTCAAGGAGGCCAGCAAAAAAGCCACTTCTCTCCAGAAAAAACATCATGGACAGACTGATATTCTGCAAAAGGTACAGGCAGTGGACTGCTGAGGACTGGGGTAAAGTTATTTTCTCTGATGAATCCCCTTTTCGATTGTTTGGGACATCAGGAAAACGCCTCATTCGGAGAAGACAAGGTGAGCGCTACCACCAGTCTTGTCTCATGCCAACTGTTAAGCATCCTGAAACCATTCATGTATGGGGTTGCTTCTCAGCCAAGGGAATCGGCTCTCTCACAGTCTTGCCTAAAAACACAGCCATGAATAAAGAATGATACCAGAATGTCCTCCAAGAGCAACTTCTCCCAACCCTCCAAGAGCAGTTTGGCGATCAACAATGCCTTTTCCAGCATGATAGAGCACCTTGCCATAAAGCAAAGGTGATAACTAAATGGCTCAGGGAACAAAACATAGAGATTTTGGGTCCATGGCCTGGAAACTCCCCAGATCTTAATCCCATTGAGAACTTGTGGTCAATCATCAAGAGACGGGTGGACAAACAAAAACCTAAAAATTCTGACAAAATGAAAGCATTGATTGTGCAAGAATGGACTGCTATCAGTCAGGATTTGGTCCAGAAGTTGATTGAGAGCATGCCAGGGAGAATTGCAGAGGTCCTGAAGAAGAAGGGTCAACACTGCAAATATTGACTTGCTGCATTAACTCATTCTAACTGTCAATATAAGCTTTTGTTACTCATATGTTTGCAATTATATTTCTGTCTGTGATAAAAACATCTGTCAAACACACATAAAAACCAGAGGGCAGCAGATCATGTGAAAATATAATATTTGTGTCATTCTCAAAACTTTTGGCCATGACTGTACAGTAGAAAATGGCAGTAAAGCTGCATGAATACATCCTTTGATTCATGCCTGCTGCTTTCTCTGACACAGGTGCACAACAGTTTAATAACGTCAGCATGCAGCGTGCCTGTGTCAGAAAGAAAGTTGCTGTTGACGACGATGCTGTGAGGGAACAGACGGAGAGGTGAATGGTTGTTTACCAATACACTGGGGAGAGGACAATGATGGGGGTGTGGGAGAGGACTATGATAGGGGTGGGGGAGAGGACTATGATAGGGGTAGAGACTATGATGGGGGTGGGGGAGAAGACGATGGGGGAGAGGACAATTATGGAGGTGGGAAGAGGACAATGGTGGGAGTGGGGGAGAAAACAATGATGGGAGTGGGGGAGAAGACAATGATTGGGAGAGGGAGTGGGCAATGATGGGGAGAGGACAATGATGGGGGTGGGGAGAGGACAAGGGGGTGTGGGACTGGGATGTGAGTAAGGGAGACTTATAATGGACTTATGAACAGGGGGAAGGGGAGGAGGATGTTATATATGTATGTAAAATGAATTGGGTGGTGGAGAGGGTGCTAAGTCCCTGATAGCGTCCTCCTCATCTCACAATTCATTATGACACCATAAGAGACTTAAAATTTGTTGGGGAGAAAATTGGACAAGGTGCATAAGAACCTTTTTAATGAATTGAAAAGTAGGAGAAGATGCTATCCGGGACTTATAATGAAATTCACTATAATGCTATCAAGTACTTGTAATGAATGAGGGGAGGGACACAGGAGCGGGACTAAGGCTATGTGCACACGTTCAGGATTTGCAGGAGAAAATTCTGCTGCATAACGTAATGTGTTGGCAGGAAGAATGTTGCGTAAAATTTTTTTCCCATTTTTTTTTTATATTCTTTTTGCATATTCCCCCCCCCCTCATTAGTATGGGTGAAATACGCTGCAAGAATTTATATTATGCACATTTTAGTTTGCAAGGAAAAAATAAGCAACGTGTGCATGAGACTTCAGGGATCTCATTCACTTTTCCTGTACTATAAAGCTTTGCATACTTTCCATGTGCACAAAGCCATAAAGTTAATTGGCACACTGAATAATCTATATTATTTTGCAGTAGAGATTATAGTTAATGAGTGGAACAGTGTTGCTTATCACTTTCTAATTTGATTGGTATGTGGCTAATAGTATATTAATGGTGGAGAACATATCTGTATTCCAGGACGCAGTGCGGGGGAGACACATGTATGTATACAATGTATGTTACCTTGTTATTTTCAGTGCTGCGATGATCATCGTGACAAGACAAGTCGTGATTGGGGGATGTCGACATGAAGGTTTGACCAGATGGTGTCATGTGTGCATTGCCACGAAGATCGTCGCGGTTGCACATTTTGACTTCTCACAGCTGATCTGCTGTTTCTTTGTGTTTGGCAGCTAGGGAGTTAATTCTGTCTGTGCTCGGTGCTGGGACTGGGTGCAGTTTCTCCCGGCTGCAATTGATTATTTGTTGATTGGTTTCCTTTAAATTCCTGGTTGTCTGCTTGGGGAGTTGCCAGTGAAACCTTCATGCAGACCACAGATAGGAATGAATCTGTATAGACTTTAGTTGTGAGCTCCTTAGTTGTTCTAAGCTCAACTTGGTTAGAGTTTATTTCCCAGACCATTTATGTTCCTTTGGTGTTTGAGTGTGTATGCAAGCGAGTGTTATCCTGTCTGTCTTATATGTCTAATCTGTGTATTTAGCTGAGATCAGCCCATATCCCTTTGGTGGTAGTCAGGATCCTTCTTAGGACTGATTACAGGGTTCAGGGTCTGATAGGAGACAGGGTTAGGTTGGAGACTTGGACCTCTGAACCATTATCAGTACCTCCAAGGTGAGGGATTAGTTAGGACCCCAGTTTAGGGTCAGGTTAGATCCCGGTCCACCTCTTTCCTGTTTCAGCTCATCAAGTCCTCAAGATTAACCCTGAGTTCAGCAGATATCGTGTCAGGTAAATCTATTCTATACTTACATGCTGATGTTGCTATACTAGTTGTTGTATAGAGTGTGGTTCCTGTATTAATAGTTTACTGACATTGTATACATATCATTAGACAGCATGACATTTTCACTGGCCATAAAAATTATCTCCAGTTACCATGGATCCAGTAGCCCAGCTGGCTCTGCAGTTGCAGGGATTATCCATGGAGCTGACGGACATTAAGTCCAAAGTTTTGTCTCCCTGGAGCAAACCAGAGTTGAACCTAAAGTAGCTCTCCCGGACAGGTTCACTGGTGGGCGAGACAAATTTGTCACCTTCCGGGAGGCATGTAAATTGTATTTTCGGCTTCGGCCTCGATCATCAGGGAGTGATGAGCAGAGAGTGGGAATTGTTATCTCACTTCTGCAAGGGGACCCTCAATCCTGGGCATTTTCCCTTCCTCCGGGATCCCCGGCTCTACTGTCTGTAGATCAATTTTTTACTGCTCTGGGATTGGTATATGATGACCCAGATCGGGTCTCTCTTGCTGAGACAAAATTACGTAAGATACAGCAGGGAGATCGTCCGGCAGAGGAATTTGCTTCTGAGTTTCGTAGATGGGCCACAGATACTCAGTGGAATGACCCAGCTCTTAGGAGCCAGTTTTGTCATGGGCTTTCTGATAAATTAAAAGACGTTTTGGCTCAGTATGAGTCTCCTCATTCACTGGAGGCTGCTATGGCCTTAGCTATCCGTACTGATAGACGGCTTCGGGAGAGGGGTGAGGTAACCCCACTCCCTGTTGTTTCTCCACCTACCACTAAAGTCCCTTATGTTGAGGTTTCCCTTGTCTGTTCGGATGAGCCTATGCAGTTGGGAGGGACATCATTTCGTAGGAGGGGATTGGCGGTACGCCGCAGGACTAGAAGATGTTTTTTCTGCGGGAAAGAGGGACATTTTGTTGGAGAATGTCCATCCCGTGCCTTGTTGAGCCAAAAGTCGCCGGAAAACTGTTAATCCCAGGTTGTGTGGTGGACGACAACCTGGGAGTATGTATTTCATCCGCCAGTTCTTCTCAGTTCCTTGTACCAGTGGAGGTGGTAGTTGGTACGAGAGTGGAGAGATTGTCTGTTCTTCTTGATAGTGGTTCCGGGGCTAATCTGGTTGACGCTCAGTTTGCTCAGGCTCAAGGTATGCATCTGAGTGTATTGGTCAAACCGATCCCTATATTCTCCATTGACGCCAGGCCTCTCGGCCAAGGTAGCTTTGTTCATGAGGTTCATAACATTGACCTTCGGGTAGGGGCAATACATAGGGAACAATTATCTTGTTATGTGTTGGAGGGTCTACCTACTCCCATTGTGTTGGGACTTCCTTGGTTGGTTAAACATAACCCTGTGATTAATTGGCAGTCCAGAGAAATAAGCCAATGGGGTGAGTTTTGCAAAAGCAACTGCATGAACACAGTCATCAGTGCGGTCGTGCCTAGTACATTGCCTCCTTTTTTGGAGGATTTTGGGGATGTTTTCTCTGAGGAGGGGTGTCAGGAGTTGCCTCCTCATCGCGTGTATGACTGCTCTATTAATCTCCTTCCTGATGCTAAGTTGCCTAAAGCTAGGTTGTATAATCTTTCTGGTCCTGAGAGGCAGGCTATGAAAGATTATATTTCTGAAAGTCTGGCCAAAGGGCATATTAGACCTTCATCTTCCCCAGTAGCCGGGGGTTCTTCTTTGTGAAGAAGAAAGATGGAGGCCTACGCCCTTGCTTGGATTTCCGCGAACTTAATCGGATTACTGTTCGAGATCCGTATCCACTCCCTCTTATTCCTGATCTCTTCAATCAAATTGTTGGCGCCAAATGGTTCTCTAAATTGGATCTCAGGGGGGCGTATAATCTGATTAGGATAAAAGAGGGGGATGAGTGGAAAACGGCGTTTAACACGCCGGAGGGACATTATGAGAACCTTGTCATGCCTTTTGGTCTGACTACTGCACCAGCAGTATTCCAACATTTTGTTAATGACATTTTTCGTCACCTTGTGGGGCTGTTTGTGGTTGTATATTTGGACGACATTTTAATTTACTCGCCAGATCTTGTGTCTCATCAGGAGCATGTGAGACAGGTGTTGCAGATCTTGCGAGACAATAAACTATACGCCAAACTGGAGAAGTGTGTATTTGCCGTACAGGAACTTCAGTTTTTGGGTTTTTTGGTGTCAGCCTCCGGTTTCCGTATGGACCCTGAAAAGGTGAGAGCAGTGCTTGAATGGGATCAGCCAGGGGATCTTAAGGCTCTGCAGCGTTTTTTGGGGTTTGCTAACTACTACCGGAAATTTATTTGTAATTTCTCATCTGTCGTCAAACCTCTCACTGACATGACAAGAAAAGGGACGGATTTTTCTAAATGGTCGGACAAAGCTTGCCAAGCCTTTTCCTCTTTGAAGAAATGTTTTGCTTCGGCACCCGTTCTCATCCAACCAGATGCATCTCAGCCGTTCATTGTGGAGGTGGATGCGTCTGACGTAGGGGTGGGTGCTATATTGTCCCAGGGTCCGTCCCCTGGTAAATGGCATCCGTGCGCTTTCTTTTCTAAGAAATTGTCGTCCGCCGAAAGGAATTATGATATCGGCAATAGGGAACTTTTGGCCATTAAGTTAGCTTTTGAAGAATGGCGTCACTTTTTGGAGGGGGCAGTCCACCCGGTTACCGTTATTACTGATCACAAGAACCTGTTGTATTTGGAATCCGCTAAGCGTCTGAATTCCAGACAAGCTCGATGGTCGTTGTTTTTTACCAGGTTTAATTTTGTCGTCACTTATCGCCCGGGGTCTAAGAATGTAAAGGCTGATGCCTTGTCTCGCAGTTTCCCAGGGGCCGGGAAAACGGATGACCCGAGTCCTATCCTTCAGGAGGGGGTGGTAGTGTCGGCTGTATTTTCTGAGCTTGAGGAGGAGGTGTTAGAGGCTCAGGGGGACGCCCCTGCAGGACCTCCAGGGAGACTGTTTGTCCCAAATCTGTTGAGACAAAAGGTTATTGAGGCACATCATAATTCTGCTCTAGCAGGACATCCAGGGAGTAAGGCTACTTTAGATCTCCTTTCTCGCCGGTTTTGGTGGCCTAATGCTAATAAAGATGTTATAACTTTTGTCGCGTCATGTGGGGTGTGTGCTCGCTCTAAAACCCCTCATACCCGTCCGTCTGGGACCCTTTTACCCTTGAAACTTCCGGAGCGTCCATGGACTCATTTATCTATGGACTTCATTACGGACCTTCCTCCGTCGTCAGGGAATACTGTCATACTGGTGGTTGTTGACAGGTTCAGTAAGATGGCACATTTCGTTGCTCTTCCTGCACTCCCTAATGCTAAAACTCTGGCGCAGGTGTTCATTAGGGAGATCGTTAGACTTCATGGGTTGCCTTCTGATGTGGTGTCAGATAGGGGGTCTCAGTTTGTGTCCAAATTTTGGAGGGCATTTTGTTTACGTCGGGGGATGCAATTGTCATTTTCCTCGGCTTTTCATCCGCAGACCAATGGTCAGACAGAGCGTCTGAATCAGAGCTTAGAGACATATCTCCGGTGTTTTGTTTCAGAGAACCAAGAGGACTGGTCTTCTTTCTTGCCTCTGGCAGAGTTCGCTCTTAACAACAGGCGGAGCGAGTCCACTGGTAAGTCCCCGTTTTTTGGGGCATATGGTTTCCATCCCCAGTTTTGTACTTTCAATGGGGGGGGCCCTTCTGGGGTTCCTGAGGAGGAGCGTTTCTCGTCGTCACTTGCTTCTGTGTGGCGAGGTGTATTGAATAATCTGAGTGCGATGGGGAACCGTTACAAACGTATGGCTGATAGGAGGAGAGTTTCTGGTCCAGATCTGAATGTGAACGATCTGGTATGGTTGTCTACCAGGAATATAAAACTTAAGGTGCCCTCCTGGAAACTGGGTCCCAGATTCATCGGGCCGTACAGGATCAGTTCCATAATTAATCCTGTGGCATTTCGTCTGGACCTCCCTCCTACGTTTAAAATTCATAATGTGTTCCACAAGTCATTACTTAAAAGGTATGTGGCACCAGTCATACCGTCACCTCTACCTCCTCCTCCTGTGTTGGTCAATGGTAACTTGGAATTTCAAGTATCAAAGATCATTGACTCACGTCTGAATCGCCGGTCCCTTCAGTACTTGGTGCATTGGAAGGGGTATGGTCCAGAGGAGAGGACGTGGGTCCCTGCGTCTGATGTTAACGCAGATCGTTTGGTTCGGACCTTCCACAGAACTCACCCGGGCAGGCCTGGCCCTGAGGGTCCGGAGGCCCCTCGTAGAAGGGGGGGTACTGTCATGTGTGCATTGCCACGAAGATCGTCGCGGTTGCACATTTTGACTTCTCACAGCTGATCTGCTGTTTCTTTGTGTTTGGCAGCTAGGGAGTTAATTCTGTCTGTGCTCGGTGCTGGGACTGGGTGCAGTTTCTCCCGGCTGCAATTGATTATTTGTTGATTGGTTTCCTTTAAATTCCTGGTTGTCTGCTTGGGGAGTTGCCAGTGAAACCTTCATGCAGACCACAGATAGGAATGAATCTGTATAGACTTTAGTTGTGAGCTCCTTAGTTGTTCTAAGCTCAACTTGGTTAGAGTTTATTTCCCAGACCATTTATGTTCCTTTGGTGTTTGAGTGTGTATGCAAGCGAGTGTTATCCTGTCTGTCTTATATGTCTAATCTGTGTATTTAGCTGAGATCAGCCCATATCCCTTTGGTGGTAGTCAGGATCCTTCTTAGGACTGATTACAGGGTTCAGGGTCTGATAGGAGACAGGGTTAGGTTGGAGACTTGGACCTCTGAACCATTATCAGTACCTCCAAGGTGAGGGATTAGTTAGGACCCCAGTTTAGGGTCAGGTTAGATCCCGGTCCACCTCTTTCCTGTTTCAGCTCATCAAGTCCTCAAGATTAACCCTGAGTTCAGCAGATATCGTGTCAGGTAAATCTATTCTATACTTACATGCTGATGTTGCTATACTAGTTGTTGTATAGAGTGTTGTTCCTGTATTAATAGTTTACTGACATTGTATACATATCATTAGACAGCGTGACAGATGGAGAAGAAACAGCAGAAAATGACTAATCAGTCGAGATGTTAGCGTTAAGCTCCTTGATATAAATATTATTCCGTATCTGTACTGTGTGACTTGTAATAATGTTATCTGTAAAATTCTCACATTTGTGTGAAATGTCCATGCACTGAGAGATTTTACATATGCGGCTCCAGACTTCATTCAATAACTCTCTCCATTCGCTGGACTCTCTCCCCATCTTCGGACAAATCAGTAATCATGAGGAAGTGAGCAGCCAGCTACAATTCTGACTTCCTGTTGATTATTGATTTGTCCAAAGGCGGGAAAGGAAGGAAAGCGAATAAAGATTAAAAGGATCACCACGTTTTGGGGAAGCTGGGGTTTATTATAAAAAAGTCAGATTGACTCTGAAACGAGTTAATAAATAAACCATTTTATCCTGAGATCTTGATTTTTGGGACTGTATTGAAAATCAGCATCGCAGAGTAAATCCACCTTCTCCAAATTACAAGAGCCACCAGAATATCAAGGAATCACCTGCTACATTACAAAGCTAAAGAAGAAAATAACCGGGTGCCTCTAGTGGTCACCTACAATCCAAATCTGGAGGTGCTAAGGGGAGCTGCACGGAAACTACAACCTTTACTACAAAAAGATGCCCGATTACAATCCATATTTCCAGATCCCCCTCTACTGTGTTTTAGGCAGCCCCCAAATCTAAGAAGCATCATTGTCAGAAGTTCCCTGTCCTCCCCAACAGCGGCAGGAACCTCTCCTTGCAACCAGAAGAAATGCAAAACTTGTCCATTTATAATGACCACGGACAAGATAAAGATCCCCAACTCCCATCGGGACTACAAAATACCAGGTACTTTCAGCTGCATCACATCTAATGTGGTGTACCTAATTATATGTACTAAATGTCCAACTGGGGGTCTGTATGTGGGGGAGACCGGGCAAAAACTGAGAACAAGGATGAATTCTCATCGCCACACAATAAGAGAAAAAAGAATGGATCTACCTGTGGCAAAACATTTTTGCTCCCCTGATCATAGCTTGCTAGATATGAAAATACTTGTACTCAGAGGCAATTTCACATCTCTGAGACAAAGAAGAATTTACGAATACAAATTGATGGTGACCTTTGACACTCTTAATGCTGGAATGAACCTATCACATGGATTTATGGCCTACTACATCAATTAAGGAATTTACTCCAAATACCCCGTGAAAACATCACAAAACATTACCAGACCCCAATCAGAGGGTAATAAAACTTTCACACTCCTTATCTATAAACTGTTCCAAAATTTATGCTCATCCCTCTGCCATAATGACTATTCTGCTTCACGTCACTTGTCCTACCTATTGCATTTTTTCTGTGCTATTTTGTGTATAAATATGTGATTCTTCAGATGTTGTATTAGTCTATGCCTGATGAAGAGACCTGAGTAGTCTCGAAAGCTTGCAATTTGTTACCATCTTTTCAGTTAGCCATTAAAAGGTATCAACCACTGAGGACTCTCAACTCTAAATATTTTTCCACCTTCTCTGGTAATTCTTCATAAATGGAGTTATACAGATCAAAACCTAGGGGAACTGGATCACAACCTGCACCACCCATAGTGAAAAGGTAATTGAAGGAGGTTGTCTAATGAAGATCAGACATGGAGTGTGCACACAAAGAGATTAACAAGTGCCTGACAGTTGTAGGAAGGGCAAACTTTGACTGTGTACATATTACTAAAGAGGTGCTAATCAATGCAAGGTGAAAATAACGTCCCGAAGGCAGACATTACGGCTTCATATGAGAGACCTCACATGGCAATGAAAGTATAATATTTTCCATTACAGATCTAAAAAATCTGAGTTTGACACGATCCATGGATATCCATGATTAAGGAGCAAATTGCCATCTATGGGTAAAGTCTCAAAAATATTTGCAGCTGGTAACCCACAGGAGCGCACTATCTCCCTGAATTATGGCGATATCATATTCTTGTGTGGTATGTATGGAATGTTTGATGAATGTTCGGATAGATGATGGACATAGAGTTCCTCTTGAAGGCTCCAGGGGGAAGATATGACTGACAGCAGAAATTTGACCTAAAACTAGATTAAAATGGTATCTAATAGGCCATCCCTGTTACCTCATCTGACGGAGGATTGAAGGGTCTGATAGGGGTTTTCCCACAAGGTCTATATATCATCTAGTGACAGGATAGAGTACAAATGTCTAATCACTGGAGACTCCACTACCATCACAAAAACAGGCGTCCTCAAACCTCCATTCCTTTCACTGTACAACTAAAACTAAGGAGGGAGGAGTTTCAGTTGAACAAAGGTTGATTAAAAGTGACTGATCAGCACATATAGCAATTCTTTCATAACTATAAAATAGATTTTTAGCTGGGGAATATTTATCAAAAATGTTATGTTATATTTATGTTTATCTTACATTTTTGCATGTTTTTCATGCTGTCTGATGAGTAGGAGATACAATTTCACAGAAGGAAATTTAATATTTGCAAAGGAGAAATTTTAGGCCATCATAAAATGATTCAGAGAAATGACCGAATTCTTGACAACTGTTTGACTGATAAACATGTTTACACTGGCCAATGTTTGTGAACTCTTTCTCCATACACTATACTTTACATGATAATTGCCTAGTGTAAAATGTCCTTAGTCAGGCCTTTTTTACATAACCAGCTTTTGTACAAATTGAGCCAAATTTTTAGAACTTGCATGTTGTGTAAAACATTTGGCACAACTTACACCATAATACACCTACACATACTGTAACACATTTACATTGCCTCGTGATGTACAAGTTATGTCCCCATTATGAATAAAAATGGTTGGAAAGATCCAGGTCTGGATTGGAGTATTTATTATTGCAACCACTAGGGGTAGCACAGGCAGGTAGCATAGTCAGTGGATAGCCAGAGGTCTATGCATAGAAACAGCAGTAAGGTAATGAAGGAGTGGCAGGTGAGAGAGCTAAACAAAAAGGCTGGGAGCTCAATAATCTTGCAAGGAAGGAGGACAAAGGCCAGGTTTAAATAGGCAGTCCAATCTAGAAAGCACAGAATGAGTCAATCTGGAAAATACAGGGTGGAGCGGAGCAGGCTAGCTAGGGGCTGGCCAGAAAGCTGAATAGCCGCTACCTTGTGTACAGGAATTGCTAGGTTGGAGTCCTGACAATAGTCTCCTCCTTCCAGGATGGCCTCTGGAAATCTCAGGAGCTGGTTTCCATGGATGCCTATAATAAAATACTTTTTGTAGGGCCGCGAACATTACACTCCGGCTCCCATTAATTTTTTTTGGTCCATAACATTTTCATCCCACCAAATACTGCAATCTGCCTCTAAATCTCCTACAATCCAGAATTTTGACAACAAGATACTCTTCTTCACCTTGTACCTTTTACGGGGAAGCAGGTGGCAGAGTTCTTCCTAGAAAAAGGGTTCTCATTAAATGGTTTGAGCAAGGATACATCAAATACAAGATGAATTTTCAGGTTGTCAGGAAGTTTTAATGGACGGTTAATTGGTTAATTTGTGCAGAAATCTGAAAAAGGTCCTACAAATTATTTACCAAATTTAAAAGATGGTACGTGTGTTTTTAGATTTTTAGACGGCCAAACCTTATCACCAACCTTTTTGGTAAGAGCAGGAACAGAAGTGTTAAATGGAAGATTATGAATAAATACTGGATGCAAGCCATAGTTAGCAAAAAATGGACTTTGAGATGTATGCAGAACAATGTTTGGAGTTGTTATAGGCAAATTCTGCAGTTAGTAAATAGTACATCTAATCATCCTGAAGATAGGAAATAAAACAGCGGAGATATTGTTTTAGAGTCTGATTAGTCCTTTCAGTCTTGCCAATGGATTGAGGATGGAAGGCAGTAGAGAAATTAACAGTAACCCTTAAAGCTATGCAGAAGATGTTCCAAAATAGCAGAAACTTCACTGTCAAAAATTCTGTGCAGCCTAAATATCTTTTTGGTCATAAATTCTGCGGTTTGTTCAGTGGTAAGAAATGTAGTTGAAATTAAATGGGCTATTTTTGAGAGTCAGTCCACCACAACGAGTCATTTTTTTTTAGAAAAAGGAAGGTCCACTATAAAATCCATTGAGATTGGTCCCCAAGGCCTGGATGGAACTAGAAAAGGTTGAAGGAGTCCTAAAGATCGTATCTTCCATTCACATGTCAAACAGGATAAAATATATTTTCTCACATCCTTCCTACAATTAGCCAACCAAAATGAACGAAGCATAAGTTCATGAGTTTTCATAACTACAGAATGTCCTGAAAGTTTAGAATTGTGGACTAACATAGCAACATAGTATTTAAGGTTGTAGGGAGACTAAGTCCATCTAGTTCAACCCATAGCCTAACATGTTGATCCAGAGGAAGACAAAAAAAACCCATGTGGCAAACATTAAGCTCCATATTGGTGAAAAAAATTCCTTCCCGACTCCACATACGGCAATTCGACTTGTTCCATGGATCAAAGCCCTATCAAGGAATCCAGTAAATATAACCTGTAACATTATACTTTTCAAGAAAGGCATCCAATCTCTTCCTAAAGGGAACCTGTCACCTCGTTTTGCCACTATAAGATGCGGCCACTGCCTTTCGGGGCTTATCTACAGCATTTTGTAATGCTGTAGATAAGCCCCTGGTCCAACCTAAAAGATAAGAAAAAGAGGTTTTATTATACTCACCCAGTCCGATGGGTGTCGCAGGTCCGCATCCGGCGCCTCCCATCTTCATGTGATCTCGTCATCCTCCTTGCCTCGTGTCGCGCTCCTGCACAGGCTTACTGATCTGCCGTGTTGAGGGCAGAGCAAAGTACTGCAGTGCGCAGGCGCTGGGCCTCTCTGACCTTTCCCGGCACCTGCGCACTGCAGTACTTTGCTCTGCCCTCAACAGGGCAGATCAATACGATTGCGCAGGAGCGCGACACCAAGCAAGGAGTATGACGACATCGCATGAAGATGGGAAGCGCTGGACCCGGACCTGCGACACCCATCGGACCGCCCCCGGGTGAGTATAATAAAACCTCTTTTTCTTAACTTTTAGGTCGGACCGGGGGCTTATCAACAGCGTTACAGAATGCTGTAGATAAGCCCCGAAAGGCAATGGCCGCATCTTATAGCGACCAAATCGAGGTGACAGGTTCCCTTTAAATTTTAGTAGTGAATCACTCATTACAACATCATACGGCAGAGAGTTCCATAGTCTCACTGCTCTAAGGGCCCCGTCTCACATAGCGACACACCAGCGATCCCGACAACGATCAGGATCGCTGGTGTGTCGCTACATGATCGCTGCCAAACAGGCAGCGAGCTCAGTCAGCGATCAGGACAGCGACACTGCGGGTAACGTCGCCTAGTTACCCGCAGTGTACGTTGGATACCAGCCCGTTGATGCAGGGAGCTGGTAACCAAGGTACACTTCGGGTTACCAGGCGCTGCACGGTGCCTGGAAACCCGATGTGTACCTTGGTTACCAGCTCCCCTGCAGCAGCGCGCTGGTATCCAACGTACACATCGGGTTTCCAGGCACAGCCTCGCGCCTGGAAACCCAAAGTGTACCTTGGTTACCAGATGATCGCTGGTATCCTGCCTGCCACACGCAGCGATGCGTGCTGGCCAGCGGGAGACCAGCGATCAAAAAAAAGTCCAGGCATTTCTGACACGACCAGCGATTCACAGCAGGGGCCTGATCGCTGGTACGTGTCAGACATAGCGAGATCGCTGCTGAGATCGCTGTTTAGCAGTGATCTCGCTAGCGATCTCGCTATGTGAGACGGGGCCTTTACAGTAAAGAATCTGTGATTATGATTAAACCTTCTTTCCTCTAGACGTAGAGGATGCCCCTTGTCCACGCCTCAGGTCTAACAGTAAAAAGATCATTAGACTAGTTTGGGGACTTCAAGTCAAGCAGATTCAGGAACATAGAATCTGTAATAATAATGCATCCAAAACCCTTCCAAAAAAAAAAGATCCTTATCTATAGAAGGATCATTTATAAAAGTCATTTTGCTATCCATCTTTGACCTTTGTTAAAAATTCCTTAGAGTCCAGCACTCCCAAGAAATTGGGCATAAAATAGTAAGTCAATGTTAGATCTCTCCTGCGGTTCAACAAATATTCTGGACAGAGGATCAGCATTGCCGACTCTTGAAAAAAGGCCAAAGAGAAACTGTAAAATTAAATCTGGAGAAAAACGAGGCCCATCGTGCATGTCTTGCAGGCAACCTATTAGCTGTATGGATAGATTCAAAATTTTTGTGGTCAGTAAGGACAGTCACAGGTTGATTGGCTCTTTCCAAAAGATATCTCCATACAGAGAAGGCAACTTTAATGGCTAAAAGTTTTTTTTATTTCCAATGTTGTAGTTCTTTTCTGCAGATGACATGGTATGGGGAGGGCCGGTGTTAGGGGCAGGCAGACCAGGCAACTGCCTAGAGCCCCCCTCCTCCAGGGGCCCCAGCTGAGCCACTGGCGTGCCGTTAATAGTGGCACACCACGCGGTCACTATGGGGCTCGTAAGAGGGGCCCGGAGCCCCCTCATCGCTCATTCAACTTATCGGCATCATACATACTGATACAGTTGAAAGCAGTAATGGAGGAGAGAGCGTCAACTGACGCTCCCTCTCCCATCACTCCCCCTCTGACTCTGACTCAGCAGGAGCGCAATGACATCACTTCATCGTGCGCCGATGAGACCGGAGAAGAGCCTGGAGAAGTGCGGGGAACAAGGAGGAGGGGTGAGTATTGCGTGAGTGTATGCATTGTTGTGTGTGTGTGTGGGTGTGAGAGTGCGGGGCTGTATTATACTGTGTGCGTGTTTCTGCCCGATACTGTGTGTTGGGAGGGACTTGCACTGTACTATGTGCTGGGGGAGCTGCACTGTACTATTTGTTGGGGGGAGCTGCACTGTACTGAGTGTTGGGGAAGATACACTGTACTTTGTTTTGGGGTAGCTGCACTGTACTGTGTGTTGGGGACATGCACTATACTGTGTGCTGGAAGGGGCTGCACTGTAAAGTGTGTTGGGGGAGCGGCACTGTACTGGGGCTCCACTGTACTGTGTTGGGGGGAGCTGCACTATACTGTGTGTTGGAGAGCTGCACTGTACTGTGTTGGGGAGCTGCACTGTACTGTGTGCTGGGGGAGCTGCACTGTACTGTGTGCTGAGGGAGCTGCACTGTACTGTGTGTTGGGGAGCTGCACTATAATGTGTTGGGAGGGAGCAGTACTATGCTGTGTGTTGGGAGCTGCACTGTACTATGTGCTGTGGGGAGCTGCACTGTACTATTTGTTGGGGGAGCTGCACTGTACTGAGTGTTGGGGAAGCTACACTGTACTTTGTTTAGGGGTAGCTGCACTGTACTGTGTGTTGGGGACATGCACTATACTGTGTGATGGAAGGAGCTGCACTGTACAGTGTGTTGGGGGAGCTGCACTGTACTGGGAGCTCCACTGTACGGTGTTGGGGGGAGCTGCACTATAATGTGTTGGGACGGAGCAGCACTATGCTGTGTGTTGGGAGCTGCACTGTACTGTGTGCTGGGGGAGCTGAACTGTATTGTGTGTTGGGGAGCTGCACTGTACTGTGTGCTGGGGAGCTGCACTGTACTGTGTGCTGGGAGGGAGCTGCTCTATACTGTGTGTTGGAGGAGCTGCACTGTACTGTGTGTTGGGGAACTGCACTGTACAGTGTGTTGGGTAGCTGCACTGTACAGTGTGTTGGGGAGCTGCACTGTACAGTGTGTTGGGGAGCTGCACTGTACAGTGTGTTGGGAGCTGCAATGTACTGTGAGCTCCACTGTACTGTGTGTTTGGGGGGAGCTGCACTATACTGTGTGTTGGGGAGCTGCACTGAACTGTGTTGCTGGGGGAGCTGCACTGTACTGTGTGTTGGGGGAGATGCACTGTACTGTGTGATGGGGAGCTGCACTATACTGTGTGCTGGGGGAGCTGCAATGTACTGTGTGTTGGGGAGCTGCACTGTACTGTGTGCTGGGGGAGCTGCACTATACTGTGTGCTGGGGAGCTGCACTGTACAGTGTGTTGGAGAGCTGCACTGTACTGTGTGTTGGGGAGCTGCACTGTACTGTGTGTTGGGGAGCTGCACTGTACTGTGTGTTGGGAGGGAGCTGCACTGTCCTGTGTGCTAGGGGAGCTGCACTGTACTATGTGTTTGGGGGGAGCTGCACTGTACTATGTGTTTGGGGGAGCTGCACTGTACTGTGTGTTGGGGAGCTGCACTGTACTGTGTTGGGGAGCTGCACTGTACTGTGTGTTGAGAGAGCTACACTATACTGTGTTGGGGAGCTGCATTGTACTGCGTGTTGGGGGAGCTGCACTTTACTGCGTGTGGAGGGGGCTGCACTATACTGTATGTGTGGAGGGGGCTGCATTATACTGTGTGGAGGGGGGCTGCATTTTACTGTGTGTGTGAAGGGGGCTGCGTTATACTGTGTGTGGAGGGGGCTGCATTATACTGTGTGTGGGGGAGCTGCACTATACTGTGTGTAGAGCGGGGATGTATTAGATGGTGTGTGGGGAGATGCACTATACTGTGTGTGGGAGGGAGATGCACTATACTGTGTGTGTGGGGGGAGGGCTGCATTACACTGTGTGTGTGTGTACTCTGAGGAGGGCTGCAGTATACTCTATGAGGGCACTGCAGTATACTCTATGAGGGGGACTAAAGTATACTCTATCAAGGACCATGGGGAATGCATTATACTATATGTACTATATGGGATCTGCATTATACTGTATCGAGGACCATCTGTCCCCAACATTCTTCCTCAGCCGGTGTAAAGAAACTTGGGAACAAGCGTCGTACGACTTCACTGTTGTCGATCACGCTCGTTTAACGGCCTGAACTCTACACCTGTAAATACAACCGAAATGTTTATTTGTTGTGGAATATGTGAGCATTTAGGTCCCACTTTAAACTTTTGCCCAGGGCCACATTTTCTCTAAAAATTGGCCCTGGGTATGTTAAAGAAATGCATATGGATGAAGTTGCATCTTGTCTCCAATTAGTTGAGACAAAACAGCTCCCACCACAGAGTCATCTACTTAGACAACAAATGGCATTACAGGATTTGGATGGACCGGTCATGGTGCTGAAGTAAAAACAATCTACGGTTTGTCAAAAGCCACATTTGCCTCTAGAGACAAGAAAAAAAAGCTTTATTTTTTATTGTGAGTTAATTGATAAGATGATCTTTGCAAATTTCTACAGAAGATTCCTAAAAAACTTTTCAAAGCCTATTATGTACTGGACATCTTTTAAATATGTTGGAGTAGGTCAGTCAACCACAGCTCTGCTTTTGCTAGAATCCATGCTCAAACCCTCTAGGGAGATGATATACCCAAGAGATTAAATCCTGATCAATTTTTACAATTCTGACCACTGTCACTATCAGGTAATAACTCTGGAACGCTTTAACGGATCCTGGTGATTCTGAGACTGTTTTCTCGTGACATATTGTAAGTTATGACAGTGGTAAAATTTCTTTGATATGACTTGCGTTTATTTGTAAAAAAACAAATTGGGTGAATTTTGCAATTTTCAAACTTTTAATTTTTATGCTCTTAAATCAGAGCGTCATATTGTACAAAATAGTTAATAAATAACATTTCCCACATGTCTACTTTACATCAGCACAATTTTTGAAACATAATTTTTTTGTTAGGAAGTTATAAGGGTTAAAAGTTGACCAGCGATTTCACATTTTTACAAAAAAATTTGCAAAACCATTTTTTTTTAAGAACCACCTCACACTTGCAGTGACTTTGAGGGGCCTATATGACAGAAAATACCCAAAAGTGACACCACTCTAAAAACTGCACCCCTCAAGGTACTAAAAATCACATTCAAAAAGTTTATTAACCCTTCAGGTGCTTCACAGGAATTTTTGGAATGTGGAAGGAAAGAATAAACATTTACCGTATATACTCGCGTATAAGCCGAGATTTTCAGCCCATTTTTTAAGGCTGAAAGTCCCCCTCTCGGCTTATACGCGAGTCATATTCCGGGGGCGTCGGCGGGGGAGAGGGAGCGGGGGTGTCAGATCATACTTACCCCTTCGTCGGCGCGTCTCTGCAGCCCCCTGCTTCTCTCACGATCTCAGGCTCCTTCCTGCAGCTGTCACATGGTACCGCTCATTAAAGTCATGAATATGCAGATATTCATGACTTTAATGAGCGGTACCACGTGACCGCTGTAGGAAGGAAAAGCTGCGGGAGAAGAGCAGGGGCTGCACAGACGCGCCGGCAGGGGGGGTTAGTATATGCGATATTTACCTGTCCCTGTTCCACCGCTGCTCGCCGCTGTGTCCTCGCATCCTCTAGCTGTAAATGTTCAGGTCAGAGGGCACAATGACGTAGTTAGTACGCGCCGCGCCCTCTGCCTGAGCGCTCACTGACAAGAGGACCCAGAAGACAGCGGCGCGCAGCGGTGGACTGGGTACAGGTAAATATCTCAGGTGCCGGGGCCCTGAGCGAGCGGTGACACCGGCACCTGTCCCCCATAGCGCGCCGGTGTCCCCGCCTGCTCAGGACACCGACACCTGGCCCCCAGCGACGAGAGGTGAGTATATCTTTTTTCTTTTTTGTTGCAGCGGCAGCAGCAGCATAAGGGACCTATATTATGGAGCACATGGGGCATAATCTATGGAGCACATGGGGCATAATCTGTGGAGCATATGGGGCATAATCTGTGGAGCATATGGGGCATAATCTGTGGAACATATGGGGCATAATCTGTGGAACATATGGGGCATAATCTGTGGAGCATATGGGGCATAATCTGTGGAACCTATGGAACATAATCTGTGGAGCATATGGGGCATAATCTGTGGAGCATATGGGGAATAATCTGTGGAACATGGGGCATAATCTGTGGAGCATATGGGGCATAATATGTGGAACATATGGGGCATAATCTGTGGAGCATATGGAGCATAATCTGTGGAACATATGGGGCATAATCTGTGTAGCATATGGGCATAATCTGTGGAACCTATGGGGCATAATCTGTGGAGCATATGGGGCATAATCTGTGGAGCATATGGGGCATAATCTGTGGAGCATAATCTGTGGAAAATATGGGGCATATTCTGTGGAGTATATGGGTCATAATCTGTGGAACCTATGGGGCATAATCTGTAGATCATATGGGGCATAATCTGTGGAACGTATGGGGCATAATCTGGAACATATGGGGTATAATCTGTGGAGCCTATGGGGCATAATCTGTGGAGCATATGGGGCATAATCTGTGGAACCTATGGGGCATAATCTGTGAAGCATATGGGGCATAATCTGTGGAACATATGGGGCATAATCTGTGGAGCATATGGGGCATAATCTGTGTAGCATATGGGGCATAATCTGTGGAACCTATGGGGCATAATCTGTGGAGCATGTGGGGCATAATCTGTGGAACATATGGGGCATAATCTGTGGAGCATATGGAGCATAATCTGTGGAAAATATGGGGCATATTCTGTTGAGCATATGGGTCATAATCTGTGGAACCTATGGGGCATAATCTGTAGATCATATGGGGCATAATCTGTGGAACGTATGGGGCATAATCTGGAACATATGGGGTATAATCTGTGGAGCCTATGGGGCATAATCTGTGGAGCATATGGGGCATAATCTGTGGAACCTATGGGGCATAATCTGTGGAACCTATGGGGCATTATCTGTGGAACATATGGGGCATAATCTGTGGAACATATGGGGCATAATCTGTGGAGCATATGGGGCATAATCTGTGGAGCATATGGGGCATAATCTGTGGAACATATGGGGCATAATCTGTGGAGAATATGGGGCATAATCTGTGGAGAATATGGGGCATAATCTGTGGAGAATATGGGGCATAATCTGTGGAACCTATGGGGCATAATCTGTGGAACCTATGGGGCATTATCTGTGGAACGTATGGGGCATAATCTGAGGAACATATGGGGCATAATCTGTGGGGCATAATCTGTGGAGCATATGGGGCATAATCTGTGGAGCATATGGGGCATAATCTATGGAGCATCTTATGGGGGCATAATCTATGGAGCACCATATGGGGGCATAATCTATGGAGCATTTTATGGGGCCATAATTTATGGAGCATTTTATGGGGCCATTATTAACCTTTGTGCAGCATTATATGGGGAGTATTTTGTATGGAGCATCTTATGGGACCCATCATGGACTGTATGGAGCATTATATGGGACTTTTATTGGTATCTCTTTTTATTTTTGTAATTTACCAGTAGCTGCTGCATTTTCCACCCTAGGCTTATACACGAGTCAATAAGTTTTCCCAGTTTTTTGTGGCAAAATTAGGGGGATCGGCTTATACACGGGTCGGCTTATACATGAGTATATACGGTACTTTTCTTTCACAAAAATTTTCCTTTAGACCTAATTTTTTTTTACTTTTGCAAGGGTAACAGGAGAAAATGGACCATATATTTTGTTGTGCAATTTCTATTGAGCATGCCGATACTCCATATGTGGGGAAATCTACTGTTTGGACACACGGCAGGGCTCAGAAGGGAAGGAGCGCTATTCGACTTTTTGAATGTAAAATATGCTGGAATAATTAGCGAATGCCATGTCGTGTTTGGAGAGCCCCTGATGTCCCTAAACAGTGGAAACTCCCAACAAGTAACACCATTTTGGAAACTAGACCCCTTAGGCCGGGGTCAGACTAGCGTAAGGCATCGTCTGCGATATGCTAATGACCCTTGGCTCCTGTTCTGCTGCAAGCGGGAGCCAACTGTCATGCGACTGTGCTCCGAACCTCTCACACAGAGAGGATTGGAGCACAGCTGCGGAGGAGGCGGAGAAACTAATTTCTCCATCTCCTTCATTGCCAGGGTCAGTGTATATCGCACAGCATTCGGATGATATCCGAGTCATGTGCGTTGTGTCCCTCGCACCCATAGGCTTATTCCGAGTCTCGACCGAGTGTCGGTGACAATCGTAGCATGCTGCGATTTCACTCGCATGTTGAAAACGGCCAAGAAAAAAAAAGATGGGAGCTGCCCCATAGATGAATACTGGTCCGAGTGCTATGCGATGTTTTATCGCATTGCTCTCGTCCGTATTCATCGCTAGTGTGACCCCGGCCTTAGGGAACTTATCTAGATGTGTATGGAGCACCTTGAACCCACAGGTGCTTCACAGAAGTTTATCACGAAGAGCCGTGGAAATAAAAAAAAAAAAAAAAAAAAATCACATTTTCCCAAATAAATCTTTTTAGCTCCAAATTTTGCATTTAAATAAGGAGAAATCGCGCTATACAATTTGTTGTGCAATTGCTCCTGAGTACGCCAATACCCAATACAGTACAGACCAAAAGTTTGGACACACCTTCTCATTTAAAGATTTTTCTGTATTTTCATGACTATGAAAATTGTACATTCACACTGAAGGCATCAAAACTATGAATTAACACATGTGGAATTATATACAAAAAAGTGTGAAACAACTGAAAATATGTCTTATATTCTAGGTTCTTCAAAGTAGCCACCTTTTGCTTTGATGACTGCTTTGCACACTCTTGGCATTCTCTTGATGACCCCCTGATGTAATTTTCAGAGACCAACTAGTGGCAGGTCTTAGGGATGCGCTGCTTAAACAGGCCCTGCGGGAGCGCTTGTGAGTTAATCCGCATGTCTTTTCTAAAAAATGGGGCGGAAGCACGTGCGCGAGAGCAAGAGCAGGGGATGGCAGCCTCAACGGGGAAGGTCCGGAGTGGGGAGGCTGCATCGAAGAAATCCAGGATATGCGAGAAGAATGGGCCGGCTTGAGATAAAAAACCCTTGGAGGTGCCGAATTCTTCCAGAGGCAGAACTAACCCTGAGCCCTGTCCGGAAAGGGGCAATCCCGAGTAGAGAGACCTCCGATTTGTTTTACATGTGGGGACACTGGACATTATGCCCAAGGATGTGCAAGACGAGTTAGGCCACTGACCCGTCGGCCATTAAACTAGTGGGCTCTGGGGCTGGGGATGACGCCTGGAGCCTGAGCTGCCAAGAAGGAGAGAAGGAAGTCCCGCAAGTTAAGTTTCTCTGTGCCCCCTCGTATGGGCTGAAATGAATGGCCGAGCCGTCCGTTGTTTAGTTGATACCGGTTCTCAAGTGACTACCATGTCAGAAACTTATTTCGGACGCCATTTCTCCGGGGCGATGAGGCCCAAATGGGGCCCAGTGATCAAGTTGACAGCGGCCAACCAGTTACCCATCCCGGTCGCAGGGGTGGTCTGGATGCAAATTACCGTGTGCGGCAAAGATGTGGGCCGAAAAGGAATAGTGTTGATCGCCGGAGACCCTTGCAATGGCCCCACAGTGACGTTAGGGATGAATGTGCTGAAGGAACTCGGGACCATCCTGATCAGTGAGCCACCAGATGCTTTTCTCAACTGATGGAGCCCTCACACACCCCAAAGGAAGGTGTTCCAACAACTGATACGGGTAGCCCAGGTTCAAGAAACATCGAGATAAGGAAAAGTTCTGGGGAAGGTGATCGTCCCGGCCGCTGCCAAACTTGCTGTACCGTCTGGCCAGACTGTGCTCACGCTGCCTGTGCAAGCCTGTACACCCCTCGAAGGGGCAGAGGTCCAGATAGAGCCAACCCCAATAGATCAACTGCCTTCAGGACTCCTCTTAGCCACCATCCGCGACAGTAACGTGGTGGTGCGGTGTATCAACCTAGGGGAGAATGATCTCATGCTCTCGCCCAGGAGTAAAGTGGCGCAGGTGCTGGGTATGCCGGAAGAACTGACGCAATCAGAGGCCATTTAGTTAGCTGTGAAACAAGGAGATCCCTGCACTGTAGCCATCACCATGTCCTCAGAGCCTTCATCCAGCACAATCAGAGAAGGGCGCCGGATCCTGGAACAGATGCGGGCTGAACTGACAAGACTCTCATCTCAACAGGTGCAACAGGTAGAAGCTATGCTGGGGCATTACCTGGATGTCTTTGCCCGCCAAGACGATGATTTTGGGTGCACCACAGCCATAACTCACGAGATTCCCACATGAAATGCCGCACAGATTCGAGAGCACTATCGACAAATTCTGCTACAAATGTACCAGGAAGTAAAAGAAATGTTGACACACATGCTGCAGAGTGGGGTCATACGAGAGAGACAGAGCCTATGGGCAGCCCCGATCATGTTAGTTCGGAAGAAAGATGGAACTTTGCATTTTTGTGCTGACTACCGGCGACTAAATGCCTGCACAGTTCGGGACTCTTATCCTCTACCGAGAATTGAGGAGTCGTCTGCCCTGGGAAAGGCTAAGTACTTTTCATCGTTAGATTTGGCCAGTGGATACTGGCAAGTGCTCATGGCTGAGCAAGATGGCCGAACACAGCGTTCATACTGCCTATGGGGTTGTTCAAATTCAACCAGATGCCCTTCGGTCTCACCAAAGCGCCAGGAACCTTTCAGCGACTTATAAAGCGGTGTTTGGGAGACCTGAACTTTGAAGCCACTCTCATCTATCTGGACGACATCATTGTCTATGCAGCTACTTTTGAGGAACAACGCCAGCGGCTGGAGCAGGTGTTGAGTCGGCTGCAGAAGCATGGCCTGAAAGTGAAACCTCAGAAATGCCATCTTTTCCGCAAGCAAACTGAATACCTTGGACATGTTAAGAAGATAGCGGCAGTACAGGACTGGCCCACTCCGAAGACAGTGAAGGATATGCGGGTCTTTATGGTGCTTACGGGGTACTATCGATGGTTTGTGAAAGACTTCACTCGTATTGTTAATCCACTGCTGGAGTTATTGAAAGGAGTTCTGTCTGGTGCGAAGAACCGGACCACCCAGTGGGGAGATAGCCAGGAAGAAGCCTTTCAAGCCCTGAAGACGGCCCTGACTGAAGCACCCATACTGGCCTATGCAGACTTCTCTCAACCTTTCATCATTCACACCGATTGGAGTCTCCAGGGATTAGGGGCTGTATTGTCTCAGATACAGACGGGAAGGAACGAGTGATTGCCTACGCAAGCCGATCTCTCCATGACTCAGAACGAAACCCAGATAACTATAGTTCCTTCAAGTTAGAGTTACTGGCGTTAGTGTGAGCGATGACCGAGAAGTTTGCTGAATACCTGTCAGGGTCCGAAGTCTTGGTGCGCACCGACAATCCCCTAGCCCACCTAGAAAATGAAGAATTGGGGGCCTTCGAGCAAAGATGGGTTGCCCGTATGGCAAAATATCGATACAAGATCACATACAGAAAAGGAGCTGAGAATACACATGCTGATGTCACATACATCTGACACCCACATGCGATCGCCACGGCACTAGTACTAGTGATGCGGCTGACACGAACACACAAGGACATGCTTGCGATGCCCCTTCGAAAGTGTCTGAAAATATAACAATGTCAGCGATATAAACAACAACAAATTGATCTAGTTTACTTGCAGTCTTGTGAAGGCTATAGTCCGGAGTCCTCAACAATAGAGGCATAGATTCTCTGTACGTTGCGTTCATTCTCTACTGCAAAGATAGGTTTTCGGATTACATCAATTAGCATAGATTCTGGCACATTTTCCATTTATTGTTGGGTGTTTTGATTGACTAAAGGAGGAGGCAGGGTTGTTTCCAAACACTAGCAGTCTTTCCTTCCTTCGTTCAGTAAGTATCTATTCAATTCTGCATCTGAATTGAAGTCTTCCAAATTATCAGGGGCCTCCACCTTGGCAAGCTCATCCTCCACTAGCTCTGATAATCCATGACGGAATTGACTCCCCATGGCAGTTAAATTCCATGTGGTGTTGACCACCCAGTGATGTACAGTGGGTACGGAAAGTATTCAGACACCTTTAGTTTTTTACCCTTTGTTTCACTGCAGCCATTTGGTAAATTCAAAAAAGTTCATTTTTTTTTTTCACATTAATGTACAATCTGCACCCCAAACTTTTTCCATTGAAGGATTATGGAGGCCACTGTGCTCTTAGGAACCTTGAGTACTGCAGAAATTCTTTTGTAACCGTGGCCAGATCTGTGCCTTGCCACAATCCCTGTCTCTGAGCTCCTTGGCCAGTTCCTTTGACCTCAAGATTCTCATTTGGTCTGACATGCACTGTGAGCTATGATGTCTTATACAGACAGGTGTGTGCCTTTACAAATCAAGTCCTATCAGTTTAATTAAACACAGCTGGACTCCAATGAAGGAGAAGAACCATCTCAAGGAAGATCACAAGGAAATGGACAGCATGTGACTTAAATATGAGTGTCTGAGCAAACGGTCTGAATACTTATGACCATGTGATATTTCAGTTTTTATTTTTTAATAAATTTGCAAAAATTTCTACATTTATGGTTTTTTTCAGTCAAGATGGGGTGCAGAATGTACATTAATGAGAAAAAATGAACTTTTTTGAATTTACAAAATGGCTGCAATAAAACAAAGAGTGAAAAACTTAAAGGGGTCTGAATACTTTCCGTACCCACTGTAAGTCTGATGTATATTTAGCAACAGAGTGTTGTGCTCGAAGTAAATGATGCAATTTGGTTTCAGCTGTGGCACAACGATTTGAATCAAAGACTTGATCTATAGCTGTGATGAAAGTATTTAAATCAATGAGAAGGTCACAGTCGTTTCAACACAAGGCAAGATAAATGATAAAGAGTACCTTTTTCCTCTCTCTGGTTAAAGGAGCAGTTTGAATTTGAAATCAAATACAGCATTGGCTAAGGATTCCTCGGTAATGGTGACGATCCACACTGAACAATGCATGCAGTTGGATGCATGCTCTTGATTCAGAGCCCGAGTTGCGTAAATCCAGGAGTTTCCTGTGTAACTGAATTATTTTTTTTTGTTGATCCAAGACTAGGGTTTGCAACCTAGATAATTTTTCTTGGTAGGTGACACCAATTTCTTGAAGTTCAGCAACTTGTTGCCTCAAGGTGGTTACAATGGAGCTGTCCAGAGAGCAAGAAGCTGTCCAGAGAGCTGAATAGGGTAAGGGAAAGAGCTGCTGCCTGCCTGATGCACAGGAATTGCTAGCTTTGAGTACTGACAATGGATCTAATCCATTATTAATATTGGGCAACCATAGCAAACTGTTCCACATCTGACATCCAAGCAGCATTTGTAGACACACATACGGAAATAGGCGAAATACATGAAGATAATTTTATCAACAAAACTAACCTTATTATACAGGTTATAATTGGTCAAAGTGCCACACAATTACAATACAGTGCTAAGGCTTTATCATCTGTTATAGCTGATGAATGTCACTTGTATAGCTGCATTCCAATGGAAACATAACTTTTCACTGCTCCCAGAACGAATTATCTAACACAATTTTTCATTGCATGTTGTTCTCACTTCCATAGCCTCCTGTCTGCTTCTAATCAGACACCATGTAGAATTTTCAACTTTATACTCCTTTATTAACTCTATGCACCACTATAAACTCCATGATGCATCAGAATAGAATCAAATGTGCGGGTACTATGTCTGCCTATTGAGGGGACAGTGTGATTATCTTCCTTCTGTATAATTGTGTGACCGTTACTGAGGATGGCTAGATATTGTAGCTTCTATGTCGCCCTCCTTATTTAAAGGCATGTATGGTATAGTCGATCGTACCAGAAGTCCCAATTCCTGTAGGAGTGACACTTAGAGCCTTATAGACTCAAGATATAAAAAGTAACTGAAACCTTATTCAGATCATTGCTATTAGAGATGAGCAAAAAGATTCACACTACCCAGGTCTGGCTTCCACTTTGGAATTTCATAGCATCCAGAACAGGACAGTGCCAACATCCTCTGCACTTAAATGCTGGCATTCATGGTGCCTCTTGTGATTATGACCCCTGTGATGTCATGATGTCACATGAGACCTTTAGACAGGAGATAACACAATGTCCCTAGACCTAGTAATCACAGAGGCATGCAGTATTGCAGCATTTGAGTGCAGGTAGAGGATGGCAGGGCAGGGCCGAGGGGTAGGCAGGGTAGGAGCCCGCCTAGTGCCCTATCTCCTGCCAACCCGAGGGGGGGTGCACTTTTGAGACAAAAAAGTGACATTGCTAAATGCCATCGGCTGCTCGGGACCTACCTCCAGCCGCAGCATTTAGCACAGTGATGGCTGGGGCGCAGGTACACAAGTGAGCGGTGTCAGTCACTGTCACCGCTCACACCTCTCCTGCACTCAATTGTATTCGCATCTATAAAAACGCAAATACAATTGCTGTGAGCGCGGCCAGCACAAGAGAAGAGGAGCTATAATTCGCACGCTCCATCACTGGGATCTCCAGCAGAACACAAGCTACTTCCGGCCTGCGCCCTGTTGGAGAAAACGCGCACAGGGGACAGGGCACAGGTTAAATTCCTGTAGGATCCGGTCACACCCCCAATAGCCAGGTAGATATTCTCTGGGGGCAGGAGGGGAGGATGAAGCTCAGCACAAACTTCCAGTAAATAAAATTCAAAAAAATTTTATTAAGTGAAAAACATGATTAAAAACAAAACCTGACGCGTTTCTGGCACGTCAGTGCCCTTACTCATAGGGCTAAACCTAAAATATTTACAAGAATTTATATATTTTTCAAATGTGGCACCGTGGTAAATTTTAATACACATCTAAAGTATCACACAACTGTAATGAAGCTACTTACCAGAATTAAGATAATGACACGATGGTTAGAAAGTAAATGTTGTATAGGCAGTAGTGACAATAAATCACTTACCTGAATCACAAACCCTGTAATGTGTGCACTTCACATCTTCATTCCAAATGCTCATATATTCATTAGGGCCACAGGGACTACAGGTCGTGTTTGCAATGGGAGTGCATTTGGCTTTCATGTGTGTTCCTAGGTTGAATAAATATGAGTATATATAAGCTACTGTATAATGTAAATCATATTATTATGACTAGTTAGCAGCCAGACATAATGCTGAGCATGCAATTGAACCACATAAACCAGGTCCCGAAAGTTCCAGTTGTAAAAACGAAGCATCACACAAAGTCTTCTGAAATCAATGGGCCGTGTGTATTATGTACAGAAATGGTGGCTCCTCCAGAGTGGTATACACTTTCTGCAACTTCTGTGTGTTGTACAAAGCTATACATCAATTAAAGCAGCATGTTTGAAGTTAAATATATTTAACTAGTAAAACATGTTAAATTTCATTGTCAAGTACAGAAGAATAAAGTAATCATTGTAACGTTCAACTTGCTCCTGTAAACAACTATATAATAGAAACTTTTCATTAAGTCTTATAAAAATATTAGCACACATGCCAAAGTAAATAAGCTTCAAAATATTTGAAACATCTCACTGAAAAAGTTGCCTTAACCTCTTAGTGACAGAGCCAATTTGCAGCTTAATGACCAGGCCAATTTTTACAATTCTGACCACTGTCACTTTATGAGGTTATAACTCTGGAATGCTTTAACGAATCCCGCTGATTCTGAGACTGTTTTTTTTGCGACATATTGTACTTCACGTTAGTGGTACATTTTTTTGATATGACTTGAGTTTATCTTTTTTTAAAAAAAACGGAAATATGGCGAAAATTTTGAAAATTTAGCAATTTTCAAACTTTTAATTCTTAGGCTGTGTGCACACGTTGCGGATTCTGCTGCGGATTCTGTACAGTAGCATTAAAATCAGTGTAAAAAAAACGCAGTGCACATGCTGCGGATTTTTCAGCGCAGATTTGAATCCGCAGCATGTCACTTTTTTGTGCGGAATACGCAGCGGTTTTACGCCTGCTCCATTAGAGAAATCCGCAGGTGTAAAACCACAGGGGAAATCCGCACAAAAAACGCGGAAAATCCGCAGTAAATCCGCAGGTAAAGCCAGGGCTGTGGAGTCGGCGCTCGTTTTGGTGGAGTCGGAATAAAATGGACCGACTCCGACTCCTAAAATATATAATAAATTGGGTACAGTAGTTTAATGCAGAATGTGCTGAATATTTTTTCATAGGAATTTGGGAAAGATAAGAAATGTCCTATAAATGGCTGTTCTATTCCTGATCTAAAGCTACATTCACACACAGTGTTTTTGCTGCGTTTTTTAAGAATACGTTTTTCAGCTGCAAAAGCAGATCAACTTTTAAAAAAAAAGCATCACTTGAAAGGTTTTTGAGCTCATAGATAATGTTTTCAATAGCAAAAGCAGATTAGAAATCTGCTCTATGTATCTACAGTGGTGGCCAAAAGTATTGGCACCCCTGCAATTCTGTCAGATAATACTCAGTTTCTTCCTGAAAATGATTGCAATCACAAATTATTTGCTATTTTTTATCTTCATTTAATTTGCTTGCAAGGAAAAAACACTAAAGAGAATGAAGCAAAAATCAAATCTTTGATCATTTCACACAAAACTCCAAAAATGGGCCAGACAAAAGTATTGGCACCCTCAGCCTAATACTTGGTTGCACAACCTTTAGCCAAAATAACTGCGAACAACCGCTTCCGGTAACCATCAATGAGTTTCTTACAATGCTCTGCTGGAATTGTTGACCATTTTTCTTTGGCAAACTGCTCCAGGTCCCTGATATTTGAAGGGTGCCTTCTCCAAACTGCCATTTTGAAATCTCTCCACAGGTGTTCTATGGGATTCAGGTCTGGACTCATTGCTGGCCACCTTAGAAGTCTCCAGTGCTTTCTCTCAAACCATTTTATAGTGCTTTTGGAAGTGTGTTTTGGGTCATTGTCCTGCTGGAATACTCATGACCTCTGAGAGAGACCCAGCTTTCTCACACTGGGCCCTACATTATGCTGCAAAATTTGTGGGTAGTCTTCAGACTTCATAATGCCATGCAAGAATAAAAGGTAGCACACTGTAGCGCTATAGCTTGCGGACACAAAAATATGAAAAAAGATGAAAAATTAATTGCATCACTGCCTTATAAATATGAAAAATTGAGAAGTCTTAGCGCATCGCATAAAAAGGCCAATTTATGTGTACCCGATAGCCACGTTAAGGCTCTTCTCGTATATCAGGTCCTAACTATGCCAATCCTCACCTAGAAAAGTCTGTCTGCATGGGAACATGAATCCTCTCTCCAGACTAAAATCTACATCTCTGTGGAGGGGTAATGAACCTGTTATAATTAAAACGCCTGTGACCACCAGGTGGAGTGCTCAGGCAGAAGGTAAATGAATATATATCAAAAACTGACCGGCACATCCAAACATGTGTTTGGAGACCCCCTGAGGTGTCTAAATAGTGGAAACCCCTCAATTCTAGCTCCAACCCTAACACGCCCTAAACATAATCCCAACCCTAACCCTAATCCCAACCCTAACCCTAATCCCAACCCTAATTCCAACCCTAACTGTAATTCCAACCCCTAACCCTAATTCCAGCCCTAATTCTAACCCTAACCCTAATTCTAACCCTAACAGTAATTCCAACCCTAACCCTAATGGAAAAATGAAAATAAATATATTTTCTTTATTTCATTATATGTTGTATGATGATAAAGGGGGGGTTATTTACTATTTTTTTATTTTGATCACTGTGATAGGATTTATCACAGTGATCAAAATGTACCTTCAATGAATGAATGAATCTGCTGGCCGGCAGATTCGGCAGGCGCACTGTGCCCGCCATTTTCTTCCCGGACCAAGATGGCGGCATCCACCGGAGGCAGGAGGGTCTAGGGACACCGGGAGGTACCGGGGGGATCGGGGACCCTATTTATCTCTTCTCTGATGTGCGATCACATCAGAAGAGAGAGAGAAAGTTAAAGCAGAATCGCGCCTTTTTTGGTGGTCGCCGTTATACGGTTAATAACGGCGATCGCAAAAACCGACTCGAATCATGTTCTCTGGGGGCTGCTATATACTTTTTCCACAGCGCCGTGAATTCACAGCGCTGTGATTTAAGTACCCTTAACTACTGCCGTTAAAAGGTGTATCGGCGGTAGTCAAGGGGTTAAAGACCAACCGTTGTTTTAATTTTTATTTCATAAATCACTAGTACACTGTTGGTATGATTTTTCTTTCCTTTTCTGAAATGCTGTGTTAATTCTACATAAGATGTAATGGGACATACATCTTCCAAAAAGTTCAACTTTTGTCTCATCAGTCCACAGAGTATTCTCCCAAAAGTCTTGTGGATCATCAGGATGTTTTCTGGCAAAAATGAGACAAGCCTTTATGTTCTTATTGCTCAGCAGTGGTTTTCATCTTGGAACTCTGCTATGCAGGTCATTTTTGCCCAGTCTCTTTCTTATGGTGAAGTCTTGAACACTGACCTTAACTGATTGAAGTGAGGCCTGCAGTTCTTTGGATGTTGTTGTGGGGTCTTTTGTGACCTCTTAGATGAATTGTCCCTGCGCTCTTGGGATAATTTTAGTCAGCTGGCCATTCCTGGGAAGGTTCGCCACTGTTCCAGGTTTTCCCCATTTGTGAATAATGGCTCTCACTGTGGTTCACTGCAGTCCCAAAGCTTTAGAACTTGCTTTATAACCTTTTCCAGACTGATCGATCTCAATTACTTAGTTTCTCATTTGTTCCAGAATTTCTTTTGATCAAGACATGTTGTCTAGTCTTTGAAGAACTTTTGGTCTACTTCACTTTGTCAGACAGATTCTACTTAAGTGATTTCTTGATTGAGAACAACAGTGGCAGTAATCTGGCCTGGGTGTCGCTAAGGAATTTGAACTCAGTGTTGCAAAGATGTGATAAACAACAGTTAATTTACACTGTGTTCCAAATTATTATGCAAAAATTGTTTAGGAGTGATAAGGTTAGAATTTTTTGTTTGTCAGTTAAACTCATTGATGGTGATGTGTGTCAGGGCTCTTTATATCACTGTAAGCAATTGCAGACACCTGTGCTAATTAGTTTGGCAGGTGTGTCCAATGAAAGGCAAGACTACTTAAGAAGGCTGTCCCACATTATTAAGCAGCCTACATTTTCGGCCAAAATGGGAAAGAAAAAGGATGTGTCGGCTGCTGAGAAGCAACAGATTGTGGAGTGTTTAGGTCAAGGCATGACTACAATCAACATTGCCAAGATACTTCATCGTGATTATCGCACAATCAAGAAGTGTGTAGCTGATTCACAGTACACACGTGTGCGTGCTGATAAGGGAAAATTGAGGACTGTTATGTTTCGGTAACTGACCACACAACTAGAGGTAGCCGTGGAGCGTTCCTACGTTGATCCTAGACGCCTCGTCACAGCCTGAGAGATAACTACACCTAAAGGCAGAAAGATGAAAGCTATCTGCCCCGAAGCAAATCCTCAAAGAAAATAGGAAGCCCCCAAACATGTAATGGCGGTTAGACAAGAAGAAAGCACGGATACAGACAGAAAATAGAATGAGCAAACGCCGGGGCCCAATCTGTCTAGACAGAAAAGTACAGGAAAGAATTCTGACTGCAATCCAACAAAAACCCTAACAAAAATACCAACACTTCTGATTGCCAATAAACCTGAGATCACACTACCTCTTTCACCTAAATCAGATCTCTGGTGTAACAAAACGCTATTCAGCAAATAAAAAGTAACAAAAGAGCAAAGCAAAAGTGCAGACACAAACGGAGCACAATTGCAGCGCCAGACCCCCAAAAGGGGACAGGCTGCAGTCCACTACAGGCAGCAAAGAGAAAATCAAACAGAGAAAAAAAAAAAGCAAACACTTATCTGAAGGAGAGCAGAAAACTAGCAGTGCTTCAAGCAAGACCAGAAGAACAATTGATAACCGGCAAGGCTGCTGGGAAATCAGGCCACTTATATCCTACCATTCAGCGCCAGCTGAAGGCCATTCATTAATCAGCTCATTATCCTCAGCAACCACCGGAGGGAGCCCCAGCTCAGAAGCCACCTCCAGCATATTCACAACAGAGGACTCTTTCCTACAAGCAATTACGTCAGGTTAAAAGAGCAGCGGAAAAAAAGCCTTGTCATAGCAGCAGACAAGTTTTTGAAGCTGCTGGTAACTCCAACGTCCCCTGAACAACAAGATGCAGGGTCCTTCAGAGGTTTGCAGCTGTGCGTAAGCCATCCTGTCGACCTCCTCTATCCACTGCACACAAGCAGAAATGGCTCCAGTGGGCCAAACAATACATGAAGACTGACTTCAAAACTGTTTTGTTCACAGATGAGTGCCGTGCAACGCTCGATGGTCCAAATGGATGGAGTGGAGAATGACTGGTTGATGGACACCCCATGCAAACACGGCTACGGCGCCAACAAGGAAGAGGTGGAGTAATGTTTTGGGCTGGAATCATGGGGAGAGAGATTGTCAGCCCCTTTAGGATCCCTGATGGGGTAAAGATGAACTCCATAGTGTATGTTGAGTTTCTCAAACAGCACTTCCTGCCATGGTTCAAGAAGAAGAACCGTGCATTCCGCAGCAAGATCATTTTCATGCATGATAATCCACCGTCTCATGCTGCACATAACACATCTGCATCTACGGCTGCTATGGGCATAAATGGGGACAAACTTATGGTGTGGTCCCCATGCTCGTCTGATCTCAACCCCATTGAGAACCTCTGGAGAATCATCAAAAGGAGTGTCTATGATGGCGGGAGGCAGTTCACATCTAAGCAACAGCTCTGGGAGGGTATTCTGTCCTCATGCAAAACAATTGAAGCAGAAACCATCCAAAACCTGACAAATTCAATGGACGAGAGAGTTCAGAAGCTCCTTTCGAACAAGGGGTCCTATGTGCAAATGTAACATCACCTAGAATAAAGTTTTGAGTTGAAAACTGTTTGATTTCAGTTTGTAAGAACCTGCTAATGCTTATCATTTGAAAAATGACCATTTTTTTGTTCTTTATTAAAATAGTTTGAGTGTTTTAATTTTTAAAAAATATACTGTTAACATAGGCAGTTTGTACAAAAACCTTTCAATTGTACTCTAATAGTTATTTGACTGGAAAATTACAATGACTGAAATTCATATAGGTAATTTGGGAAAATCTGAGAAAATATTATTTGCATAATAATTTGGAACACAGTGTATGTTTTAAGGTGGGTGGGGGAAGCAATCACTTTTTTCACACAGTGCCCAGTAGGTTTGGATTTCTTTTTCCTTTAATAATAAAGACTTCATTTAAAAGCTGCATTATGTGTTTACTTGTGTTATCGTTGTCTAATATTTAAATTTGTTTGATGATCTGAAACATTTAAGTGTGAAAAACATGCAAAAGAATAGGGAATCATGAAGGGGGCACACCCTTTTTGCACACCTCTGTATCTTATCAGAAAAATCTGCTTCTTTCTCCACCTAGACTGATCATTCATTCTCAAAATTCTCAATTCATGGGTAAAATCTGTATTAAGACATTTCCATTGCTTATAGGAGACGGAAGCCGCTATTGATAAGATACTACACAGAAGGGAGGGAGGAGGAAGGTGGAGCTTGAGACAGAGCTCTTCTCTACTCCTACCTCATCTTGTCATCTTATTCAGAAGCAACTTCCATGTTATATTTCAATAGCGTAACAATCTCTCCTCATGGATTACAGATTTTACATGAAAATATTTAGAATTGAGATATATATATATATAATTTTTCTATCTACTGGCTAACACGGTACAAAGATACACATCTTTCCTGTATCAGATTTTACATGTGAATTGATAATTTTGAGAATAAGTGATCAGTCCTGGTGAATGAAGCATATTTTTCTGATAAGATGTATTATAAAGTTTCTTATTTTTATGTGATTTCTGAAATAAAAAATTAAATGACGGTTAACTCTTAAATGCCCACGTAACCAAATAGAATATGATCTTCGCTCTCAGTAGGAAGATTACTTTATCACTGACATGAGTTTGTTTTCTGTTTGGGCCTCGTATGTTTGAGCCTGTCAATAAGTTCTCCAAAAAAATAAAGCCCAATATATACACACGCCATAAAGAGATGTCTTAGCAGTCTATTTAAAACATACCCGGTGGGCATTTAGTGCAGCATCGTCCACGATTTTCATACTGCTTATGTGGATCACAATTCAGAGAGTTCTGAAAAAAACACAAGAGAACATGCTAGTATATTAAAGGGTTTATCTGATTTTGGCAATCCATATTTTGGTAAAAAGATCACTCGACAATTAGCTTATCAAAAAGTGTTCCTCTGCTGATATTCGCCCTCCCCCTCAACCCTCCAACCCACTCCCCCTTACCACCTAGCAATCAGCTGTGGGGAACCTTGACAGATAAACAGTTAAAAGGCACCAATTACCTAGTTATGGCTTCCCTTTTTATTTAGTAAAACTTATCAGCTACACACTGGTGATAGGTCCTCTTCATCACTCAGAATGGAAGCCATGATGGCATTAATATGGCACGTGACTGCTGCCACCCTTGATTGGCCCCAATGAAGGCTACTTTCACATTACTGTATTTTTAGTCCAAGCACTGTCCGTAGAAAAACTGACAGCACCAACCAACAGTAATGATTATTACTACACACATATGAAAATGCATCGCTGCACTGTGGGCTAGTCAGATAGACATGTTGTACACAATCAAATCTTTTATCAAAAAAGGAGAACATTTTAGATAATCAATATTAAAAATCTGTTATACTGCTGAGGTTTTCCAGTAATAACATATCAGAAACAATACAACAAAATGAAAAAAGTATAATAACCATATAAAGAGAGAATAAAAAAGGTTGAATGGGGACAGGCAAAATCAAGACCAGGGTAACTCAGCATGACATTCAGATAATTAACATGACGTATATATATATATAAACATCCCTTACTTGTCTATAGGGGTATTAAGACTCTCATAAACAGCCTCAAGAGGTCAGGACTCTTATTTAATTCAGTTTCACCAATAATCTATCCAAAGCTGTAAGGTTCAAGTGAAAGGCTCCATGACTTATGCAAGGCTCCAAGGTTTACAGTCATTCATTTTTCACATACATATTAGTCCATATAAGTGACCTAATAAAGGTCACACTCCGTACAAGAGCATAAACAACAAAACGTTTTATAGATTCAAAAAGGCATAGGAGTGTATAACAAGAATTTTTTTATTGAAAAAAACACATACATATAAAACAGTTATAAAAAGGATGCCTCTTATCCAGAAAATGACACAGTCGTTATGGTTACATATTTATCAAAAATGGGAATAACATGAAAAAACATGAAAAAAAATCCCTGCATATATAAATAGAACAATCTCAAGTACTTGTGGGTCTAATTTACACTTTTGGCACATATAGTTGCAATCATACTTCAAATGCAAGGATAATAAAGGCAAGTCAGGGCAATTTATATAAGGCACACATGTTATATATAACTATCATAGCTATTACAAACTAGGCAAAAAATGCTAGTTAAAGCACCATCCAATGAATATGTCTTATGCTATCGAGGGGAAATTTAAAGGCTGCTACGTATCTCTGTAGTGTTAAATAAGCGCCCACAATCACCCCTCAAAATGCTCCTCAAATTCTCATGGTTATCATAACCCTAGCAGATATCAAGTGCTCACTAGTACCACATTTGATCAAGGTGTCTATATGCCCCAAAATGCTGCCATATAATTACCTTAGTGGATGTTTAGAAGAAACGCTGTGTCACCAACCCCAACGCACGTTTCGAATGCTCTTCTTCCGGGGGTGTGTATGATAAGGAGGGAATCATGTGCCTTTTTAAATGACCGCTACCCAATCATGAGATTCAAGCAATAAACCTTCCGTATCCAATCCACTAAGAATCAGACTGTGTCATTTTCTGGATAAGAGGCATCCTTTTTATAACTGTTTTATATGTATGTGTTTTTTCAATAAAAAAATTCTTGTTATACACTCCTATGCCTTTTTGAATCTATAAAAGGTTTTGTTGTTTATGCTCTTGTACGGAGTGTGACCTTTATTAGGTCACTTATATGGACTAATATGTATGCGCATTTGTTTCCTGTTTTCAAACAGATAGTCCGATCCAATAAAATGGATTATAAAGCCAGGGATTCAGTCTGGCGTAAAAAAGCTACTGATATTTTTTCCATGGGTGCCTCAAAATCCAGTCCGGATATTTCAATACCAGATAAGGATATTTTTAAGCAATATAAAAATGCTATGTTTAAAAAAACTAGATTATGGTGGACGAAAACCTCATTAGAAAATTACGTAAGCCATCGCATTGTGCCTAGGGGACTAAGAGTGCAACTTTTTCCCAGTTTTGAATTAAAAGATGAAGCTTTGATCAAAAGATGGTCAACAGCAGCAACTACGTGTTCTATTGAGTTTCTTAATATAATTATTGAAAGTAATGTTAAGTCATTGAGTACAATTGAAGAGGAACTTGAAAAATTGGAAGAAAAGATAAAAAAAGATGTTAAAAAAGAGATTCTTGAGGCGTGGTCTGTTGACCTGAATAATGAGATTGAAAAATGGGAAAAGGAGATTTGTCAAAGGAAATTGAAGAAATATCAAAGAGATGTTACTGATTACGAAGATAATAAAATCTTTAGATGGCAATTCAAAAATTATGGTAGTCAGTCCAGACAGAGGGAATTCTCATTTAGTTCAGTATCATCTGTATCTGAAAACAATGCATCCATGAATGGACGTGAATCAAATTTTTCGGGGAACTTGAGAACACGTAATGGAGGCTATAGAAAACAAGCCGATATCTTTACGAAAAATTCCAAAAAAAGAAGGGAGGACAATCCCAAGGTAATCAATTTATCTGAACACCAACTTTCTGATGTCCAGATTGCAATTTTAGAAAAAGGTTTAACCTTTTCTCCCTCCCAATATATAGATCCATTTGTAGCGATCAAAGATTTACATCTCTTTGGAAGAAAAATGGTTTTGCAGAAGTTACATCATAAAACAAATACGGGAGATGCTATACTATCTAAGGATGAGAGAGAGGCGTTGATTGCTTTGGAGGCCCTGGCAGAGGAGAGTGAAGGTGGCACCACATCGGTAAGCAATAGATTCCCGCTGTCTCTTGTTAATAAATCAAAAAAATTTCCAGCACTTAGCATTTGCCCTGCTGTAGATATACTTATTACTACATTAGTCACCCAGGATATCGAACGGTTATCCTGCAGTGGCTATGGTGGATCCAATTGCAGTAAATTAGAACGAGAGGCTATTCAGAGTTTATCCAGGCTTACCGATGTGGTGTTTAAACCAGCCGATAAGGGTGGAAACCTAGTAATATGGCCAAACAATATGTATGAGCAACAAGCTTTCAAACTCTTAAACAATGTGACATGCTATAAAAAATTGACCTCCAATCCTTTGTCTCGGTTTCAAGAATAATCAGAATTCTTGAGGATGCGTTTGCTAAGGGAATAATTCCCAAAAAATGTATAGATGTGGTTAAGGAACTGCATCCGCGTCTTCCGACACTTTACTTAATACCTAAAATTCATAAGGACCCCCTGAATCCTCAGGGTAGACCAAAGTGTTTCATGAAATGGGGCCCTCTGCGAAGTCGTTGCCATGGTCATCGATCATTATTTGAAGCCCTGGTGAGTGAATTACCATCATTTGTCCCAGATACCAATGCGGTATTACGTAGACTGGATAATCTTCATATTGATGGGGAGGCTCTTATGGTAACGGCGGATGTAGAGGTCCTGTATACCTCTATTAGACATCAAGATGGTCTGAAGGCCACTGCCTGGTTTCTAAATTGCAGCAATTTGGATAAGGATATGATCCAATTATTGCTGGAACTCCTTGAATTTGTTCTGACCCATAATGTGTTTATTTTTAAAGACACTGTGTATTTACAAGCCCAAGGCACAGCCATGGGGGCGTGCTGTGCCCCATCTTATTCAAATTTATTCCTTGGAGCATGGGAGCGTCAGATTTTTGTTAGTGAACCTATACCTCATTCCAGCCTGATTTCAGATTGGATGAGGTATATAGATGACGCTTGGTTCATTTGGGAGGGTACTGAGGAGAACTTGATTTCTCTTATGGATAATCTAAATCACAACGAGTTGAATATCAATCTAACGTACAAATTTGGCAGAAGTCTTGATTTTCTTGATCTCAAAATAGACGTTGATAGTGAGGGATGTATTTGCACTAATCTATTTAGGAAGTCCACTGCGACAAATTCGTTGCTACATGCAACGTCGTTACCATCCACCCGCAACAATTAGAGGAATACCAATTGGACAATTTTTGCAAGTCAAAAAAATCTGTACTAAATCAGAGGATTTTAATATTCAGTCCAAAGATCTATCTGATCGTTTCAAAGAAAGAGGGTACAGTCACAGAAATATCAAAAGGGGATATAAAAGGGCGGTCAACACCACCAGAAATGAATTATTGTATAGTCAAAAGAAAAACAATGATGAGAAATCTGGTGAAATCCGGATGATTACTACATATCACAATAAATGGCCTCAATTTAAAAATATTTTGAATAAACATTGGAGTGTTTTGTTCATGGATCCTGTTTTAAAACAACTGTTATCTAATAAACCATCAATTGTTGCTAGAAGATCGAGAAACCTTCGAGATATTCTCGTACATAGTTTATATGACCCCAAAAAAGGCAAGACGAAGTCCACAGCTACGGTTGGATTCTTCCCATGTGGCATGTGTAAAGCATGCTCAAATTTGATTAAGGCTAAGACCTTTTAAAATTTTGACAACACTAAAACCTATGACATCAGAAAGTACCTTACTTGTTCATCTCGAAATGTAATATACCACGCTACATGTCCCTGTCAAAAAATCTATGTTGGATTAACAACACGAGAATTAAAAGTAAGAGTACGGGAACACTGCAGGGACATTGAAAAGGCAAAATTTGAAGAAGATGATATGTCATTAAAGACATTACCGAAACATTTCAAAAAATACCATAAATGTAATGCCGGGCTCCTAAAAGTTAAAGGTATCGACAGTCTATCTTTGGGGGTCCGGGGGGGTAATGTGGGCAAAGCCCTAGCTCAGTTAGAGAGTCGGTGGATTTATCGTCTGGGTACCATCTCGCCTTTTGGCTTAAATGAAAATTTTGGTTTTGGGGCATTTTTGTAAACATCCCTTAGTATATCCATATGGGTTATCCATATCTAGTTTATCTACTTATCTGTTTTTTATGGGAGGGTGGGGTTTCTTTTATTTATAGTTTATGGTGTTAATTTTGTTCAATTTTATTTAGATTACAGCATATTTACATGTGCCTTTGGCCGCTTCCGTTCACCCAATACCAGGTTCAAGATCCCTATCCTTGGAAAATGCCATGTGAATTCATCGAGCCTTTGGAACCAAAGAAAGAAGATAATATTTTTAGTTATATTTGTTTTATTATTATTTTTTATTATATTTTTTTATTTTTTATTTCATATTTATTTATTTTATTTATGGTTAAGATGGTTTAAAGATATGTTTATGACGCACTTTTTTATTATTATTAAGCAATTATTATTTATATTCATTTTTTGTTCAGTTAATATTGATTTACACTACTATGTTAATACCTTATGCTTATTTCAGTGAGGATTCACATATTTTTTATCACTTATTGGTTTTGATGCGTAATATCGCATTGTGTTCACTAATATTGGTTTACGATATATTAATTTTTACAGTATATGTAGTTTTTTCACTATGGGAATAGGTGGATACACTATAATATGTAATAATACATTTTTTCTTCCTTCTTGGAGTTTCATATTTAACTATAACCTTTATTAAGACTTTGGCACAGTTCCTTTGAGGCGCGCATACATTGCTGCTGTCTGGCTGGATTTCCTCTCTCTGGCAACGGAGGGAATTGTGACTTCGATCCAGCCTAGGCTGTTTTGAATGCACGGATTCCGCCACGCCGGAGGGGGGAGGTTCTGTGAGCCGTGACATCAGCTTGTGATGCGCCGAGATCTCATTGTTCCGGCTGAGAGATAGGCGGGGTCTGGTAACGCCCACAGATATTCGTGACTAATGCAGAGGATTGTGGATTCTGAGCTGTGGATATGGTTCTACTGTATGGTGGATGCATGTGTAGCAGCAAGCGACATGTTAATTGACCAGCATGAGATTTGGATAATCTTGTAACATAACGCTGATTGGTCCTTCTGGGAGGAGGGCGGAGTTAAGTAACGCCCATAGACCTTTGTGATTAATGCAGAAGATTGATGTCAGTGGAGTCTGAGCTGCGCACATTGTTCCATTACACAGAAGATGCAGGGAGCGATATGTTATTGGACTAGCATGGGACTTGGATGATTCGGATAACATAACGCCTTAGAGGGAAAAACACCACGTGGTGTATTAAAAGGAGTGTCAGTGGGTTGGTGCTGCCTTGTTATTGGCTTAACACAAAAGCACATGTCTGATTCTTAGTGGATTGGATACGGAAGGTTTATTGCTTGAATCTCATGATTGGATAGCGGTCATTTAAAAAGGCACATGATTCCCTCCTTATCATACACACCCCCGGAAGAAGAGCATTCGAAACATGCGTTGGGGTTGGTGACACAGCGTTTCTTCTAAACATCCACTAAGGTAATTATATGGCAGCATTTTGGGGCATATAGACACCTTGATCAAATGTGGTACTAGTGAGCACTTGATATCTGCTAGGGTTATGATAACCATGAGAATTTGAGGAGCATTTTGAGGGGTGATTGTGGGTGCTTATTTAACACTACAGAGATACGTAGCAGCCTTTAAATTTCCCCTTGATAGCATAAGACATAGTCATTGGATGGTGCTTTAACTAGCATTTTTTGCCTAGTTTGTAATAGCTATGATAGTTATATATAACATGTGTGCCTTATATAAATTGCCCTGACTTGCCTTTATTATCCTTGCATTTGAAGTATGATTGCAACTATATGTGCCAAAAGTGTAAATTAGACCCAAAAGTACTTGAGATTGTTCTATTTATATATGCAGGGATTTTTTTTCATGTTTTTTCATGTTATTCCCATTTTTGATAAATATGTAACCATAACGACTGTGTCATTTTCTGGATAAGAGGCATCCTTTTTATAACTGTTTTATATGTATGTGTTTTTTTTCAATAAAAAAATTCTTGTTATACACTCCTATGCCTTTTTGAATCTATAAAAGGTTTTGTTGTTTATATTCATTTTTCACAGTGGCATTTTATTCATCCTATCCTTAACCATATCAATAGAGAGGATGTTTATCTTCCAGATGGCTGCAATACAAATTCTTGCAGTTGTGCAAATATGTTGAGTTAATTTATGGGCTTGGTTTTGAACTCAAGGGGGCTTGAAGCTGTCCTAGAGAAAGGGAACTGTAGGGTTTCGCTAAATAGATTAAGAATTTCTTAATTCCAAAATTGATCTACTAAAGGGTACATTAACCATACATGGAGGTGAGAAGTCAGGACAAAAGGAAATACTCTGGGGAAGATGTGTAAAAAGTAAATGTAACCTTGAGTGCACATAATAAGTCCCATGCATTATTATAATAGAGGTGTCTACTAGATGAACAGCTAGACTTTCTTTTGAAATGGTACCATCTACCTAGCAATTTTTATATTCATAAATCTTTGTCAGGAAGAGGGTTGCTAAGAATTGAGTAAACTAAAGATATATGTCTTTGTTGAGGGTCAGATCGGATTCAAAACATGTGGGGGTAGGGAGTCAAGACTATTAAAAAGAGACCCATCAGGGACCAAAATAAATGAAAAATCGGGGTCTGGCAAAAGAGCTCAGAAGAATGCATCTGGAGCTTATCACAAAATGAATGTTGACACCAAGATAAACTGATATAATTTGTCAAATTATTCACAGAACACCAAAGAATTCCCACAGCCAGTTGGCTGATTCTGGATGCTGAGGATAAGCCATCAATAAAAAAAAAGTATTGGCTAGACCAGGGGTCCTCAAACTACGGCCCGCGGGCCACATGCGGCCCGCCAAGGACATTTATCCGGCCCCTGGGCCCGGCCGACATTGAACTTCACTACAGTTCAATGCCGGCGGGCCCTGTAATCGCGGGCGGAAAGACGAGGCGGCGAGGAAAGGCGATGTGTGACCCTCCGTATGCAGCACACACAGACGACGTGATTGTCATCACGCCACCTGCGCAGCCTTATTACGTCACGCCGCCTGTGCCAGAAGAAGACGTAGTCGAGCGGGTGCCTCTTCAGAGCAGGGGGGAGATAGGCGAGTACTGGCAATTTTTTTTTTTTTTTTAACGCTGGGTCCTATTAGGGACATTTACCTGCCTATTGGGGACTATGCTGCCTATTGGGGACCTGTGCTGCCTATAGGGGACATTTACCTGCCTATTGGGGACATTTACCTGCCTATTGGGGACATTGACCTGCCTATTGGGAACTTTGCTGCCTACTGGGGACATTTACCTGCCTATTGGGGACTATGCTGCCTATTGGGGACATTTACCAGCCTATTGAGGGCCGAGGCTGCCTATTGGGGACATTTACCTACCTATTGGGGACCAATGCTGCCTACTGGGGACATGTACCTACCTATTGGGGACCAATGCTGCATATTGGGGACATTTACCTGCCTATTGGGCACTATGCTGCCTATTGGGGACATTTACCTGCCTATTGTGACATTTACCTGCCTATTGGGGACTATGCTGCCTATTGTGGACATTTACCTGCCTATGGGGGACTATGCTGCCTATTGGGGACATTTACATGCCTATTAGAGACTATGCTGCCTATTGGGGACATTTACCTACCTATTGGGGACTATGCTGCCTATTGGGGACATTTACCTGCCTATTTGAGATATTTACTTGCCTATTGGGGACTATGCTGCCTATTGGGGACATTTACCTGCCTATTGGGGACATTTACCTACCTATTGGGGACTCTCACACTACACCAGTCTGAGCACGAGGTAAAAGCGGAGTTCCACCAATATGGGCACTGGTGAGGCTGGAATGATATGGACTGGCAAGACTGCACTGATGGGCACTGATCAGACTGCCTTGATGGGCACTGATCAGACTGCATTGATTGGCAGTGCAGTCTGTATGTCTCTGTGTGGGCAATTTTATTGCTGGTATATTGTTTTGGTAGCGCTGTATATATATTGGTATTTTACTAATAGCAATTTGGAATCCCTAGGAAACAATGATATCAAGAAAGAGAAAAAATTGACTTGGAGTGTTGGATATTTAAAGAACCCATTGAAATATTGGTAAGTTTGTTGATTTAACTTTACTTGTTCTTCATTTTAAATATTGCATTTGTTCCTGTTTTGTTTTTACTTCAAAATAAGATACAGTTAGGTCCATAAATATTTGGACAGAGACAACATTTATCTAATTTTGGTTCTAGACATTACCACAATGAATTTGAAACAAAACAAATCAGATGCAGTTGAAGTTCAGACTTTCAGCTTTCATTTGAGGGTATCCACATTAAAATTGGATGAAGGGTTTAGGAGTTTCAGCTCCTTAACATGTGCCACCCTGTTTTTAAAGGGACCAAAAGTAATTGGACAGATTAAATAATTGTAAATAAAATGTTCATTTCTAGTACTTGGTTGAAAACCCTTTGTTAGCAATGACTGCCTGAAGTCTTGAACTCATGGACATCACCAGACACTGTGTTTCCTTCTTTTTGATGCTCTGCCAGGCCTTCACCGCGGTGGTTTTCAGTTGTTGTTTGTTTGTGGGCCTTTCTGTCTGAAGTTTAGTCTTTAACAAGTGAAATGCATGTTCAATTGGGTTGAGATCAGGTGACTGACTTGGCCATTCAAGAATATTCCACTTCTTTGCTTTAATAAACTCCTGAGTTGCTTTGGCTTTATGTTTTGGGTCATTGTCCATCTGTAGTATGAAACGACGACCAATCAGTTTGGCTGCATTTGGCTGGATCTGAGCACACAGTATGGCTCTGAATACCTCAGAATTCATTCGGCTGTTTCTGTCCTGTGTCACATCATCAATAAACACTAGTGACCCAGTGCCACTGGCAGCCATGCATGCCCAAGCCATCACACTGCTTCCGCCATGTTTTACAGATGATGTGGTATGCTTTGGATCATGAGCTGTACCACGCCTTCGCCATACTTTTCTCTTTCCATCATTCTAGTAGAGGTTGATCTTGGTTTCATCTGTCCAAAGAATGTTCTTCCAGAACTGTGCTGGCTTTTTTAGATGTTTTTTAGCAAAGTCCAGCCTAGCCTTTTTATTCTTGATTCTTATGAGTGGCTTGCACCGTGCAGTGAACCCTCTGTATTTAATTTCATGCAGTCTTCTCTTTATGGTAGATTTGGATATTGATACGCCTACCTCCTGGAGAGTGTTGTTCACTTGGTTGGCTGTTGTGAAGGGGTTTCTCTTCACCATGGAGAGTATTCTGCGATCATCCACCACTGTTGTCTTCCGTGGGCGCCCAGGTCTTTTTGCATTGATGAGTTCACCAGTGCTTTCTTTCTTTCTCAGAATGTACCAAACTGTACATTTTGCCACTCCTAAAGTTGTAGCAATTTCTCGGATGGTTTTTTCTGTTTTTTGCAGCTTAAGGATAGCTTGTTTCACCTGCATGGAGAGCTCCTTTGACCGCATGTTTCCTTCACAGCTAAACCTTCCAAATGCAAACACCACACCTCAAATCAACACCAGCCCTTTTATCTGCTTAATTGAGAATGATATAATGAAGGGATTGCCCACACCTGTCCATGAAATAGCCTTGGAGTCAATTGTCCAATTACTTTTGGTCCCTTTAAAAACAGGGTGGCACATGTTAAGGAGCTGAAACTCCTAAACCCTTCATCCAATTTTAATGTGGATACCCTCAAATGAAAGCTGAAAGTCTGAACTTCAACTGCATCTGATTTGTTTTGTTTCAAATTCATTGTGGTAATGTCTAGAACCAAAATTAGATAAATGTTGTCTCTGTCCAAATATTTATGGACCTAACTGTATGTGCTGTGTGCATAGGAATTTGTTCATACATTTTTTTTTAAACTATATTCTGGCCCTCCAATGGTCTGAGGGACAGTGAACAGGCCCCCTGTTTAAAAAGTTTGAGGACCCCTGGGCTAGACCCTTTCAGAAAGTTTGAGGATCTTTTATATATCCTGATACCCCCATTTTCATATCAAAATACCTTAGTAAAGTTCGTTTTTTGCGCTGTCAATCAGGGCGGTGAGGTCAGGAGGGCGGCGTTTTCCATGTCCTCCCCCCCGTTCCTCGGCATCACTTGCGTATCGCAGTCTGTGAATCCCACAGACGGCGTTCGGCTTCCCGCAATTGCGCATTTCAAATTCGGCCCGCGCATGCGCAGTGTGCTTTGCCCAACAGTGGGCAAAGCATAAAATCATTACAGCGCATGCGCTGCTCTTTCCTTGCCCCGGAAGTCGTCCAAAGCAAGCAGTCATTTCCGGGGCAAGGAAAGAGTAGCCGAACGCCGTCTGTGGGATTCACAGACGGCGATAGGCAAGTGATGCCGAGGAGGGGAGGGGGGACGACATGGAAAACGCCGCCCTCCTGACCTCACCGCCCTGATTGACAGCGCAAAAAACGAACTTTACTAAGGTATTTTGATATGAAAACGGGGTATCAGGATATATGGTACCTACCGATAGCTTTGTTATGGGACGCACTATTCAGCCATATCTTTACTTGATATGGCAAAATTGGGGTGACCGATTCCCTTTAAATGTGGCACTTGGAAGTCATACAATATAACAATGTAGCCCTCCAACTAGAAAAGGATGTGTTGTAGCTTTCACCAAACAAAATCCACAGGTCTGCCATAACAATCACATTGTAAGTATATGAAATATATACGGTAAGTATTCACTGGTCAACATTCAGCACCTTTCCCAAAACTGAAGAACAAGGATAATTGTAGTTTCTTCTTTATAAAAGGTGATTTTCAGGTGATGGATTGACATTAAAATGCATTTTATGCCAATCACTTTGTGTAAAAAAGCAACTTTATCCTAGTTTTTCTTAGTGACGGTTCACAAAAGCTGATGCAAAAATCATTCATTTTACATCGGTCTTTTGGCAAACTCAAAACGAGCCGGGTCTTACAATTTTTGGGTGTAAGTGAAGGCTTTTTTCTGCCCACTCTTCCATAAAGGCCACTTCTATGGAGTGTACGGCTTATTGTGGTCGTATGGACATGGACAGTCTCTGCTTGGGAACTCTGGAGCTCCTTCAGGGTTACTTTTGATGTCTGTGCTGCCTCTCTGATTAATGTCCTCCTTGCTCGGGCTGAGAGTTTTGGTGAGCTGCCTTCTCTTGGCAGGTTTGTTGTGGTATCATGTTCTTTCCATTTGATGATAATGAATTTGATGGCGCTCCGGAGTATCATCAGAGATTGGGATTTTTTTTTTTTTTAATAACACAACCCTGACTTGAACTTCTCAACATCTTTGCCCCTGACTTGTCTGGAGATCTCCTTGGCCTTATTTGGTTAGTGATGCCTCTTGCTTAATGGTGTTGCAGTGTCTATTACCTTTCAGAAAAGGTGTGTGTATTGACAGGCCATGTGACACTAAACAGGTGGCATGCAGGGGAAGTGTCTGCCAGGACCAACTGCTATTCACTCCTCTGAAATGGAAGCTGAGACAGGCCAGACTATTCAGAGACTTCGGGTGCGTTTTGAAAAAAAAAAACAGTGGCATAAAACCAAAGAAGGAAATCGGCACTTAACATCTCTTAAAACTTCAATCTAAAGGATATTTTGGTGCACAATCGGTTACAGGTACCTTCATAAAATAGTTGGAAAATTTGGGTCCAAAAGATAGATTCAAATGTGGGGATTGTTCTTTACATTTATCTTCCAAACGGCTCCAGATAGGGGACACTTCACATGTTGTCAGGGATTTCATTAGCTGGAGAACATGTTACGTAGTTTACATTAATTTTTGTCCCTGTGGATTGTTTTACATAGGAAAGACCATCAAGCCATTATTTGTCTGCTTCAGAGAGCATCACAGATCAATCACCAAAAAGGCTCCCGGTCTCTGATAGAGCACATACAAGATAAGCATGATTCAAACCACAATGCGATTTCCTTCTTCTTGCGATGTGCATAAAGGTGGACTTCCTTTCACTAAGCATGTGACTTATGAAAGAAATTGCTTGCACCAGAAATAATTTTTAGGGGCTTCATCGCAAAAGGGGCGAATACATATGCACATGCCAATTTTCTGCTATTTGATCTCATAAATTTAATTTATGTATAAAATTTAGGGTCCCTCATCATAGGGATACTTTTCCACATATATATAAAACAAAATTTGCACCCCCAAAGATTTCACTATGGTTCTGAAACTTAGAACCCTAATATCTCTATATGCTCCCATTCGCCTAATGAGTCCACTACGACTGGTGGATGAAACGCGTCAGGAGGGAACCACACTTGGGCACTGTCCTTTTCAGGACTGGAGACCTGCACGGGGCATAACAGGGCAGCCATTGCAACATATCGCTTCCTCTGGTTTCCCTATTAGAAGCATAGCCTACTCAAGGACATCAAAAGGGTGAGGCCAAACCATTTTATCTGAACTGGTATTTTTGAGCACTTTCTTTGTGGTTGTAATGTATGTAGTACAGTTCATATAGCGTCTTGTGCTTGGGTGCGATGAAAACACAGGAGTCACAGGTTTGATATAGAAAACTCCTGTATTACTTCATACAAGTTGGCAGAAATAGTCACACAGTTTGCAGACACAGAAACAGGAGACACAGCAGGCCAGAGTAATCCAAGCTCAGCAATCACTCTCCAATACAGATTCAGGATCTTCTTCTCTGTTACCGTAAGTCCATGCAAACGTGGGTCTTTCAAAGAGCAGGGTTCAGAGTCCACAAGTGCTTCAGAGTTCCTCAGTAGGAATAGCTGGAGTACAAGGTCCAAGGCTTACAGGAGTCAAGTCACAGGTTCACTGCAGGCTAGATTCTGAAGCACTGATTGCTCAGCTGTGGCTGCTTAAGAAGCAAAGGAGAGAATCAGGGCGGGAACATGCAAGCTGGAAACTCCATTTTGACTGAGGGCAAGATAGCTGCAGCAAGACAGAAAGTAAAATGGCTGACGAACAAACTGAGTTTCAGGAATATATACATAGAACCTTACATTACTCCCCCCTTAAGGACAACCTCCGGATGACCTCAGACCAGGCTTGTGTGGGTACCTCTGATGAAACTGACGGAGCAAGCGAGGAGCATTAACGTTATTGACCGGTTCCCATGAGTTGTCCTCCACTGGGTAGCCCTGCCATTTAATCAGATATTGTAACTGATTTCTATACAACCTGGAATCTAAAATCCTTTCCACCACAAATTCTTCCTGACCATCGACTAGCACTGGGTCAGGGCAAGGAGAGGAACGTCCAGGAAACGTATTGGGTGTCGCAGCCTTTAGTAGGGATACATGAAAGACAGGGTGGATTCTCATAGTTCTGGGCAGTTGAAGACGACAAGCAACGGCACTTATAATTTTACTGATTTTATAGGGTCCAATGTACTTATGTCCCAACTTAGACGATGGAATCCTTAACTTAAGATTTCTGGTTGACAGCCAGACCAAGTCTCCTACCTTGAAAGCTGGTGCAGGTTTACGAAATTTATCTGCTGCTTTCTTGTACCTTTCTTGAGCCGATTCCAGATTTTCCTTTAGAAGATCCATATTCTTCTGTAAAGACGTGATTCTTTCAGCCACTGCTGGTAAAGGCGTTTCTATGGGAAATCGTGGTAGAATGTTAGGATGATAACCTAGATTAGAGTAAAAAGGAGACTGTTTAGTGGAGGCACTCTGAGAGTTGTTATACGAGAACTCAGCTAATGGAAGTAGATCCACCCAATCATCCTGTAGGTGGCAGATAAAGCAGCGGAGATACTGCTCCAGGGTTTGATTGGTTCGTTCGGTCTGTCCATTAGTCTGGGGATGAAAAGCAGAAGAAAGGTTTACTTTAATGTCCAATGCTGCACAGAAATTTTTCCAAAACCTAGAAGTGAATTGCACCCCTCGATCCGAAATAACCTCATCCGGTACTCCATGTAAGCGAAACACATCTTTAATCATCAAATCTGATGTCTGTTTTGCAGTGGGTAAGCCGACACAAGGGATAAAATGAGCTGCCTTTGTTAGACGGTCAACAACCACTAGAATGGTGTTCTTCCCCTGAGAGGTTGGTAACTCCACAATGAAGTCCATAGAAATGGATCCCCACGGGCGGGACGGGGTGGGAAGAGGCTGTAACAGACCAGTTGGTGAGGAGCGAGGTGTTTTGCATCTTGCACAGACCTCACATGAAGTGACATAATTCAAAACATCCTTCCTGCAAGTGGGCCACCAAAAGAAACGAGAAAGAAATTCCTGTGTCTTTAGAATTCCTCTATGCCCAGCTATCTTGGAATCGTGAATGAGTTGCAATACTCTTAATCTGACTGTTTCAGGAATATACAGACGTTGTCCCTGAATCCACACACCATTCTTAAAGACAAGACTTACGTCCCTTGGGGGTTGTGCCAAAAAGGAATCCGCATGGTATGCTTCCTTGATGTCCTTAAGTAGGTCTTGATTATGAATTACTCCTAGGAATCTAGAGTCAGGAAGAATAGTCTTAGGAGGAGTAATTGGACGTGTCTCTGCTGAGTAAATCCTAGAGAGTGCATCAGCCTTTCCATTGCGCGATCCTGGTCTATAAGAGATGATAAAATTAAATTGGTTTAAGAAAAGATTCCAGCGAGCCTGGCGAGGAGTCAGGCACTTAGCCGACCTGATAAACTCAAGGTTACGATGGTCTGTCAGGACGACTATTTGCTGTGCAGCTCCCTGAAGAAGGTGTCTCCATTCTTTGAAGGCGGCAATAATGGCCAACAACTCTCTATTGCCCACATCGTAGTTCCTCTCAGCCGAAGACAACTGCTGGGAAAAGAAGGCACAGGGATGCAAGACATTCTTCTCACCTGTTCTCTGAGAGAGTATAGCTCCAACGGCACAGTCTGAAGCATCCACCTCTATTATGAAGGCAAGCTCGGGGTTGGGATGTACTAGGATAGGTGCAGTGGTAAATTTATCTTTTAGACGGGAAAATGCTTCCTGGGCTTGGGGAGTCCAGGAAAACCTAGACTCTTTCCGGGTAAGTTGAGTGATAGGTGACACTACCTCAGAGAAATTTCTAATGAAACGTCTATAGAAGTTGGCAAACCCGATGAAGCGCTGTACCTCCTTCACATTTCTAGGACTTGGCCAATCCTTGATGGCTTGGGTTTTGCTTCCATCCATACTAATTCCTTGTGTAGACAGTACATACCCCAGAAATTGAATTTCGGTCCTATGGAATTCACACTTTTCAAGTTTGATGTAAAGATGATTTTGTCTTAGACGTTCCAAGACCATTCTCACATGTCCATGATGTTCCTCTGTGGAGTTAGAAAAAATTAGAATATCATCCAAATAAATTACCACGAATGTATCTAGGAGATCCCTGAAGATGTCATTCACCAAGTGTTGGAAAGTGGCTGGGGCGGTACTCAGACCAAAAGGCATAACTAGATATTCAAAGTGTCCATAGCGTGACCTGAATGCAGTCTTCCATTCATCCCCAGGTCTAATACGGACTAAGTTATAGGCCCCACGAAGATCTAGTTTAGAAAAAATTTTGGCATGTCGCACTCTCTCCAATAACTCAGGGATTAAAGGCAATGGATAACGGTTTCTAATAGTAACCTTATTGAGTTCCCTATAGTCTACGCATGGTCTCAGAGATCCATCTTTCTTCTTTACAAAGAAGATGGGTGCACCTGCAGGAGATGAAGAGGGGCGTATGAAGCCCTTGGCTAGATTTTCATCTATGTAATCCTTTAAAGCCTTTAGCTCGGGCCCCGCCAGGGGTAGATCTTACCAAAAGGTATCTCTGCTCCAGGCAATAATTCAATTGGACAATCATATGGACGGTGAGGAGGAAGCTGGTCAGCGTTCTTCTTGTCACATAAATCCACATAGTCCTGGTATACAGCTGGTAGTTCAGGGACTGACATGATTCCTTTAGGAACAGAGCAAGCTGAAACTTTTGGACTCATCTGTTTCTCTGGAAAGTGTAATTCCTTGGTCTCCCAGTTAATGGTAGGATTCTGAGCCTGCAGCCATGGTAGCCCTAGAATAATGGGAAAGTGGGGAGAAGAGATAAGCATAAAGGACAGTTTCTCTTGATGATCTTTACCCATAAGAACCCTCAAAGGCTCTGTTTCCTGATCCACTGGTCCAGAGGTCAGCAGGGAGCCATCCACAGTTTCCATCTGTACTGGAGTAGCCTTCTTCACTGAACGTATTCCCTGTTTCAGAGCAAAGGAGACATCCATAAAATTTCCACTTGCCCTGAGTCGATCATAGCAGAGCTAGACACCCAAGCTGAGTCAACCCAGAGTTTGATGGAAAGAAAGCAATGAGAATTGTTTTTCTTACAACTCAGCTGGGACACCGCTGAGGAAACTTGAAAAATGGCAGCGTTTACACAGTCAACGTCCTCAGAGGTAATGGAGTTTAAGTCCGAGAAATCAAGATCTGTTGCTGCAGATCTCTCTGGAGCCTGAGGCTCGGACCTGACAGATCCCCTCTCGCAACACTCACAATGAATGAGTGCTGCAGTAGTCTTACGAGAACGGCTGGGGCAGTTTATAATGAAGTGCCCTGACTTACCACAATAGAAACATAGATTCTCCTTAAAACGATGTTCCTTGCGTGCATCACTAACCCGTCGTTGTAAAGAGTCTACCTGCATGGGTTCAGGTTCAGGTTCCCGTGTAATCCTACTCAAAGGTTCCTTAGCTGGAGAGGAAGGTAGGAAAAGGTTAGTACGATTGCTTTCGAACCATCTCTCTTGCCTGCGTTCAGTCAGACGAGTATCAATACGGATGCAGTAGTTAATAAAGTCACCTAACGCAGTGGGAGGGTCGGCACGAGCAAGTTCATCCTTAATCAGTGGAGATAACCCCTTTCGAAAAATAGATTTTTTGGCGGAACTGTCCCAGGTGGTATCAAGGGCCCATCTCCTGAAATCCAAGGCATATTCAGCTACCGAGTGCTTACCTTGGCGCAAAGCTAACATGGCTGCTTCAGCTGTTGCACCTCGATTGGGGTCATCAAACACCTGCCCATGGCTGAAATAAAATCATCAAGGTGATTCAAACAATCATCCTCAGTCTCAATCAGAGGGTTTGCCCACATTAAAGCCTTGTTGGTAAGCAACATAATTATAGTAAGCACCTTAGATCGTTCAGTGGGAAATTGTGAAGCATGTGCAGAAAAAAAAGATTGCATTGATTAATAAATCCCCTGAATTTCTCACGTTCACCGCCAAAACGAAAAGGGGGCAACTTGGGAATCCCAGCACTCGGGGCTACGGCAGGAGCCTGGACTCGCCCCTCTAGAACCTCAATCCTGGCTCGCAAATCCTGGGTAGTCTGTCCAACCACTTGCAAATTGTGATTATTGAGGTCCTGTAGATTTGTAAAACGGGTCTTTATATTCTGCAAATCTGCAAGGATATTATCAGTCACTCCGCAAAGTTCCTTTATGCGGGCCTCCATTTTCCAGATCTTTTAAGACAGGATTACTGGAAGAAGAGGAAGAGAAAAAAAAAACAATAGTGTTCACCTGTGGCAACACTGCAGAGAGAAAAAAAATTAAGGGAACTGCTCACCTGGAATGGTTGTGAGGAGTCACAACCACTATCATCACAGAAAGTTTCAACCAGACATCTGATATCCAGAGTTACAGCAGACAAAAAAGAGAAAAGAAAGGAAAAAAAAAAAAAAACAATAGTGTTTACCTGTGGTAACACTGCAAAAAGAAAAAACTTAAGGGAATTGCTCACCTGGAATGGTTGTGAGAAGTCACAACCACTGTCATCACAGAAAGTACAACCGGACGTCTATCCACAGTACAGCAGACACAGCCTTCCAGACCCAGCAGACACTAACGTTTTGGCTTCAGAATCTTGTAATGTATGTAGTACAGTTCATATAGCGTCTTGTGCTTGGGTGCGATGAAAACACAGGAGTCACAGGTTTGATATAGAAAAGTCCTGTATTACTTCATACAAGTTGGCAGAAATAGTCACACAGTTTGCAGACACAGAAACAGGAGACACAGCAGGCCAGAGTAATCCAAGCTCAGCAATCACTCTCCAATACAGATTCAGGATCTTCTTCTCTGTTACCGTAAGTCCATGCAAACGTGGGTCTTTCAAAGAGCAGGGTTCAGAGTCCACAAGTGCTTCAGAGTTCCTCAGTAGGAATAGCTGGAGTACAAGGTCCAAGGCTTACAGGAGTCAAGTCACAGGTTCACTGCAGGCTAGATTCTGAAGCACTGATTGCTCAGCTGTGGCTGCTTAAGAAGCAAAGGAGAGAATCAGGGCGGGAACATGCAAGCTGGAAACTCCATTTTGACTGAGGGCAAGATAGCTGCAGCAAGACAGAAAGTAAAATGGCTGACGAACAAACTGAGTTTCAGGAATATATACATAGAACCTTACAGTGGTATTGTTTACATATGTGTTCCCCTGTTTTTATTTGATTACACATTAAAAGTTAGATTTTATTACCCTACTAATAATATTCCTTGCCTTATAGAATCTAGAACACTGGAAGGGCCCATTCATCAAACCAACTTATAGGAGGGGGCTAGGTACATATTTTGCACTAGGGCCCTCCGGACTCTAGTTATCCTACTGAATAGATAGTACATTTAAAACATGCAAAAAAAAAATCAACACGTGTTCCCCCAAGAAGAGCATATGCTTATGTCTTAGGTGTGGATTTTGTTTCTGCTTTCTCAGCACTATTATGGACGTTTTCTTCACTATTGTTTCTCACCTTCACAATGTTAAGCTGTTTCTGTTAGTGTGACAGACAGGCTATTAGATGTAAGAGCTATGTAACTATATAACAGGGTATTTCCATGGGACACTGACCTATGGGCGTCTCACCCTCACCCTGAACACATGGAGGTACAGTCAAGAATGTTAAACCGATAATGGAAAGACAGCTCTTATCACCTTTTATGTCAGTTTTCATCTATGGGTGAACGCTTTCATTTTGCTTCCCAGAAGAATGACTCAGAGAAAAGTAAAATAAGTAACACAAGATCCTTTTCCATACGGCCTGAAAGATCGCATACTAAACGTTTGACAAAGGCTGAGGGCGATATGTTCAGTTGATGTCTTTCATGAGCTGTTTTTTTTTTTTTTACTTTTACTCATGACAATTACCATGTCATAGATCTATGTTCCATGTACTGTCAGCTAGGAGTGTGATCAATCTTTAAAAGGGATTTTGCATCCACATGAATATTCCTGTCAGGAACACCGCACTATACTTGCTCACTGAGCCAGTGCATGTGTCCTGAGTAAACAAACTGTGCCCAAAGATACCTGTGGAGCGGAGCAGCAGCAGGGAAGACGTGTGCTTCAGACAACCAGGACATGAAGCATGTGACTGCCAAGGGGCGGAGCCGGCCACAGGTCTTTCAGAGGAAGCAGTAGCAGATAGAGAATGCTTCAGGCCAGAGGACCTGAAGCACGTGACTGCTGGTGGGCGTTGCCTAAGCTCCGGAGAGCTATGAGGTGAAGGAAAACTCCAAGAAGGGTAACTACAGGACACAGTTTCCAAGGGGCATATACAGAACGGATAATCAGGACGTAGCCAAGAGGTCATACACATAGAGGGCGAGAAGTACAAGAGGAGCAGGCAGAGCGTAATCAGAGAATAGCCAAGGGGTCAGACACAGAGAGAGCTGCGATGTACAAGAGGAGCAGGCAGAGCGGAGTCAGAACATAGCCAAGGGTCATACACGTAGAGGGCAGCAGAGTACAAAAAGGACAGGCAAAACTCGAAACAGGGACACAGCCAAATCAGAACCAGACAGACAAAACGTAGCACAGGCACAAAGCACTGCCACAAGCACAACAGAGTCAAACACACTCGGCCAAGGGTCAGAGTATAAGCTACAGAGGATGGCCCCACAATGAGGCTATAAAAAGCCTCTCAGAATCCCAGAGTGAGGCCATCCCGGTTAACCCTAAAACCACCTAATCCCAGAAACTCAGCAGATCATGACAATTCCTATGTGCATAAGAGAATATACATAGCGTTCTTTAGCTCACATCATGTAAAATACATACAAAACATACAAAAGAACATATGTGTTCAAATGCTACAGTATTGTTCTATTTTCTAGATCAAGCGGTAAGTTCACATGGGACAGAAAATTCAGCTGCCAAATTCAGTTGTGGATTTTGTCACAGATACCTAGCAAGGGTGTATTCAGACAATCATATAAATCAGTCCGAGTCCAATGCATGGACTGGCCACAGCTCTCCCGACCAGAGAATGACAGCTTTATTTGTATGCAGTTTTCACGCTCAGGTCAAGAGAGCCGTGGTTAGTTTAAGAATTGCAGTTCAATCTCGGACCGATTTGTCCGAATGCAACCTAAGGGTTCGCTCACATTTTTTTTCTTTTAACTTACGAGGTTAGTAATGGTTGATTGTCTGACAAACTCCTCTCCATTACTAACCCCTGGGCTTGATGTCAGCGGATATTACAAAGATGACATTAAGCCCGAAACTGTTACCCCGATTACCAGGGCAATCGGGAAGAGCAGAGGCAAAGCACCAGAACTGGCACATCTAATGGATGCGCCATTTCTAGGGCAGCTGAGGGCTGGTGTTATTAGTCTGGGAATGGGCCAACATCAATGGCCCCTTTCCAACCTATTAATATCAGCGCACAGCTGACTGCTTAGTTTTTGCTGGTTATTAAAAATAGGGGGGACCCCAAGTAATTTTTTTGGGAGGGGTCCTACTTTTTTAATAACCAGTAAGGCCTGTGAGCAGTTATTCATTGGCTGGGAAGCTCCATAGATAGAGGCCAGACTAATAACACCAGCCCTCAGCCGCCCCAAAAATGGTGCATCCATTAGATGCGGATTGCATACGCATATCATACGGATAGTCATTACGTTTATAGATGCTTACCCTGAAAGTAATTTGAAAAATGGGCTCACAGTTTGTGAATTTCTAATGGTGTGCCTTTTCTCATGAGCCTTGCAGTGTGCCCAAAACAGAAGTGTATAACCACACACAGGGTCTTGAAGTACATCGGAGAAACATAATAAAATGATGGGGTACTTTTTTCTCAGTAGCTACCATAAAGATGAAACATTCATTTGGTCTAAATCTACTTATTGTTGTAACAAATGTAATTTTTCATTTTCACACAGCCCAATGGTAAAGAAATCGGTGAAACATCTGTGGTATGAAGTGCCTCACCATTCCCCTACATGAACTCCCTGAAGGGTGTAGATTCCAAAATGAGGTCACTCTGTGGGTTTCCTGATTCTCTAGTACCTGAAGGGCCCTGAAAGTGGCACCCACAAACTATTATGCCAACTTTGTGCAATAACAGCGACTGTTCCCTTTCGAACCGCCCCTCCCGTGTGCACAAACAGTAGTTTATAAACACAGAGTATTGCCACATTCTGGAGTAATCACTTTATACATTTTGGGTTCCATTTCCACCAATTAAACCTTGTGAACATAAAAAAATTATAAAAGTATGTGAGGCATTTGCGGCTTTGAAATGCTCACCATAACCCTAGATGAATTTCTTAAAAAAAAGTGTAGTTTCTGAAATGGAGTCACTTTGGAGTTTTTTTTTCTGCTGTTCTGGTACCTCGGAGGCTTTGCAATTGCCACTTGCAAACTATTCGAGACAAATTTGCACTCCAAAAGCAAAATAGCATTTATTCCTTTCCTAGCCCTACCATTAGACCATGCAATATGTAAAACATAATATTTTCTATTAGCCATTGTACAAAAAAGAATAATTTTAGTGGAAAAATGTAATTTTTCATGTTTGGGTCTGTCATGCGTCTGGGTTCGAACCCATGAGTCTGTGCTTTGTGGTTGTGTTCTCTGAACATCGAGTCACAGGAGATACACCTTTTCTCTGCGTGTTTAATTTCTGTTATCCTTGCTTTAGTCTTGTTAGGGTAACAGGTGTTTTCATGTACTTATTTGTCTGTTCTATCACCTTTCGGGTGCGGCTTTATATACTTTTCCCTGATGGTATTTCCTGCTGGTGAGGGTCTAATTTGGATGTCCAGCTATACTGCTGTACTTTAAGCCAGTCAGTGAAAGACCAGATATGGTTCATCTCTCTTATGTTCTTTATCCTGCACCTATCGTCTGTTTCTTTTTAGGAAGTAGGCAGCATATTTGCTTTCAGTACGTACTTAATCTTTTAGTTTGTATTTTGTGGTTTGTTTTACTCACTCTGGGATCTCTTTCTATTTCAGTGCACTTTCCTTTCTGTAGGTATAATTTGCACTCTGCTCTGCCCTCCGTTTCTTTAGAAAGAACACAAAATGTTCGACAGCCTTTCAGGTAGCATAGATAGCCCTAACCACAGACTAGATTATGACAATTATCTCAGCTCACACAGGAACCACTAGGGACTGCGGGGTCAGGATCTCTAGTCTGTACAGGAACCGTCAGAGTCAGTTGTATTTTTTAGTGTGTTACCCATTTTCCTGAGTTGCTACACCATCATAACAGTGTCCCAATGATATAAACTTTTGAGAGGCACCTTTAAGTTCAAAAAGTTCACTACACCCTTAGAGAAATTAGTGGTTGGGTGTAGTTTCCAAAATGAGCTTACCTGTTAGCCAAATTGGCAGAAACCCTCCTTGGATACTCTGCTAATGCAACAAGGTGTCCACAATCTATTCAAAACAAAATAGAGCTCCAAATACCAATAGCGCTGATTCTCTTCTGTGCCAAAACAGTTTTGCGATCACAAATTAGTTTTCAGCGTACTAAGGAGAAATGGCTTTACAAATTTTGAAATCCAAAATTTTTGCCCCAAAAGGAAAAATTTGGGGCTAAACAAACATTTTCATTGAAAACATTTTCAAATGTGTCCAAAATTAAACATTTTCATGAAGAATCTAGGAGACTAAAAATGTTACTACATCCCAAGATGATTTCCTTTAAAGGCGTTGTGATGAAGGAACAGCCACCATCTTGGATATGGGACATAATGCTCACTTCATGTCTGAGATTGGCCTGTACCAGCCTCCATTTTGTCTGAATTCACAGGGCCACAGGCACCTGGCCCCCATGGCCTGTGGGCATATTCAATATAAAGGGTTTAGTGTCCACTGTGAATAACCAGGTCCTTTTAGTATGCTAAATAAATCAGGCCAAAAACAGGACTTAAAAGCTTTAGTCTGGAGCCACACCAGCATGGGTTCTGGGGATGCCTGGGGGCTTCAATTAGATTATACCTGTCAGCTAGACACTGAAAACACCTCCATTGTCTCTCCCAGCCACTATGACTCCGTTCTAGGATTATGAATTATGAGCACGCCTTTCGAGGTACAGTCTCATAACAAATATCTGCGTGATCCAGCGGACCTCGGGCATCTGACAGTGTGACTCCCGAGTCGGTGATGACTCGGGGACCTGAGATATAGAGATTGGGTCACCGAGGAGGGCAAAACGGGCCAGGTTTGATCTCCACGCGACAGGCAAAACGAACTGCATCCACTGGTACCTCTCGTGTCCTGATCCGATTATCCTGGAGAAAGTTAACCCCTTTCTTAGATATTGGGAATAAATTCTGCAGGGAGCTAAGGGTGTAGATTATTAGCCCACCCTCTGGCACCGAGGGGAAGGACCTAGCAGGTATAAGAACTGTGAGCGGATGGCAGACCCTAGCCATTCACACAGGCAACTAGGATTCGTACCTGTGGTTCGCAGAGCTCCCGGCGTCCACATGCAACCTACAGCCTGGTAACATTGACCTTTAGCTAATACCTCTAAGCCTTGTACATTATTGTTGTATTTTACTCTGACTGCAAATCCACTGTAATTCCATTGTATAGCTTACTGTATATTTCTGTAATTATCTAGTGCGCCCTTAAGGCAATTAAACCATAAAATTAATTTTGGGCTGATGCTTTTACTCTGATCACGAATCTTAGAATACCCAGTGGGTAACAGGACATCCTCACCGGCGGCCATTTGCTCTAGGTGCAGTTCCCTTACTGACCTGAGAGACAAAAGGGGCACCGGAGACCTGTGCCTGTGCAGTAACGTCACATCGTTGACATGGGAGGAAGCGGGGTTTCCTCCACATTAGGGTAACATGACATCCTCCCCGGCGGCCATTTGCTCTAGGTGCAGTTCCCCTTACTGACCTGAGAGACAAAGGGGGCGCCGGAGAGCTGTGTCTGTGTAGTTACGTCACATTGGTGACGTGGGAGGAACAGGGGTTTCCTTCACAGGCATAGTTTTCAAAATGGTGTCATTTGTAGTGTGTTTCTGCTGTTTTGGCACCTTGGGGGCTCTGCAAATGCAACAATGTGTCCAAAATCTTTTCCCATCAAAATTGTGGTTCAAAAGTCATACAGCGTGACTTTCTTTCCAAGCCCTGATATGTGCCTAAACAGTAGATTCTAACCAAATATGGGCTTTCAGTGTACTCAGGAAAAACTGCAAACAATTTGTGCCATTCAATTTATCCTGTTACCATTGCAAAAGGGAAAAATTTGGGGCTAAAAAATATTTTCATGGAAGAAAATGAATTTTTCATTTTCATGTCGCAATGTTATAAATTTTCGTAAAGCTTCTCTGAATGTGGAAAGCGCATTACATCCCTAGATAAATACCTTGAGGAGAGTAGTTTCCAAAATAGCGTCCTTTTTGGACGACTCCTACAGCCAAAATTGTGCCCCAAATGTCAAAAAGCGCTCCTTCCCTTCTGTGTCGTGCGGTGTGCCCAAACTGTAGATACTGACTACATATAGGATATTGGAGCATTCAACAAAAATTGCTTAACAATTCACAGTTTTCTCTCTCATTTACAGGTTGTGAGAATGAAAAATTTGAGGCTAAAACAGCTTTTTAATTGAAGAAATGTAATTTTCTCCAGGACGTCCCTCATGACAGCACAACAGGAGGGTAGTCCTATTCATCCTCTAGGACAGGAAACACACAAAAGGTTAAAAGCCACCCCCTTCCACCTCACCCCCAGTGTTTTTCCTGTCCCTAGCAGGACAGGGCGCAGCAAGAGGAGCGCAGGAGCTCAGCAGGATCAGAGGGGACTGGATCTCTTCCCTTCCTGCTGTCAATAGGCTCCAAAGCTGATACCTTACTGGGCGGGGGTCCCTCAGCATGTTGGTGGAGCAGGACGAAGCTCCCGACAATGCCGCTTCCCTCTCCAGAGGGCACTCGGCTCCACGTTGCCGCCGTCCACTAATATCCGGTCGCACAGATAAGCGTGTGTTCCAGCATGGAACGCATTTCCGGCCAGGGGACGCCTTCTGATGGAGTGCACTTCTGGTTTAGAGGGGCACTTCCGTTAGGGGTGGCGCAGCGTGTGCTCCAACCAGGAACACATGGAAGGTCTGTGGGGGTAATCTGAAGGTCACCTGGACAAGGTAAGACCCTATAAAAGGGTGCTGACAGAAAATGGTGTGGTCTCCACAGTCTGAACCAAGGAAGTTAATCTGCCCTGCTCTGAAGCACCAGCCGAGCAGCCCTTGGCCAGTGTAAGTAACCCCATAGCGCCTGCCTCACCAGAAACATATAGTAGTGGCCACGCAGAGTGAATGCAAAAATGTTCCATCTTTCATATTAGGATAAAGGGACTCCCTTAAGATCCAGTTCCTCTTCCCGGAAGAGAATGAGGAGTGTGTTGCAAAATTTCTGAAAGAAGAACAAGCGTCCTTGTTAACAGATATGCGTGCCATAATTAAGGAAGAGGTCCAGAGCACGGTGGCCAGTATCATCCCGCCACAGCCAAACCCGATCACTTCCCGTCAATAAAGAGCCAGATGGGAAATGGAGGAGTCCTCAGAGGAAATGTACCAGTACTTGTTCTATTCAGAGGAAGACGTGGAGGAGGGAGAAGAAAATTTTTTACAGAGGCCATCGGAGGAGAGGAAGAAGTATTTTTTCTCATCCGAGAATACGGACGACATATTGAAGGCTGTGAGAGCTACTATGAAAATGGAAGAGACTGAGGTCCCCTCACTCAATTCAAGAGAAGATGTTTGGGGGACTGAAAACGCAAAGGAATAGAGTGTTCCAGATCAACCAACACATTAAGGCTATGATCCTGGAAGAATGGGAAGATACGGAAAAGCGCCTGGTCATTCCCAGGGATTTTAAAGCTCGTCTCCCCTTTGACACAGAGGAAATCAAGGCTTGGGAAGAAATTCCCAAAGTGGATATTTCTATTGGCAAAGTGGCAACGAAGACCTCAATACCATTTGAGGATGCTTATTGCCTGCGGGACGCCATGGATAGGAAGGCAGAAGGACTATTGAAAAGGAATTGGCCTCAGTAGCCATGTCTATGTGCATCTGGATCAACAAGCTGACCACCCAGATAAAATCTAACACCCCTAGAGAGGTTATGTTGGAGTCCCTCCCTATGCTAAAAATGGAAACGCAGTTTATAGCAGATGCTTCAGCGGAGTTTGTAAGATTCGCAGCAAAGGAGTAATGTGCTCTCTAATTTGGCACGGTGGGCCATGTAGCTTAAAACATGGTCAGGGACAGCCAGTCTAAGAGTAAACTCTGCTCCATCACTTTCTCAGGTGTAGTTGTTTGGCTGGCTCGGTTATTATAGGGTTAATTCCTGTAGCCTCACTCTGATCCTGAGTGGACTATTTATGGGCTCCATTTGGAAATTTCCCTTGTCAGTTATACTTTCGCCCTTGGCTGAGTGTGTTGACCCCCTGAGTGTGTTTGTGCTGTGTTCTTGTTTGCCTGATACTTTGGTTTTGACTCGGTCTGATCTCTGGATACTGCTTGTTGGATTCTGTTTCTGTACCTTCTCTGTCTGTTTGGTTCTGACCTCTGTCCTGTCCTGCTATCTCGTGCTTTGACCCCGGCTTGTTCTGATTTACGTCTCTGTCTTTGCCCCTGGGTAACTTTGTCCCGTAGTTACCTTTCTAGGAGTTTTCCTTCAGCTTCTAGCTCTCCTGAGCTGAAGCCACACTCCCAACCGTCAGGTGATTCAGGTCCTAAAGGAATCTCTCTCCTGCCCTGCTCACCCCGCGTACCTAGGAGCCTGAGGCTGTCTTCAGTACCTGTCTTCATGGAGATTGCACTGGTGAGCTCTCTTGCAATCCATCCGGTGATATCAGGTACACAAGTCTTTGGTCCGGTGCTAGATGACATTTTAGGGCCGCTGACGACAAAAAGGGGTTCCCGGAAGAAAAAAAAAACCAGGAGATTCCTTTCCTTTCGTAGGCCCCATCAGTCTCCTAGGCAGGACTATAGGGGGAAGGGAAAATAAGGTAGGTGGAGTTACGCCAAGGCAGGTAAGGGTAGATCCACCCAGTTCTCTTCCAGCTGACAGAGGTCTTGATGCTGAGAAGGTAGGGGGGAGATTGCAGGGTTTCCTGGGACAATGGAGGGCCATTACGAGCAACCAGTGGATCCTGCGGACCATAGGAGAAGGGTACAGGATAGACTTTTCCCATCTCCCACCTAAACAACTTTGCACCACCAAACCCCAATCCTTCTCCGCGCAAAACAGACTCTGAGCAGACGTCAGGAACCTCTTGGAGTTAGGAGCAGTCGATCCGGTACCTGTTTTAGAGATAGGTCGGGGTCACTATTCCTCCCTTTTCTCCATAAAAAAGCCTTCAGGCAAATATTGGACCATTATAAGTTTAAAGCCCCTGAATCACTGGGTCAGGTACAAGAGAATCAAAACGGAGACAATAAAATCAAGCATCCAGCTAATAGGGAAAGACTCCGTCATGTGCACATTAGATCAAAGAGATGCATACTACCACGTTCCAATTCACCCAAACCACCGTCAATATCTAAAGGTTTGCTTTAGATCATCAGGGTTCAGGCCACCATTTCCAGTTTACATGCCTTACATTCGGCCTATCCTCACACCTTCGCATCTTTACAAAGATAATGATGGAGTACGATGGAGTCAGGCTCATTCAAGACGGCTTCAAGGTTCGGTACTAACGGTCTGGAACAGGCATCAATCGGGTATAAACAGAGAGATGGAAATCCGGGCCAGTCTAAGGAGTTCCCTATCATGGTGGACATCCGGGAACAATCTCGAAGAAGAGTACCATGGATCCTTTCTCCATGCGTCCATATTATCACTGACGCAAGTTTGAGAGAATGGGGCATAGAGGTGGAAGGTCGATACCTGCAGTGTATACGGTCCCTGGTAGACCAGAGAAGATCTTCCCAATTATAGAGAACTAAAGGCAGTATGGGAGACTCTGCAGCGTTGACAGGATGCAGTCAGAGATCGTCATGTAAAAGTTCTTTTGGACAACACAGAGGTTTTCTTTGTGCGTCTCCAAGGAGGTCCCAGAGGCCAGCTCCTGCAGACTTTAACAGAATATATATTTCAGTGGGCAGAATAGAACGTGCTGTCCATCTTGGCAGTGCACTTGAAAGGCTTCAAAAAGCTATGGTCCTCTGAGTGGGAATTGAACCCAGAAGTGTTTCACCAGCTGACCCGGAGATGGGGGTTTATGCGTATAGACCTGTTTGCAACCTGGAAGAACGCAAAGGTGGCAAGGTTCTTCTCCATACATCCCAGAGACAATTCAGAAGGGATAGATGCCCTATTCAAAGTTGGGAAGATATTCTGTATGCATTCCCCCTTATTCCAAGAACTCTGAGGAAAATCAAGGAAGAACAAGCAACAGTGATATTGGTAGCCCCCTTCTGGCCCAAGGGGAGTTGGTTTCCAGTGTTACGCCACATGCTATTGGAAGATCCGGTTCCCCTTCCAGACACATGTGATCTGCTGTCCCAGGGTCCCCTCTGGCACCAAGACTCTTGCCTTCTACATTTGACAGCCTGGATCCTGAGCGTAAAATCCTAAGCTCCAAGGGATTATCAGACAAGGTGGTAACTACCATGCAGGCAAGTAGGAAACCAGTGACATTAGCAATCTATTCCAAGATACGGAAAAGGTTCTGTTCTTACGTTGGGGAATCTACTTCGGACGCAGCCCGTCCAGACATTCCCAGAATACTGGAGTTCCTCTAGAAAGGATTCGAGATGTGCCTGAGGCCTAGCACACTCTAGGTACAGATTTCTGCCCTTAGCGCTTTTATGGACTTCCCTTTAGCAGACCAACCTTGGGTTGCAAGGTTCACTGGAGCCATTACTAGGTTGAGGCCCAAAGTCAGAGAGACCATTCCACCATGGGACCTAAAACTGGTGCTGGGTGCAGATCTCCTTTTAAGCCCCAGGAGGAATCCAGCATCAACTTTCTCTCCATGAAGATTGCATTCCTAGTAGCAGTAACCTCCACGAAACGTTTGGGAGAAATCCAGGCACTATCATTCGGGAAACCATACACCATGTTCCAAATTATTATGCAAATGATATTTTTCTCTAATTTTCCTAAGTGGTCGGTGCAAATGAAAGTCAGTCTAATAAAAGTCATCACCCATTAGAGTATACATCGAATTTTATTGAATAGACCTCCCAATGATAACAGTATAATCTCCAAAATGAATAAAAACTCTAAATGCACTGTTCCAAATTATTAGGCATAGTAGAATTTCTAAACATTTGATATGTTTTAAAGAACTGAAAATGCTCATTTGTGGAATTTGCAGCATTAGGAGGTCACATTCACTGAACAAAAAAAGCTATTTAACTCCAAAACATCCTAATTGGCCAAGTTACATGTTAACATAGGAACCCTTCTTTGATATCACCTTCACAATTCTTGCATCCATTGAACTTGAGTTTTTGGAGAGTTTCTGCTTGTATTTCTTTTCATGAAGTCAGAATAACCTCCCAGAGCTGCTGTTTTGATGTGAACTGCCTCCCACCCTCATAGCTCTTTTGCTTGATGATACTCCAAAGGTTCTCTATAAGATTGAGATCAGTGGAAGATGGTGGCCACACCATGAGTTTATCTCCTTTTATGCCCATAGCAGCTAATGACTCAGAGGTATTCTTTGCAGCATGAGATGGTGCATTGTCATGCATGAAGATGATTTTGCTCCTGAAGGCACGTTTCTGCTTTTTATACCATGGAAGAAAGTTGTCAGTCAGAAACTCTATATACTTTGCAGAGGTCATTTTCACACCTTCAGGAACCTTAAAGGCCCCTACCAGCTGTTTCCCCATGATTCCGGCCCAAAACATGACTCCTCCTTGCTAACGTTGCAACCTTGTTGGGACATGGTGGCCATCCAACAACCATCCACTCCATCCATCTGGACCATCCAGGGTTGCTTGACACTCATCAGTAAACAAGACTGTTTGAAAAGTAGTCTTCATGTATGTCTGGCACCACTGTAACCTTTTCTGCTTGTGAGAACTGTTTAGGGGTGGCCGAATAGTAGGTTTACGCACCACAGCAAGCCTTTGAAGGATCCTACACCTTGAGGTTCGAGGGACTCCAGAGGCACCAGCAGCTTCAAATATCTGTTTGCTGGTTTGTAATGGCTTTTTAGCAGCTGCTCTCTTAATCTGATGAACTTGCCTGGCAGAAACCTTCCTCATTCTGCCTTTATCAGCACGAACACTTCTGTGCTCGGAATCAGCCACAAATCTCTTAACAGCACGATGACCAAGCTTAAGTTTTCAGGACATATCTAATGTTTTCATCCCTTGACCAAGGCATTGCACTATTTGATGCTTTTCAGCAGCAGAGAGATCCTTTTTCTTTCCCATGTTACTTGAAAACTCTGGCCTGCCTAATGGAACATGCCGTTTTCCTTTTATTGGGCTCACATGGCAAACTAATTATTACAGGAATCTGAGATTGATTTCAGTGATCCAAAGAACCCTGAGACACAATACCATCAATGGGTTTCAATTACAGAAAAAAAAACGCTATGACACTTAAAACCAATTTGCATAATAATTTGGAACATGGTGTATTTACAGATCCTAGAGGATTGCTTAAACATTTAAGCTTGACCCGTCCTTTTTGCCGAAGGTAGTATCAGAAACAAATTTGAGACAGGAAATTGTTCTTCCATCTTTTTGTCATCTCCCAAAAAATGAGGAGAGGCTGTTTCACACACTGGACATAAGAAGGACAGCGATGCGCTATGTAGAAGTCACAGCTCCTAGGAGGCAGAACTCAAACTTATTCATAGACTATGCAGAAAAGAATAAGGGCAATAAAGCCTCAAAGTCAACTTTGTCTTTGTGGATAACATCAACCATATCGCTAGAATATGAGTCAGAGAAAAAAGATCCCCGCTTAACCCCCAGGGGTGGTTTGTATGTTAATGACCAGGCCAATTTTTACAATTCTGACCACTGTCCCTTTAGGAGGTAATAACTCTGGAACGCTTTCATGGATCCCAGTGATACTGACATTGTTTTCTTGTGACATATTGTACTTCATGACAGTGGTAAAATTTATTTCATATGACTTGCGTTTATTTGTGAAAAAAAACAAATTTGGCGAACATTTTGAAAATTTTGCAATTTTCCAACTTTGAATTTTCATGCGCTTAAAATCACAGATAAACAGTACAGACCAAAAGTTTGGACACACCTTCTCATTTAAAGATTTTTCTGTATTTTCATGACTATGAAAATTGTACATTCACACTGAAGGCATCAAAACTATGAATTAACACGTGTGGAATTATAGACTTAACAAAAAAGTGTGTAACAACTGAAATTATGTCTTATATTCTAGGTTCTTCAAAGTAGTCACCTTTTGCTTTGATGACTGCTTTGCACACTCTTGGCATTCTCTTGATGAGCTTCAAGAGGTAGAGTGAAGGCAAAAGGGCCAACAAGTGCTAAGCATCTCTGGGAACTCCTTCAAGATTGTTGGAAGACCATTTCACCGGTGAGCGCTCACGATGCTAGCAGGGATCTCACCGCAGCTCAGGCTGGATGTGAACGGAGCCTAGTGAGCGGCAGCTCATTCACCAGTGGTTCTCAGCGTGGACGTTCGCATCTTGGCACCGTTCAGGTTGAAAACAAATGTTTTTATGTTTATCAGCTGTCACACGCTAAAAGACACTTTTTATTGCAAAAAATAGTTTTTGCATTACCACATTTTGAGAGCTATAATTTTTCCATATTTTGGCCCACAGAACCATGTGAGGTCTTGTTTTTTTCGGGACAAGTTGACATTTTTATTGGTACCATTTTCGGACACATAACATTTTTTGATCACTTTCTATTCTGTTTTTGGGAGACAAAATGAGCAAAAACCTGCAATTCATGAATTTCTTTTTAGGGGGATTTTATACCATTCCGTGTATGGTAAAATTGATAAGGCAATTTTATTCTTCGAGTCAGTACGATTACAGCGATACTTCATTTATATATCTTTTTATGTTTTTGCGCTTTTATACAATTATTTTATAGAAAAAATAATTATTTGCTCTTGAGGAGAGGGCCAAAATATCTGTCGAGAGGTGCAGAAGTCTCATTGACAGTTACAGGAATCGTTTGATTGCAGTGATTGCACAACCTTTTAAGGCAACAAAATATTAAGTTAAGGGTACCATCATTTCTGTCCAGGCCTATTTCATGAGTTTTATTTATTTTTTTTAAAGTCTGTGGAAGCATGTTTGAAAAGTAATGTATGACTTTCATTTGTTCATTTTCATAGATTTTTGATTTATTACTACTTTTGTCAGATTCAAGTTATTTCTGTGACCACTGTGGGTTTTTCTGTCATTAAACGAGGGGTACCAACAATTTTGACCTCGTCTGTTAATAAATCGAAAATGTTATTGATTTAAATTCACTACAAACATGAAGTACAATGAGTCACGAGAAAAAAAAGCAGAATCTCAATCATTGGGACTGGAAGAAGCATTTCAGAGATATAAATTCACACGTCTGATTTGAAAAATGGTATAAGGAAGGTGAAAACTGTCTTCAGCAGTAAGGGGTTAATAAAAATGTTTACATTTTCTTATAAAAAGTTATTTAAGAAAAGCTGAATTTGTGTGTGTATATATAAATAATGTACTCAATCAGAAACCTTATTCAAAAACAGATTTCCAGCAAAATGCTTACGGTATATTTGTCCTGTATTTCCTAGCTGTGTAACAGATGTCCATTGTGTTATCTTCTCTACTGCCAACAATTTTTCCTCCCACATCCGCCACTAAATAAAGGATATTTACAACAGGACGGAATACAAGTTTCAAAACAGGTGGTCATTTTTACAGGAACATAATGAAACTGAACCTTTTCGTGCTTCAAAAAATGAAGCTACACACACACAGTATGATATATCAAATACGTGATCCAAAACGGTGCTGCTGTGTAGGGAAATAATACCAAAGGGGCAGTAGCTTTAAACTAGATTCGCACTCTCTTTTGGTCAGTACCCTTTTATCATAAAGTATAAAACACCCTGGCAATATGTTGTTTTAGATTCTAATGGTAAACCAACCTGTAAATCTCCTGTCTTCTATTGTCACTGATCTTAACATTTATAATCGTAAGGTTGAGGACAGATTACTGTGTTTTCAGTCAGTGCACAGCTGACTGCACACTGACTACTGTTAGTCAGTATGTTTGCTTGTGGAAGATCTGTGTAGAAAAATTTGCAGCATGCACTATTTTTATCCATTTTATGAAAGAGACATTATTTGTTTTATACCAGGCAGCTCCTGCATTAATCCAAAATGTAGACGAGTACAGGGACCTGCACAATTTGAAGACACAACAGAAATAAAAGAATTCTGACATTTTTATCAAAAACCAATCAAAAAGAAACCAAGCACATAAAAGCACTATAGTTCAAATTTCTTTAAATGTACAGTGGGTATGGAAAGTATTCAGACCCCTTTAAATTTTTCATTCCTTGTTTCATTGCAGCCATTTGGTAAATTCAAAAAA